>SJOL01004536.1:73001-96841 GCA_004794785.1 Opisthorchis felineus | reverse complement strand
ACTATTAGGTTAGGAAAACCGATATATTTGGGTGAATTGGATCCGTGTGGGGAACTTCAGAGCTGAAGGCAAGAGCATCGTACGACGATCTATTTTCACCAGCTGATACGGTCCTTCGCGGGTTTTATAATAATCTTCTATGGTGAAAGCTCAGTAAAAGTTTTACAAATGTGCTGTACGTTTTGTTTCTAGCTTGAATGCAGTTTTTTTAAACTGTTGAGCTTCACGATTGACAGTGATATGCCTGTTAGCTTTTGCTATACATAATCATAAAGTAAAATATACCATGGCAAATCCAAAACCAAGTACTTCGCCACCCAGTCTTGTGAAGAGGTTGACTGCACCACTTCAGAGCATGGAAATTGTCGACACAGCAGCATAGGACAGTAGCGTTTGTTCCTAGATCCATACTCACTGACACAACTATCATCAGAATAATGTGGCTGGGGCGTAGAAAAGAGAAAGCACAAACGTAATGCAGTAAGAATAGAGCGTACCTCAGTAGTTCACTTTGGTGAACCCTTATGTGCGAGGGGACAGCTGCATCACCGTCCTGTTAGAAGCTACCCCCGACTTTAAAAAAGCCCTTAGTGGCTCAGTAGCACCAAAGTATGTTCTAACAAAGATCAGTATGCGGAATTTGTACACAGACCTATATGTGTTCGAACTGAAGGTTTCTGACACGAGTTTCACCTGCGAGGCACATAAACACTTCAGACTTCCTGCTCTGTGAGGACCATCCTTCCAATGAAGCTAGTGTCATTTTGTTCGTTGAGGTTTTTTCTTATTGAATAAGTCCTCAATGGAAGCGACTACATTTCAAACCGGATCTATTTGGTGGCTTCTCCATAAGGGAACAGACACAGTACATTTTCTACCCTGAAGAGACCACCTGAAAGGACCGAAGCGATATGTTTTAAAGGATGCCCTCTGTAAAAGGACACTACGGTACACTTGTCAGCACTCTAGAACTCCCCTTCAAAGGACTGGTTAAAATGGCCCGTCTTGTGCGCTGAACTTCTCTGAGGGATTTCCAAATGAAATTCACTTTAAGTCACCAAGTGAAAATCAAATCTCAGAGGAAGCCTCATTCTAGAACAGACCAAATGTTACCATCTTATATAGGGAAGCTAACATATAAAATGAGTGGGATCCGTTGTAAGGTACTAGTACTGTTTGGTTCAACCGAAAGACACTTCAAACCCGTCGATCCTGTCAGCTCGAAATACAGTACTCCTTCATTCTGTTCGGAACAATCGTGGTTGACAAAGGATGTGATATTTTGTCGCTGATCACCATCAGTGGTGGGTAGGCCTAAGCGCATTATGTACTTGAGCATAGAGTCCGAAACCTCCAGTTTGAGATGGTTCAGTTCTAAAGGCGATAAATTACTGACCTTAAGGTTCTTGGTTCGAACCCGACCTCGGCATCTCGACTGCTCCTCTCTGGGCTTAAGCAGCCTAATAGTATCTCAGCCTTCGTGCTTCATCCGGGTGGTATGACAGCTGTTCAGCCGTAGCTGTTCAGCTGCAGCACCCTTTCGGTGCCTAACTGCCAAGTCACCGGAAGGAAGCACGAGGGCTGGGATACTGTCAGGTTGCCCAAGCCTAGTCAGGGGAAGTCGAGAGGCAGAGGTCGGGTTCGAACCACGGACTTTCCGGTCAGTAAATTCGCGCTCTAACCACTGAGCCACTTCGTCCCCGGTGGTATGACAGCTAGGCACTGAATAGGTGTTACAGATGAACGACTACTTGGGGTCTCGCAAGCGCCCTTACAATCATATTGGTAGGCACTGATGGTTTTACAGGTCCATTTGTGTATGGTTTGTGTGCGCTGCTGTGACAGTCTGCTGGTCAGCTGTAACGAGGATATACTGTACTGTTGCTAGGTCAGTACGTCACACTCTTCTTTTACTGGAAGCATTAATCCAAAATATTTCCTGACCTCTGAAGTGTAATAAAGTCAAATATTAGCAAAGGAATCACCCACACGAACTCAGTTCTCTGGTACATGTTTAGGTGTTGTTGGTATTATGGTAGTCTCTTAATGATGTTGTTGTACATTTTACTTTGCTGTTGATGCTCGTGAACAACAAAGCGGAATGTACATCACATAAAGTGGAACACATCATTGCTGCACTAGCTTCAGTGGCTGAATGTATGAGAATGTTGTACTCTATTGTATTAGTTTACTGTGTTTTGTCGTATTGTGTTACAGGCCATTTGGCTGATAACTCAAGATTTCTGTAGGAAAAGCCGAAATTCAGTAAAACAAAGCAACCGGTGTTGTGTGCACGGAAAGTAATGATTCGAAGTAAATGTTTCTCACAGTACTGACCTGACTGCCCCTATGTCACGTGACCATCCGTTTTTATCCTGTTTTATTATCATACTGTTTGCCTACAAGTACACGGATAAAGAAAGCGAATGAAATTTTGGCACCATTCTTGTCTCTTGCAGCTCTCGACAAAGAAACCGAAATATGTACATTATTTTTTGCTGCTACGGTCGATAAAAGGTGTTCCTGTCGAAGCCATACCACCAGCAAATTAAACCAGTCAAGCCGTCTCATTGGATGCCATTGGATGCATCTGCAGGAATTTTGGCGGCTGATGTCTTAAAACAACTTAAAGGATTTTTTTGCATATCCTCCACCGTTTGACACTGATGCAGTCTTGCAGGATATACAACCTACTATGACGTGTTGAGGTCAAATTTGGCCACAGTGTTTGTCGGTTGGCGTGGGGCATACGTACGTAGCCAACATGTCCGAACTTCAAAAAATGGAATTTTCTAGAGTACCACAACTCGGTTGGCTGAAAGGATGAAGCCGTGACTTTTCACAAGCCCTGGGCTCCGCGGCCCGAATGCGCAGTACTAACAGGGCCTCGGTGGCCCCGACCGTATCTTTACGTTCTGATTTGATCGCCCCGTACGGTTTCTGAGATGTCAGTATTGAAATTCAGTGAAAGTCGTCTTGGCATTAGAGCACGGGTATAAAATACATCCAACGTCAAAGATATACACGCAATCAACTAATATTACCACAGTAATAACAAACATATGGTTCAATGAAGCCCACGAGTGTACAGGCCCTCGAACAGTCATGATGAACCCACGAACCCTATGCCCGATGGCTAACATAAGATACTCCCGGGAGGTGTCATGGGCTCACCTAGATTGGACATTATTGGAACGTGCCGCGACGGAGAAGTATATGTTGGATCCACGGTTTATTATTCCGATTTACACAACTGAACAGGATCGTCTTGATACCAATTTGCAGCAAGAAATTTATCAGTATCACTGCTACAAGTCAACTAAGCACCTGTTCCTAGTGAAATTCGGAGAGCCCACATAATCCAGGTTTCCAATAAAAGTAAGAGATGGAATATTGCCTGGTTTGAGTTCCCGACATGAATACTGACGGATTAAGGAACTAGGTGAACTAAAAAACAAACAGTGATGATGGAGTTCACAAAATTTGTTAGTGGTTTAAGGGTAAATGGCACTGTTTGTATGTTGCGACAAAAAGCGGAGGCAATTTTCTTTATGATGGTACCCATGTTATTTTATGCAGTAAGGAACTATCAGGCTACAAAATCATCTCTCAAGAATTTGTAAGATTCAGTATGTCTTTTCTTCCTTATGATTTAACAGATGAATTTATAGGGGAACAGATATTACGATGTCAAAAGAGAAGACATGGCCTGATCCCCTATGTTTTTGGAGGGTGTTCCAGCTACTTTAATGGTTACCAGTAGCATAGTGATTTAGTGAAATAGTTGCGATGCGCCATCTGTTCGCACTGGTCCAGTTGTCTCCTTTCGGCCGGCCATAACCTCCTACTAAGGTCCCCGGTATTACTGAGAACAAGAAAGTAATAATCACATAGAAGCAGTCATCGCACTTCCGAAAAATCAATGTTGTGACCTACCATTAATGCTTGACACATTCATTGAGGGGAGCGAACCTACTCCATTCTAAACATGTCTTATAAAGCGTCTGAAAAGCACATCCGTACTTCTATACACAGCAGAGAAGATTTGAAAATGGGACTTCAGCAAGTGAGGTGTTTCCAAATGAACCAACCACACTGGCCTCACAATAACATCAACCCCGTTTGCAAACAAGTGTTTCAGTACTCATCTTTCTAAGCAATACGACTGATGAAAACTAATGGATATTGCTCTTAAATTGTCTCACAAGCCCCGTGAGGTCTGGAGATGTTTTCGTCATATGGTTGCTTTTCCAATCAGAATTCGCATGGGGAAATATATGGGCTCCTAGTCCTTCCTCTTTGAAGAGACCAACTCCAGGGTAGGCCAGTTTTCAATGATCACCTGAAGCATTGTTAAAATTTGGGAACTTAAAGAAAGCTCTCAGCTTCGACGACAGGTCAGTTTTAGACACAAATTATTATCAAAATTGCCCACAGAAGATGTCAGAAAACCAATGTTTTCACTTGTATGACGCGTAATCAAGCACTTAGGTCTTCATGAATATTGATGGTTCCATGGGTAGAAAAAAAACACATCTTTTTCTTTTTCGTAAAGGAAACTACTCACAAGGTTGCCGAAAAATCTTTGACAGCCCACCACCGATTTCGCCCTTCATGGGGCTGATCAGGTAAGCGCAGTCGCCGAGTTTTCGTCAACCTCATTTTCCACTTGAATCCAAATTGGACATGTTTTGACAAATGCACTCATTTGCATATCAATTTGGTTTTCACGGGAGACTTAACTGAATCTCTCGTTTATGATATTCATTTGAGTCTGCCGTGAAAACCAAATTGATATGCAAATTAGTGTATTTGTCGAAATACTTCTAAGTCTGTTTTTTCGTCCAACGTCACAGTTGAGAAATTGTGCACATGCCTATCCAAATGGTTCGGTGAATTGCTTGTCCATTGATTTTCGCAGTCATGTAATTCTCCTTTGTAAACGCGAACCACGAACTTTGGTAATATAATCCATGAATGGTGCGCGCAATTCTAACGGCCAGATTTTGTTGAAGGATAGATACAGTTTATGGCAATGTTTCAAGTTCGTTTGGGAAGATTTCGGGCAAACTGATGCGAAAATGAGTGTATTTGTCGAAGTATTTTCTTTTTACGAATTTGTGCATATACTGCTTGACTGTGAGTGAAGTATTATGGTGAAAATTTGGCAATATTCCGTGATGGATGCCGTATGATCTAACCTCACCCAGCATTCTTTAGGCTCGGAGAACATAGAAAAATTTTAACCAGGAATTGAAACCAAATTAGATCAGTCACATGGTGGTAATGACACGAAAAATAAAGAAATACCCGTCGCCCAGGGCTTTCAAAGCGAGCAACATCTGTGGCCGTCTGCATGGAAATTCAGTTTGCGGTTTTTCTGAGGAGGGCAGCTGCATAAACATCAGATAGTAATATTGTTTTACATGAAGGCTCTCGAGTTCCATTTTAATGAGTTTCTGACTGCGTAGGCGTGCGTCTGTCGTCCAACTCCCTTTCACCATACTTTGATGAAGGTACACACATCAGAACCATTTGTTTGTCTGTTCGCTTCTGTCTAGAATTGTTGTTTACAAGACAAATTGCGAACTTATCGTGGCATCCGCGTCTACGATAATATAGTGAATAAAGACAAAAAACTTTTCAGCCACAAATTCAAGCACCTCCTGTACTCTTCGATCAGAGTTATGAAAATTTTGATAACAATCAAACAGCCCACTATTGGGTTTGTCCCTCTCGGGTCACAGCAGACTGAAATAGGCCTGAAAAACCAATAGTCATTTCACTTGATGAGCACCGGTTGAACTTATTGAGACATTACTCATTTATAAACCAGATTTCAGTTGAATGAAGTGCTTAATGAATATCTCAGATCTCAAATAGATATTCTTGCTCTACGGATGACACCATGATGCACACAGTATGGCCTAACACAGTGGTGTAGGCATTGAGACTTCCAGTAACTTTGGACAACCTTTTCCAGTGATTGCTCGCGGTAACTGAAACGTTGGAGTCCTTATGCCTTACTTTCAATACTGCTGTGTTTTGACTAAAAAAGTTCCACTCAGAAAAACGACGTGGCCTTCAAGCTATTTTGAAATAATACAGCGTGTTTCATGGATGACTGATGCCTTTCTCGAGTTGTGGTGGGAAGCATAATATCATTAAGTTGGTAGCAGTCGCATTATTATTAGTATTCTCTGGCTGGGTCGACCTAAATCCTCTGGGCTCAAATTTCGCATTCTATTATTCTATCGTGTGAACTGACCCGCTTTTACTGTAAACAGCAGTCTGAGTTCATGTTGACCCAATCTCTCGAGACAACTTTTTGTGTCATTCAGAAGGGTTCAAGCAAACAGTGTGGGTGGTCAAGTATAATTTCCTCTTGCTGGTTTGGGTATGTTCGTGCCTATTTAGTGCATACTGTTAAAATTACCGTTAGACTGATTGCAGTCCCAGTGACAGAGCTCACCTGTCTATCCAACGACAAGGTAAAGGCTGAATACCCTGGTAGCCGCCAACCAATCAAATGCTAAGTTCCACCAAAATACCCAGGTATGTGCGCGATTTTGATACGGCTATGGTCCAAGGACCATTTGAATCGTCGCGTCTCGGATTGGTTAGCTATCGAATCTGGACAGTGAGGGATCGTGGTCATTGATTTTTTTGGCGCATGAGGTACAGTTGGCTGAAATGATGCTGATTCTATCTGTTCCACAGCAATTCCCGCAAGAAATCAAAATAAAGCGCTGCTGAACTTACATCCATAGCCAGTTTTCTTGTCTCCAGTCATGCTTCCCTCTCCAAATACAATTACGACTGTACTGCTTATCCTTGGACAATCTGAAGCACTTGGTACGAACTCCATTTCTGTGCGGGACGAAATCATAAACAAGCTGTTTGTTGACTATAAAAACCATGTGAGGCCCAGCGAGCATACGCAAAACGAGACAGTGGTCACTGTGTACCTATCCATCTCGGCCATCACTTCTGTGGACGTCAGAAACATGGAATACACTGTGGATATGTTGCTACGTCAGGCCTGGCGAGATCCACGTCTTGCATGGGAACATATTCCGCATTTCTCAAACTACACCAAAAATATAGTTTCACCCAAGTTTAAAACGAAAATATGGCTTCCAGATCTGTTCTTTCGTAACGGTAAAGAGGGCAGGTTACATAAAATGACCTGTGAAAACCTCCTCATTCGTATCCAACCAAACGGAGACGTTCTGTATAGTCAGAAAATCACAATGCGCTTAGCATGCCAAATGCGGCTGCACACATTCCCGATGGACACACAACAATGTGACATGGATATCGGAAGTTACGGTTACACCTTAGAACAACTTCGCTTCGTGTGGCGTAACGAGACTCCAGTTTGGCTGCCCAGTGACCTGCAAATTTCCGAGTTTGATCCGCCAAAGAAAGTCAGTCCCAATGACTGCTCAAGCCTGTACCAAACAAGCACGGGGCAGTATACATGTTTGAATGTCACGTTCCTTCTGTCTCGTCAAATTGGCTACTGGCTGGCCAGCACTTACATTCCAAACATTCTGATTATGGTCGTATCCTGGTTGAATTTCTGGGTGAGTCTGGAGGCCACGCCAGCCAGAGTAAATCTCAGTTTGTTGACATTGCTGGGTCTTATTACACAGTCAACCAGTTACGCAAGTAGTCTACCCCGCGTGTCATATATAAAAGCGATCGACGTCTGGTCTATTGCATGTATCATGTTCAACTCTGGGGTGCTGCTAGAGTTTGCCGTTGCATCACACCTTTCAAGACGTCGCAAAGTATCTGAGTGGCAAGTGGATGTGCGCAAAATGGTGCGCTCCGAATTGGCACGTTGGTGCACGGCATGTCAACAACAATACAATCAACGAGGACCGTCAGCCTCTATGGCTTACCTGACAGCTAGTCAAGAAGCAGCAAAAGGTTCACAGTTCATCGATTCTGCAGCAACTGCCGCATATGTGATTCAGAATGATTCATTATCGAATTCACCCTCTCATATGTCGGTGAGGATGACCAAATCTGGTTTAATGTCGTCAATGCATACAAAGAAGTCACCGTACAAATCGTTGGCATCAGAAATTATTGAACCAGCATTTGGGGGTATAGGTTTTGAAGCCCTTCAGACAGAAGCTCTATTACCACGCATGGAGCCGAAACCTCCACCCAAACCGCCAGCTGTCAATGAAATTGACAATTACAGTCGATTCATATTCCCCACTTGTTTCCTCATTTACAATCTTTCGTATTGGATGTACTACTTGGTTATAATGAAACATAGGTAGATCGAATTTATTCGCAGTCACTTACGGCAGCTGTTACCATTTCCAAAAGAATCAACATTCGAAGGAATCTATGTGATGGGAATAAAGTGCAGTGCCATGAAAGTTGTACCTTCATCTGAACACTTTTCACAGGAACCTATGCTAATCGGAATTCACTGTTATTTCAGTTCATCACATTTGCATTCGACTTCACAGCTTTATGCAACTAACAACAACCGCAAATTCTTTGAAACACGACTCACATTTTGTTCTTCTTGTAGGTGTGCTATGATTTCCTTCCTCATTATCGAAAATACTGCATCTGATTTTGATTCATCGACTTTCGAACGTTCGCACATTAGACGTTCCTAGGGACGAGTAAAACTTGAGATATAATGACTTCTGGATGTTACAGAGATGACGCTGGTTACATATGCTATTTCAGACTACATGTCATCCACCGCAGTCAGCGAAGGACTTCGAACATATTGTCTCATCTCCATTAGTACTTTGCTCAAATTACAAATGTCTAGTCTAGTTCAAAAATCCCTAAATTTCTCCCTCAGTACGTCAAGAGGTCAACTACACAATGCTCGAACAACATACATTCACAAGGACTCTCGTCAGGCCCGCGTGCACGCCATTCACGCGGAAGATTTCAACGGCTAGCAGGCCCCGAGGCTGTAGAACAAATCAATTTTTTTGATACTCTTCTGCCGTGACAACCCGTTTTGTTCCTCTATTCATACACTCACAAAAATACATTGGATTTTTCAGTCTCAATGAAAAATGCCTTGTGACAGCTTAAGGGAAAACGGTACTGAGCAGGCATAAACCTGAACGTGAAGAGTTGTAAGCAATAAGAAGAAAGCAATTCACTTAGAATCACTAGCAAAAATAGGGGGTGGAAATCCCAACCCGACCAATATTCACAGAATCCTTCTTACACAACTATCGTAGCACTAGCCCATCCACACAGACGGACAGAGAGTGCAAACGAAGTTCAAGAGGGATCATTAAGTGAACCGAACCAGAAGAACTACACCCTAGGCTGGACCCAAATCCAATTAGGTTCCCCCATCGGTCCAACACTTGGTCACCTACCCTAACACACAAAATCCTTCGGCCGACACCCAACAGAGATTTAGCTTGATTTAGTTGATTGGTTCTTCTTCCGCCTTAAATCTCGATCAACCTCGTAACCTAGTCACTTGGCCTGACGAAGCTTTTGTGCCAAAAGCGAAACGTTGCCCAGCAATAAATCTACCGATTGTTACCAAACTTTTCCGAAAAGCAAAAGATAGTTTAATACAACACACGCTCTAATGATCCTTCCTATAATGAAACCCTATCAACTAAGACCGCGCGGTTTTCGTAAGGAAAGCCCTTTTCCCTCTTTGAAAGGATAAGCAACTTTAAATGAAAAGCATCGCTTTCAGTGCGCTTTGTAAAACATACTGTGAGCTCAGCATTCAAGAGGATAATACAATGAAGCAGACGTTTTTCCAAGTCCGATACCAGCTGAACTTCGAATAGCGCTAGCCGAATCTAGACTGGCCGCGAGTGTGCTGGAATTCAGTTCACTTAGAATTATCTATCATTCGGCCCACGTGCTCGATTGTCAACGGTACGAACCAGGTTGTAAGAGTTTCGCTATCGGAACTGTATTGTCATGAACTCATGCTCGGAAGCCAGTAGAGTCTTGATGGCGTATCATACCACGATCGATAGACTCAGTGGGAGGAAGAAAAAGGAAGATAGGGGGTTGGAAGACGTGAAACACATCTGTAAGGCTGAAACAACAGTGATGAAAAATCGGGTCGTATCTTGGCTATATTGAGGCCTATGAACTAGTTGGGTGAGTAACATGGAGTTCAGAGGTGTGGAACAACCGTACTACTTCCGCAGCAGTTCATCAACCGACGGGGCACGTGAATAAATGCAGATAGGTCAGCTTAAAATGGTCAACTCACACCTGATTAGGCAAAACGCAATCAGCTGATCAATCATTGGTTGTCACAACTTATGGAATTGACATCACGCTCTTAACACTAGAAAGCCAATGGAGATCTCACCACGACTGTGTCCACTTTTGACCGGATACATCTGTCCACAGAAAAAGGTTGCATGTCAACCGAAAGAATAATTCACATTCTTCAACGGTTAAATAAGCAGTATTTTGACTTTGAACCAATTATTGTAGATAAGTGAAATTTCGTTTTGTCGTGAAGTGCTGTGCAGTAACGCACGAGACAGAAAAGCGAGAGGAATCTTGTGATACCCACAGCTGTGAAACGAGCTCTGGTTTCTACCAACATGCACATCTTTCCATTCTTCCTTCATTTGGCCGCATGAAGATTCTGTGTGCGGTTCACAAAAAAGAAGACCAAAAATATTGGTAAACTGTTGGTAAAAATTTGATCGTGTTAAAAGTGGGTTGCATGGGTTGATCGTGGGTAAAGTGGGTTGCATATTCAATGTTCATAGTATTCCTAATTGGATGATCGTTAACTGTAAAAACGAGCGGTTCTTGGGGCTCTATCCTGGCCGGGGTTGCAGCACACATCCACGTACCTTCAATAAGTCGCAAAAATCACTACCCTGGTACTGGGATTCCTAGATTTACAAAACAACTCCGAGCCCCAACATGCTCTCCCATGCGGCGTTCTAAGTCACATAGGGTGCTGTGAGTTATCTACGCCACATGTGTTTACTATGAAAATAAACATCGGGTGGCTTTAATTTCCAAATTTCACGCGGCATCTGCTATTCAAGGTGGAAAGCACACAGTCGTTTGTTTCATACAGTATCTTACCATAAAGCTGTAGATTGCAGAGAGGGGAAAACTCTTGCTGGGAAACCTCCAACAAAAAACGCCATAGAGCGACAGAAAAAAACAACCTTCGATATGCATGTTAGCTCGGCTTTTGAACAGTTGATTGTTATGTAAGTTAGGGAAGACGTGGTGTGGCATAAAGTTCCAAAGACGGGATCTTCTCGGAAAGCAACGTCATTGTTCTTCGTTCACTACACCAGTGTCGAATGCTAGAAGTATACAGATAATGGGTACACGCAGCAGCGTTGGAACAGCTCTTGCTGGATTCTCTTTTCTCAGAAAATGTTCAACATCGGCATATGCCCCAAAGGACCAACCTAGTACCTTCATCTTCTGAGTGGCTTTTCTAGAGAGAGACAACTGTACCACAGTGTAAATGTCGAGACCAATGAATACCCTATTGGCAGCCCAGACACCCTGACTCAATGGTCAGGATGTGAACTTACTGAGGGAAGGTCCGTGGTTCGAACCAAACCTCCGGCAACTAAACAGATCCTTCCTTGGCCCAAGCAAACTGGTAACATCTCAGCACTCGTGCTTCCTTCGGGTGGCACGGCAGCCAGAGTGATGCTACAGCTGGAACAATTATTTTTACTTCACAGTGGTTGGTCTGGGAGTATCCCTTGAAGGGATAAACAAGTGAATCAGTGAAACATGATAGACTGGTAGGTGGTAGTTCGTTTGAGTGAGTACCACTGCCTATTATGTGGGTACCTTACGCAGTTCGACAAACGAACTCCTAGGGTTGTGATGCTGAAGAATGTGTGCGTTGAAGAATGATCTAATGAGAAATCGTCGTGCTCTATTTGTTTACAATTGGCACCAGAGTCTCTAATATTTGGACTCCCCTTCCCATGCACACGAATTTCGCGTGTAAATAAAAACCTTACGTAAGTTCACTAGCACTAAGAAAGCGTATTAAAGTGAGCGCGTCCTTGGGGACAAGATAGCACGAGAATAAATATGCCTTTGGCTCTTCTTTCAAGGAGGAATCTCACACCATACCGTGGTTGACGCTCTCGCGACATCTCGTGAAGATTCATGTACTTATAGTAAATTGATTAAAAAACAGAATCGCAGCACATACACAGGGTCATATGCGTCATTCCGTTAGTGTCCTTTTTATGTTGCACCGTGTTGTAGCTGGGAGACGCGAATGGAACAAGCACTATATGAATGTCGCCTAATCAACAGGGCACCCAAACTGAACTATCACATAACTGGGAGCATATCCTAGTTTCTGACCAGATCCAATGTAAGAAAGTAAATCTGACGGGATATACACCGAGACACAGTTAGGTACAGCAGTAAATATTTATTGTTACCGAGGTTGCACGAACAGGTGACCATGGTAACAATGCCCTATCCGATCAGTGAATGAAAATCATACTCCTGCGGTCCCCTGTGTACCAGTTATAAACCAAGGGAGGTTTATCTGGTAATACGCCTGAACTGCACACAAACCCTCCTCTACATGACAACGTGCTACAAACAATGCAGGGCTTAGACTGGGGCACAGAATTCGACGTGGCAGATAATCACGTGAATGGTGTTGTTAATGCCATCTTGAGGCTGACATTATCAATTTCTCCGAATACTTTATCCAGAAACCGTCGCCTTCCCTTGAGAAAAATAAGTACTGAGAGAAGAAAGAACCGTCTTTGTTCATGATAAATATCACATGCCTTTGAGTATAAATCTAAAGAGTAGAGGTCCAGTAAATTTTGTACATTGAGAAGTAACAAGTCCAGACTGTTAGACAATAGTTGAGAGACATCTCTATTATCCAGGAATTAGTCAAGATGGTGGCACTTCTCCAAAAGTGTCCAGGAATTTTCTCATCAGAGGTTCATAACCAGCTGTACCGAAAACAAAAATAGACGCAGTATGTGAGTTGTCATAAGGATGCATAAAATTTCAAAAGTTAGCGACCAACGGGCTTCTGTCCTCCTGAGGTTAATGCCATCCACCAATGAAAACACTATTTGAGTAGGAGATTGGATGCCTTAAAATCTTGAGGGTGAGTGGTTTAGACATCCATTAAGCTCATTGTATGTATCAAATATAGCAGCAAGTTCACGTGAACAACAGGAAGGATAGGTTAACCAAGTGACTGGTTGCTAAACTACTGCAAAAATTCTTGGAAGGCGCATAGATTAGGGGCACAAAAGGTAGATGTGGCAGGATTGACAGACTAGCTGACAGACTCCCGACGGAAGGTGCTGTAGCGAGATTCTGCCGACGAGAGTTTCTTGGAAAAAAACCAAGTGGTTGTATTTCACCGTGAACCGACTGTTGCAGGACTTCGCCTATGGCGATGTTTGATGCATCGACAGAAAGCGATAAATGGGCGTCAGGTTGTGGAAGAAATAACGTCAAAGAATCAATCAGTAAAGCTTTAACTTGCTCGAAAGCTCGCTTTACAGAGTCATCAAAATTCAGCTGTTTAGGAGGAGGATTGCCGGCTAACAGGTTAGTAAAGGGTGCCAAATGTTTTGCAGCGCCCGGAATAAAACGGCGATAAAAATTAATCATTCCCAAAAAACGTTTAACTTGTTTAACAGAGGTAGGAAGAGAAAAAATTCGAATGGCATCTAGTTTATAGATGACCGGTGAAATTCCGGTTCGGTCAATCGTATGTCCGAGAAAAGTCAATGAACGAGACGCAAAAACACATTTCTGAGCATTAATTACCGCTCCATGTTCGGATAAACGAGTAAACAAGGTACGCAAATGTTCTAAATGTTGTTCAGGTGTGGGGCTAGCAACCAAAATATCGTCGAGGTAAGCAAAAACGAAGAGAAGTCCGTTTAGCACCTGGTCGATAAAACCGCTTGAAATGTTTACGCTGCGTTACGGAGGCCGAAAGACATACGCAAAAATTCAAACAATCCAAAAGGTGTGGTGATAGCCGTTTTATGAACATCTTCGGGATGTATAGGGATATGATGATAAGCACGGAGAATGTCAATGTGGGAAAAAACGGTGCATCCGTGCAAAGTGAAAGAAAAATCATGATGGTGTGGGATGGGGTAACGGTCTGGAATAGTGATGTTATTTAGTGCGCGGTAGTCACCACGGGGTCTCCAGTCAGTGGTTGTTCTTTTTGGTACCATGTGGAGTGGTGGTGTCCAAGTGCTACTAGAAGGACGAATGATTCTAAGTTGTAGCGTATGTTGAAACTCTTCCTTAGCAATCTTTAGTCTTTCCGGAAGAAGTCGTCGTGGACGTGCGTAAACGGGAGTTCTACGTATGACAATGTAATGGACCACAGAGTGTGTCGGTTCTGCCTGATGAAAATTTGGCCTCAAGAGTTCCGGAAATTTGCGGAGTAAGTCGTGGTAACGGGAAGAACCGTGTGGTGATAGCGCTATTGGGCAAATGTTCGGCGTACTTGTTGGCTTTCCTCTGACTGATAATTGAATGGTGGCGTCAAGTAGACTTTGAGGTTTTAAGTCTACTAGTAAATTATGATGAGTCAGAAAATCTGCCCCCAGAATTGGTTGGTGTACGTCTGCAACGATGAAAAGCCATCTGAATTCTCTACGTAGGCCGAGGTTGATGTCTAGCACTCGTTGTCCGTATGTCTTAACGCTTGTGCCATTAGCAGCCCGCAATGTAAGCGGGGAAGGTGTCAGTTTGGAGTCGGTAGCGGTTACAGGGATGACACTAATATCCGCGCCGATGTCGACTAGAAAACGTAGACCAGAATTCCTACCTAGGAGAAGGAGACGGCGAGTGTTGTAATCTAGGCCTGGGACACTACTCGCCTCTACTATCCGGCCTGTTGGTTTCCCGGTTGAAATTTAACTGCGGATGGTGACACCCGAAATGACCAAGGTGCTGTGCATTTTTGAGCAAATCGGCCGAATTGAGTATGGTACCAACAATACCCTGAAGAACGAGATACGGAAATAGAACTATGGCGTCTCTGCTGATGCGGAGACGTAAACCGACGACGTGGGGTACGATCGAAAGTAATAGCCGCTATTTGCTTAGCCAGTTCGTCGATACGGGCGTGAAGTGACGGAATATCGGTAGACGTGTCGAGAGAATTAAGATAGGGTGAGCAAGGTTGAATTTCTAGGATTCTGTCCGCAATGTTGGCGAGTTGCATCAATGGGACTTTGTCGGTATCTGGCGCAAGGATGGATTGTACGTGTGTTGGCAAACGTTTAAGGAACAGTTGCTTGAATATGGCGTCGTCTATTTTTCGGTCACCCAGTATGCTATAGAGGCATCGCAAAAATTGTGACAGCGTGCAGCCGTCTAATATTTCGCCACTAATTAATTGTTCGAGGCGTTTATGCTCGGATAATGATGTCCGGGTTATAATTGCGTTTCGAAGCTGTGTATAGGGTTTGGTATCATCTGGTTTTAGCAAAACGTCGCGCAAATTGGCCGCTAATTCAGGTGGGAGCACTGCTAGTACATGATAATACATGGTATGCTCTTGGGTGATACCGCGAAGAGCGAATTGTGCCTGGGCCTGGGTGAACCAGATACATGGGTCGTGATACCAAAACGGTGGGAGATGAACGGATGCAGCGTTGATGTTGGGTTGAGGTAACAGGATGTTTGGTGACTGAGCCGTAGATGTGTCAGACATGGGTAGAAATATAGATATATGGAAGTGCGACTGAATATGCTGCACCAAGTCGCCTCATGTTTCAGTTGGTACGATATTGGAGATATCGCAGTAAATTCCCATTAAGGAAACTAATCACAAGGTTGCTGAGAACTCTTCGACAGCGCACGACTGCTTCCGCATCCTGTTTCAGTTGGTACGAAGAGTTTTTCGCAACATTTTGAGTAGCGTGTTCCTCGAGGAGTGATTCCCCTCCCCTAGGAATGCGTATGACTCTAACCGACTACCAAAAAGTGGAAGAGAAAACAACGGTTCAAAGGCTACATGGAGAGCGAGCCAAGGCGTAGACGACTCATAAGCTGTCCGAGACCTGTTTAATGTAGTTCACCTAGCTAAACAATGTTCTCGTATTTGAAACTAGAAGGATAGTGTTGTTAGCGATAAATTTTGAAGTTGAGCTCACGCATCGCCAGATGTTTCATGAGGAGAGCAAAGAGTTAAGGGCAATTATCTGGCTGTACACCAGTAGTCAGATTCCCGATTAATGCGATACATGGTGTAAAATCGAAAAAAACCATGGAGTCGAGCTTTTCTTCTCAATACAACCCCCTTTTTCTCATCCACCGCGCGTTACTTGCCCATCAAGGCATGTTTATATGTCAGTTACTGTATCGACTCAACGGTGCATCGAATACTGGTGAAGACAATACAAGCGGCTTATGGCTTGTTCATAGTTTGTCAGTAACCTGAAGAAATTATTGAAACAAGCGCTGCTCCAACTAGACTAACCTATAACGGAAGCAGACACTAAAAATGACTATGTTCGGGGGTGTTTTTGTGAAAGTGCGTGAGATTTTATGGGTTTCTGTCACTAGCCGATGCCCACTTTTGGCGCCATTGCTTGTATCCAGATAAACTTGAGGGTTAGTGTAGATTCCGATGGATTGACCGTGAACAAAAGAGGCACGAGCAGAATTTATGTAGACCAGCGAGTAACTCTGAGACAACTGCAACTTCTGTTGGAGATTGGAGGGGCTAAGCAAAAGTTGCATTCTGTTAAGATTTGGGCACAAAATCGGTCAAAGAATACTGAAAAGTTTATCAGAAAAAATTTCGTCCGAGTTCCAGCATCCTGGTACCCCGATGATGGATCAAATGTGCTATTTCCCGGAGAGAGTTCACCTTTCCGAAATAGATTCTCCTTGAGCGATTACTGTATTTGACAGCTTATTATAGTAAATCGAGGCATTCGAAAGTACAGATTTGTGCCAAATATATTCTCCAATCTGCTATTTCTGAAGATGCCCCAAATTAGCAAGTGTCCAAAAAGTAGAGCAGAGTAAGGCCCGTGGAAACAGGATACATAAAGTTGGTGTGCCAGATGGCTACGTTAAAGTTCAGAGCGATGATAGTATGTTCCTTTTCAGGACATCATCAGCACTCGGCATGCAATGTAAATCTGTCAGCTCCCGATTTCGACGTAACATCCATTTGAAGTTATGTTGTTCGCGGCAAGGCGGCCGCGTAACAACCCTAACTTAGCAGCTGATAGACGGAGGGAGTGTTTGCTACAGATGCCAAAAACTAGTACACGCGCCTACTGCAAGTTATTTGAGGCAAAAATCAACAACTTGCATATTCGAGAACAACCAAACCAAATTGCAATCAAAAGGATACAAAAAGCAAGTTGTGTTATACCGAATGTACGACCTCAACTTCCAAGGCAGTTACCTTCCTTCAGAAACGAGCCATTACGATCGAACAGTTGAAAGAAGCGGAAGACATTGTAAAACGTCATCCGGTCCTCTGACTGAGCGGCCAACTCTAGAAACCTTTGAGACAGGCCATCTTGCTGTGATTGATGCAACAGATGTGGGCGCATCTGACAAAATCTGATTAGGAATAAGAGGAAAACAAGTCGAAACAAAATGAAAAACAGACCCAATGGATTGTAACAGTGAGAACGGAACTTGTGTTGGTAATGTAAATCAGTTAAGCATGGTTTTGTATTTCACGACATAGTAGAAGGAATTTCAAGGAACTGTTGTGTACTCATCAGTCGGAAAATGTCTTGTGTTCCCTGCTGCTGGAACAATGGTGATCGATAGCACGGGACGATCACGCTTTTCCACTGGATTATAACCCTTGAGACAATTTCACAAGAGGCTGGGTGAGTTCATCTCTGAGTACGTGTATTACAGCAAGGTATGTCGCATCCAGCAACACAGAAACGGACGTTGCAGTTGGAAGAATCGGATAATTCGGACGAAGATCCACGAATCCGCGCTGCACTATAGGCGAGCCGATCGACCGGTCGAAGCACTCTTCTGCTTGGGATTTATAGACATGGTGGAGTACCAATGGTTAGAAAACGGAATCTTTATGACTAGAGAAGCTTCAAGTGGTGAGCCCCAAGTAGCATAAGGAGTCAAACCTTAAGCTTCTGATGAGAAGCGCTGCGATTTAGATTGCACGACAGGGTGGCACAACTGAGCGGTCTTATATCTGATGGAGGTGAACGCGAACAGCGGTAAAGCGACTTTCAAAGAACGATACTATTTGTCCAAAACACCCGTTATACTGAATACGTAATGCGAGGACCGGATCCTCGAAAAACCCGACTGAAAAAAAAACTAGATAGTCGTCACAAAAAATCCTACTGTCTGAGCAAATACCCACAGCGAATCGTTTTTGTTACACTTTTGCGAGATTTTTAAATGCATTCAATACGAAACACAATCCCGAAGATAGAAGTGTCAACTTCCATCAATCACTTCGTGTTGGTTTGGAGAAAAGCCCTGAAACCAGATTGGGAAACAGATTTTCCTGTAACGAATTATATTGGCTTTGTTCAGTGACAACCGATTGTACTGGTGACAGAACGAAGAATATGACAGGTCAACTTGGGAGTCCTTTAGAAGGACCCGGGTGCTGCTCCGGAGGAGCAGATGAAAGGTGGAGATTCATATTTGCCAATAATTCTCGAATAGTGGTTTCACAGGTAACTTATACGCGTCCTCGTTGCTGATAAAATCAGTTGTAGCAAGAGCACTTTTCACATGGCCGTAGCGACCAGTTAAAAGACTCAAATGCACCATGACTGAGGCGCCTAACCAAAAAACATCCTGATTTTAATTTCCCCAATAAACTGCCACTAAGTTGTGAAACAACTCAATCCAATCGGTAATCCGAATGCAGATGAAAGGTGGAATTTGAAAGATGCATGCAGTTCGCATAAGCCCGTCAGCACCGAAAACAAGTTTATAGTTTCTCTAAACTATAGATAACGCAGTTGAATGGAGACAAACCGGTCAATGAATGCCGAGACAGATAGTAACGACGGTCATGTTAAGCGCGGAATGAAGTGAGGGTTATGTCGAGCTTTTTCAGATGCACAGGGAAGGCTTTCATGCTCGAGTTTTTCAGCTCACCACCCTGCTTGGGTCTCTGTCTTCTCTATCATCTCCTCACTTTCTCTGGTATGTGAACAAAAAACGCGAGCCGTCATTACAAAACATTACCTTACATTATATGACGATGTGATATTTGACAAAAATCCCGCAAAGATACGTCATCCCTCTGGACAATACACAACCAGTACGATTCAACGTGTGGTCTCTTCGAAAGAAACCATTCTTTGACGGTTTCACTGCTGTATTTGGAAATATCGTCTCTCATACCACATACACATTACCCAATACTAGTTATCTAGGGGATGTGAGTCCAGAGCATCGATATTGGACATAACACTGACAACAGCTTCCGCTACTTTGTACTTACTGACATCATTTTTGATGATTCTAACGTAAAGATTCGGAGTTTTAGACGTCTAAAAGTAGAAGAACACACGTCTAAGCCCTTCCAAAAATCAGCATGGAATGGGCACAGTGTTGCTTGTTGTTCTCCTGTCTCCTCTTCACACGTCTTCGTAAGACGAAGCAGAATAAGCGACGCGAAGAGTCTGGTTACCAAGGGGGGGGGCAGGCTAATTCCTCTGTGAGCGTCACACTCATTATGGGCACCCTTTTTTAAAATGGGCACTACTCTCGACTCACTCCAGTTGCGTAGGCTCTTAGGATGGTCTCTTTAGCCCAGATAGAGGCAAATAAATCAGACAAGCACCGACTGAGGATTTCACTTCCATCTTCGAACGGGGCGGGTGGAAGTTCGTCGGCAACACTAGCTTTGTGATGTTTGAGAGACAAAAGTCTCTCGCTTATTTCCGAAGCCTTTGGGGGTTCCAAGTTTACTGTCCAGGGCTACGTGGCGGGTCGGGTATAGCTCCGAGCAACTTAAGGTGGCTAGTTGAAATAGTTTTGAAAGTGTCCAACCCGGCGATCCAGGCTTCCTTTTTTCACAGGTAAGTGAGCTGTTGATATTCATGATTGTTTCGACCACCGGAGATTTCTTTGGGCCTAATGCGCATATCAGCTGGCATAGTTTACACACATTCCCGGAGTTTCTAACTTCCTCCATCTCAGCAGCTTTGTAGACCTATTGAGCTTCTCGATCCGTGCTAATGCTTTTTTTTCACCTGAAGTCGGACAGTTCGTCGGGTTGTATTGTATTCTCCACAAGGAAGAATGCGTGTTCGAGCTTGGAGCAATTTAGGTGTTTCTCGAGATCGTGTTCGGTTCTAGTTGGCTGCACCGTTCCGCAAACAAAGCACCCCACATCTCGCGGAGTTGCGGCTAGTGCCTTCCAATAAGAGTCAACATCAGATGACCTATTGTCCGAAAGGAACTTCAATGGTTGGTTTTGGTAAATTTGTTTCACATCACGCTCCGAGGGCTTTTTAATGGCCAGGTGAGGCGTGCGTATCTTACGCGTCCCTGAAAAGCACGACGAGAAGCAACAATGAACGAGTGTGTGATCCGAATCCATTTTGGTGCTCCAGAACGGACAACAACCAGTAATTGACCCACGCCATCTATAGCCAATGGCTAAATGGTCTGTGTTGGAGGTTAACTCGCATGAGGGGGAAAACATGTGGCCCAGAGGCTTCGATGGTTTCGGAAGTTAGCACTGTGGTCAGCACATAACTGCAACAGGCGGTCGCTGTTGTCCGTGAGTTTCGATTCCGGTCCTAGACAACAAGCCAATTGAGCCTCAGCAGCGCTAAGTCCACCGACTTGCGCAATCATATCCCCGGAAAACAAAACAATATCTAAGCTATTAGACCATCGCAACAAGACGCTTAAAGCGTCGTAAAACCATGTTTGAGTGTATCAGAGCTACAGTCTGTTGGGACGTAAGCAGATACGATTAAGACGGGGATTAGCGGCGTGTTTACGGAACACTCAGAATGTTGCCAAACGAACCGCATAGTGGCGACTGTCCACGGACAACCATGTAAGCAGAGACCTTTGAGCTCAGTGGCTTAGAACAATATCAACCCCAGCAGAACCAATAGCAGCGGCTTCCGAATTACCAGAGGTGCACACACTGTCACAGTGGTAAGGTCCAGTCTCTCCGTGACTGGATTCCAAAAAGGGAGCAGAGCGGCGCGAGGTGCATTGCCTTGCAGGAAGAGAGAAGTCAAGTCACACAGGTTGAAAAGTTGTCACCCCATACAGACAGTTACAAATTTACCTGGTCACGCAAGTTTGGATGCAAGTAATGCCATTATGGCCACGGATTCAGTGCACGCCGTTACACTACTCTATAATGCAGCCACTTGCAGCAGACACCATCTATTTCATGGAATCGACATTGTAGGACGCTCGTACGTGCACGGAAATTGGTGAGATTATGAGCAAGATTGGCTAGTTTGATAAAACACAGAATTTCATGCATATGTTGCATAATCAAAAACCGATCTGAATCGGCATTACGTGAAATCGTTTTGGAAAGAGCTACTTTTTTAAAGGCTACGGCGTAGTGTAAGCACAACCTTAGCGAAAGGGGATATAAACGAGGGGCCTATGTTGGTGTGTAGAGAATGTGGGCTTTGAATTGGGCTTCAGTATTTCAGCATGCCCGCTGATGAGCGTATGTGCAAAACGGTGGAGGAGATTGTACCGAAATCAACGAAGAACAGGACAATTTCGAAGGAACGTAGAGCAAAGAGCAGCCGGTCATACAGGCAAAACATATGTTTCCGACCCAAGGTTTTTTCACAAGGGTCGAATGCAAGTATCTTCAAATACATTCAACAAAGCAATGGAACACAGGGACTGTCGATTGCTTATTGTTGCTTGATCTCCCTGGCAACGACAGCAAGTTTTGTTTGCAACAAATAAATAGAACAACTCCTCAGTACATATTCCTTCTAATTGTACAGAAAAAGCCCATGTATTATAAGGGAGAAATTTCGAAAAAGAGTAAATTTGGCCGGCTTTTGGGATGCGCATTTTTTGTCGTTTAGTAGTACATTGACACTGATTGCCAGGAATGAAAACTATAAACAAAAACATACCGGAGAGCCTCGATCAATCTGTTTTTGAGCAGCAGTAGCTCCACAACTTCTTCGTTAGAAAAGCTCAGTCGCTGCAACAACAGGGGTAAGGGGGAAAGAGGAAGGGTGAGAATCAAAGAAAAAAGTGAACGAGTGAGGGAACTGACACGAAAGGTGGCTGTCATCATTGCTTGAAACAAGCTCACGACTATCACAGTTCTTATTGGCTAGGATTCGCAGACACAGCCTCGGCGAAATCGGGGATGTTTCATATTGAGGTCAACAACTAAAAACCCATGTTTGCACAACACACTTGGGTTATTCTGGAGAGATTATCTCCCAGAAGAGAACACTTCTGGTTGGTCGCTTCAGGAAGCCCCTACAGAAAACTGTAATGAAACAGGAACCATGTCACTTTCGCCACTACAGAAAACTAAGGAAATCACGCATAAAAACGCCAATTGCATCGCTCAGTGAGGACTAGTGAACGAACGTTTATGCGCTTCACATGTGCAAAGTGTAAAGTGCTGCTACAAGACTGGGTGGGAACAAACGCAAGACTCATGCTTGCAGACCAGCCAATCGACGCGGTAGGCAGATTTCTTTACTTGGGGAGTTGTACAAGTTCCAATGGACTGGATAGAGACGAGATTACATCTCGAAGCCAGAGCAGCCTTTCTCTAACCCCCGGCACCTGTGGCGCCGGCGTCACTTCCGTTTTTCTGTCAAAGGCAGAGTACGATCCATACTGTTTCGTGGATCAGAAATAAGACAGGAAACTGTCATACCGGTGTGTGCATATGCGGTAGCATTGAAACCATACAAGCTGAGTCAGTAACCAGTCGCCTCCAACACTAGTATACGACAGAGGGAGGCGAGATATAGTTTAGTGAGTCAGGCTTGAACGATACAGCCTCCAGCATGCCAAATTTGACGTATTTTATGAGAAATAACGGTTGTCGAGAGGCTACTGATGAAGCCTTACAGGCGATAGCAATTTGGGGTACGACCGAAGTCCACTCGCCCTTCCCCGGAAAAAAGTTGTTGTAAAGTAAATTAACTAAGTGTCGAGAGATGCGCAACAAACGCGAAATATTACTAGTATGGCAAAAACAGCCAAATATCAATAACGGCGATCGATGTCAAACCCTAGGTGATCGAATTCGAATGGGAAATTTACCAAGTTTTGGCGAAACCACGAGACTGATCGGGCGAAAAATTCGCTCATAAACACAGAAACGGCCCACTATGATAGCAGTGATGATCATGCGATAGATACTTTGATCGCTTACTTTCAGCATGTCGATTGCAAGCTGGCCAGCTGCAGGATAGACGGACTCCAAAGCCAGCAACTGTAACGCCTGATGGTGAGCAGAAAAGAAGAGTATGGAGGATGGAAAACGGAACCAATTTCTGATGCAATGAAATATGTTAGGAAATGGTGCAACAACTACTGCCAATGAACTAACACGAAGCAGGAATACAGGTACATGTCCGCCTTAGCAGAGGTAAGCGCCTTATTGACCACTGGGCCAGGAATTTCGGAGTTTAGGAGGGTAGAATCTGATTGGTCAAGACTGGAAAGCACGAGGAAGTTCGTAAACGTTCCAACAAACCCCACCTCTGAACCGCGGTAGTAGGTGGTTGGCATCTGGTGTGGCAAAACGGATGCCCATTCAACAGGGTTTGAATCCCCGGAAGAGTATACTGAGCCTTCGAATTACGGAACAACTGTCCGGC
>SJOL01004536.1:45310-66524 GCA_004794785.1 Opisthorchis felineus | reverse complement strand
ATATATATATATATTACAGATAGTACAGCCAAGACCGACGGTAGGAGAACGGTATTCGACATCTCGATCCATTAACCGAGTAATCTCCGTCCGAGATGACTGTTCGGTTGTCCTTAGGCTCCGTTATCAAAGCGTGAGGCCGAACATAGCTGTGTTGACATGCAACGATGAGGCCTTTGCGGGGAACGGTTTCTGTTCGATATGTTTCACCTTAACAACATAATCACTTGGCTACGCAAATACAAATGTTACCAGTTTCCCTGAAATGCATTTGAATAGTTTGTCGAAACGAAGTAACCATGAATTGACCTTCCGTTTTTTCGTTATAAGTATATAAAAAGACGAGGGAAGTCTAATAAGGATAACGTCTTGAAGAGTGTGAATGCATGCATGACTGTTTGCAATCATTCACTGCCACATATTCGTTCACCAAAAACAGTACATCTGATAGTTAAACTATACCGACAGCTAATTTATTGCCACCAAGCCCTTAAACAGGACCGCCTTCCTGAAGCAACCGCATCGTCTGCACGCGGAGAAAACATTGCCCTCGATCTGATATGAGAAAGTTTGGGTCGTCGCCACTCCTGGTGGTTGAAGAAGCCGAACTGTTCCAGTTGAGAAAACACTGACTGTGCAGTCAGCAGCAGTTCTCAAGCTCTTGCACGACTTTTGGACTCAGTGCGATAATCTACCAACATGTGAACAGTAGTGTTTTCGGGTCTGTCAATTAATAGTTTAGGTCATAGTTCCAGCCTCTGCACAATCTCAGGCTCCTCCTTTGATGGAATATCCCAGAAAAATACGTAAAAAATAATGCACCAAACCACCGTTTACCACTTGGCAGGAAGCACAGGGACGGTTGCGTGTCCTAAAACGAGTCAAATCCGATCAGACTCATTCTATGGTTCGCGCCTAGGCCTGTTGCCACTAGTGAGATAATTATTTAGCCAATCAGCAAGCGGTACTGAAGTCGATGGGTACGAAGGATGGAAGGCACATTTACCCAAATCGACAGTCAAATTGAGATGGATGAACTGGGTTTGAGATTTGCCCGACTCACTACACGTGTGAGTGATCAATGGGAGAACAAACCAACACGAAACCATTGAGTTAGCTAATGACAGGCTACAGGAATTCAGTGTGGTGGATGAAGGAATGGGGTAGGATGAGAAATAATGGAGGAAAGATTTCACTTAGATTGATTGTGAAGTGAACAGGAAAAACTGGTTCAAAAAAATCGATGAAGGCTGGTAAACGGGAGGCAAAGGTGAGAACAACCGATGCCAGACACGAATCACTTTACTAAGTAACAACGTACAACTGCAGATCAGATAGTGCAGGACGGTTTTTATTGTGTTGATTCTTCCTGGAGCAGAATGATCGACATCCAAGCAAACGCTGGGAAAATGGCTACCACACACAAAGTCACGATAGGTAACCGCATCGTATTTCGGTTGTTACACAGACACCGGTGAAATACACACAAATTCGTCTTACATGCATTTGGACGGGTACAATGGTTAATACCGTCAACACTGCATCGCGACATCTGAACAGTAACCAAATGCGCTCACAGCAGGAGAGGTGCGTATTTGGTGCCCGCGAACTTAAAAAGCGTCACCTGACTACTGAAAGACGCGAAAGTTTCAAATAGTTACCGAAAGATCAATAGCTAAGAATTTTGTAACCTTTATCAAACCACTCCAAGGGACCTTTAAAGGATGATGTGTTCAATGCATTTCACTGAAAACTACGTTCAATTCAAGTTTCCAGAGTCAGCAAAACGGCGACGATCAAGGCGCTCATATGGCCATCATCTTTCCATGGCGCTACCATCGATGCGGAATATTAGTCAAACACATGCAAAAAAAGTGTAGGGGATGACAGCAGAAACTCAGTGGGCAGAGATTATATCTTACATATCGCCGAAAAACAACTCACGTCTACATGGATCTCATGTTCCACAAGTGAACGAATGTACTCCACCAGGACGGCGTATAGAAGAGAGCGGACATGAGGGTTCTGAAAAACAGGGAGATGCGCGTAAATCGCTTACGCTTCCGTTAATCAATGTTGAAATAGCCAGTACAGAAGGTACGATTGCGAAGGCTATGGAATGAAGTCACCATACTTTATGCTGCCGGAACTATTCCCAAATTACGGTGCCTGTGTGCAAGCTGACTGAGAGCAAACCTGCTGGAGCAAATCGATGCAAAATCCCGTAAGGAAAATCGTTCACCTGTAACACTCCTTCGGTGTCTAGCTGCCACGCTACCCGGAGGAAGTAAGAGGGGCAGGTTGCCCAAGCCTAGACAGGAGCAGTCGAGATGCCGGGGCCGGGTTCGAACAACGAACCTTCCACTTGGTAAGTTCGCGCCTTAACCACTGAGCTATTCTCAGTCTCACAAGTCTGAAGTAACAGAATATTCGCTGCAGCCTGACGCTCTGGAAACTCGCAGGTATGCCGTATGAGGACAACAGATGGCGCAGTAAATGAACAATTTGGCCCGCAGTTCCTCCGTCGCACCGCCACAGAGTTACCACCATTGTTGACGTCTGAAAAGTGTTACAAACCTTTAGTGCAGTTCCTCGAATGAAGAGGACATACTCAGGGGGCCGCAGCTCCTGAGGCACGTATCTACATTTTGTTGGCATAAGCCTAGGTCACGAAACGAACCTCAGCCAGCCTTTTCAAAGACCTTTTCGCTTCCTCTACGTTTCAAAAAGTGAGGTTGAGGGACAGTGTGTATGTCCCGACTTTGTATGGTCCCAAGCAATAGCACAATTATAGAAAAATTGCAGCACACTTACCACTGGGATACTGACACTATTGCAGAGAATGGGCATCCATATTGGATGAGATTTTTGGAAGAAGTCTCTCTGAGAGCTAACAGGACGTTGCTATCAGGCCATAGCAAACTAAACATGTGCAAGAAGACTTAGAACGTCAAATAGCCGCAGATATATGCGGCTATATATATAGTCAGCTGGATCTCAGCCCCTCAAGACCTCGCATGTCAACTAGGAGCGTACAGCGAACATAAAAGTTAGTGAGATACAGCTGCGAATGGCATACTCAGTATAAAACTCAGCTGTACAACCGATCCTCGAGTATTTTTATAACGGAAGACCCGTACTTAAGACAGCGACCTAACTTAACATAGTCTGTTCAGTCAGGGACTTTGTCACAGGTGCCCGAAACAAAAGCTGACAACACGAAGGTACACAGCAACCTCGTTTCAACCTCGATTTCAGTTTGATCAATGTGATCATCGTCGGGAGGAGAAAGAAGGGTCCTTTGTCGCATTTCACTTGTATTCCGCTACAACCGCCCTAATACACAGCTCAAACTTGGTTAGCATACGTTCTAACCAATTCAAATTGGTGATAGGTGTGTGTGGAACTTGTAGAGCTCATCAAGTTCACACCACTCTCATTTGAACAATCGTCACGTAATTATTCTGGCGAGTTCACACGTGGAAATTCAGACGCGTCCAGCGTGCGCTGGTGGAATAGTGGCAACACGCTTTCCTCGCATATCCGGAGCTCAAACACTGGCACTGCTGATGAGCTCTAATGAGAGCGCAACTCGTGTCCGGTGCTTTCCCCTTTGGCGTGGACTCGCCAGAATAATTACCCCAGGACATGAGGACGACTGCTCAAACGAGAGTGATGTGAACCTGAACTCCAATTAGCCACTTGAACAGATTCCAGAGTTTGCGAAAAAAGGTTGTCCACAGGATTAGACGCAGGGTAACAAGTGTATATGATTTACATGTATAAAGGTGTGTATAAATTCTGAAGCAACACGTAAGCACACCGTTGCGAACCACAACTGTCTGCTAACCAGTGGGAAAACTTAGTGCACTGTTGAATTCCTTACCTCATTACCCTGCGCGACGAGAAATATATGTGTGTACACGTCACTTTGGGAAACGGTGAAAGGACGTTGGAATGCTGGGGCGTACCCGTCTTCAACAGCCATAGACTGAAAATGAAAAAGACATGATACCCGACGAGATCATTTCAGATATTGGGCAACACCTAATAGTAATAATAAACACGATGGCAAAAGCAAAAGTCATCTCCTCCCCGGGAAGGAGTAGCTGCACATCCAGTTAAACCTCAAAATGATGACATTACATGAACAGTTGCTTGACCAGTGGAGAGCACTG
The DNA here is from genome assembly GCA_004794785.1 of Opisthorchis felineus. Lineage (NCBI taxonomy): Eukaryota > Metazoa > Platyhelminthes > Trematoda > Opisthorchiida > Opisthorchiidae > Opisthorchis > Opisthorchis felineus. Next base: position 62,346 of record SJOL01004536.1, on the reverse strand, counting down.
ACTGCAACAAGCCTACGTGTGATTCGCCCAGTTTTGATGTGCGCAATCAATCAAGGACTGAACCCCGGTCTAGTCATGTCCAAAGGCCGAAAGGTCTCACAACATTCCGACATTCTGGACGTTTCCTAGAACAGGCCAGAACACCGAATTTTTGTGTGGACATTTCGCCGTCCAATTGGACACGAGCCCTCGAAGTATTCTGAGTCGAAATTCCGTCCGTCACTCAGAAAACGATCAGAGCTACATAGAGAACACAGTTATCCGAAAATTACAGACAGCTCTTCTGCTACGTCAGGGGATGCTTCAGCAACTAGTGTCAGAGAGGCCGCCTTCTACTTGAATCGAATGAAAGCATCCCGTTGGAGCGGACGGATCTTGATTCTCTGAGGCGCTCCATCCTCAGGTAAACAAAGGTAGTTCTAGGGTGCAATACCGAGAAAAAAGAAGAAATAACCTGATCGAAAATAGAAGCACCAAATGCGGCGGTTGAAAGGCATTAGAGCCTTACCATCTTCCTTGATGCGGCCGAGTTCTCTGTTTCCTCATCTGCGGGAAGAGTGGAAAAACTCGCGTAAGGCCCCACTACAGTAGAGTGAACTGGAGACTTTCGGCGTGAATGTGGATGACGCAGTTCAGCAAAGCGCTTGAAAATATAAGCAAAGTCGTCAAGTCTCTGGTTCAATCCATCGGCGTGGAAGCTATAGTCTCCATCAAAATCGGACGTCTCATAGCTCAAAGCCTCGGAAACAGACAGATTATAGAGAGCAGTGCAGTAATCGAGTAAAATCCGTTTGCCATCCTCCCGATTGACTAAGAAATCCACAATGTGGGGCTAGTAGGAGGGGCGGGAAAAGAAATGAACGATGAAAAAATGGTCTGGTTAGGTATGCCTGTTAGGGGTATCGAAGGCACAAACAACGAATGCAAATGAAAAACCTAAATCGGACTGATGGAGCTGTGAAATCAACTAGACATGAAATACATGAGGAAGATCCTTCCCCCATAATAAACTTGTAGGTTGGATATATATATATATATATACATATATATATATATATATCCACACAAGCCTTGTACAAATTAGTAGGCCAGTGTATCTTAGTGCACAAAAAGGGAACAAAACCATAAGAATAAGAAGTTGCCTACTTTCACAAAAAATCAGAACAAGAGCACCACTGGTATCGATTCTGTGCTATTCGCAAAATCACCTCTAACCGAGTACAGTAGTCCCCCGTAGGCCCGACGTTTCCAACCAAATTTTGTGCTTATGAACAGTGCACGGCGAGGAGGTCAGTTATTCGGCGCACGCAGCGTACTAGCCAGCATAGCTGGTGATCAGTCAACGTTGAATTTAAGAAATACGAATTGCACCTGTCCCGAAAAACTTGCAGTGAACTTGCTTGTTGCTCAGACTTTGTTCCCATTAAACGTGAGCGGTATTTTGCAGGCAGCTGTGACCAAAGGCGGTCAATCTGTCACCGTGTCTAACCCTGAGAACCCAAGTTTCACATATGCGCGTACTGAGTCCGTGTACGCGAGCGACGAGTCTAAAACTGATGTCACGGCGTCACCAGAGTTGACTTTTGCTGTACGAATGCTTATCTCCGCATGCATACCGTTGTTGTTGAAGCAGCTTCCAAGATATACGAAAATTTCTACAACTTCGAGTAAAGCTCCGCTGAGTGCTTGTACCAGTCAACCAAACACCACAACTTTGTACCTGAGCGAAGGGAAACTCGGTCCAAAAGGACAGATGGAAGTAGTTAGCTTGTCAAGTGAATCCTTGAATCTAAAACTCATTGTCATAAATCCGGATTGCATCATCGGCATAGTCGAGGTCTCGGGGCGGCAGTCGAACACCACTGTACGCTAAATTCGCGGAGATGTAACCGACAACGAAGTTACATGAAAAAATGGAGATTGGATAACCATAACGGACTTTTAGAGATAGAAAAAGAGAAAGTGGTTTCAATATGTGTGCACATTTACTGAAGTATGGAAGTACAAACAAAGATTTAACAATATTCGCACATTTTTCACGGAACTCCGGTTAGCAGTGAGGGTTTCCAGAGTACCTCTTTGTCAACAGCGCCAGCGAAACTCCTGTTCACACAACCCTTGTTTCCATTTTGCAATGATAATTGCCTCAGCAAATCGAAGTAACTAGCCGTTAGCTATGTGAAGTAGGGTCGTGAATGCAATGTCGTGTTCATGGAGAGCCGACTATACCATAAAAAACGGGTTGCATGCTTGATGATGCGTTGGAGTTTCAAAAGTGAAACAAGGGCAATAATGCAGTAGGCTTTGAGAGACAAATATTGCACGAAATAAAGCCTTGTTGGAAAGCAAATTCAACCGGAGCTGTGTGGACAGAAACAGTTTGTTTGCTGACGCTACCCTTGTGATTTGGAGACTGGTTTGGTAATCTGTATCCCCATATTTTACTTGTTAATTTGAGTGGCGAATGCACCTGAGGAAATGAAGCGAGATACATGCAAACCTGCAATGTTGTGTGATCTGTTTGAGTCCAACCTTGATTAGGAGACGGAGGGTGCCACGTGACACGGGCGGAGTGGGCCGAAAACTCATACTGGACAGGAAAAGTCCATTGCTACCACTGTGGACGCCAGAGGAGTGACAACCCACCAACGCGCCCTCATTCGTTCTGCTGGCTTAGGAGTTGATATTCCCAGCCCAAAACAACATCTGTCCTACGAGTTCTGTGGACAGATTCACCTAATGGAAAGTAGAACTCATCTTTCGCGGAATCTTGGAAAGTATTTGTCCGAGTACAAACAAGTACATTGGATCCAGGATTCGGCAGGAAAGCTTGAGTGCCCACGTGGGTTCAACTGCGCAGTTTGAAATTCCCTAGGATCCCATCAACCAAAACCACTTCGGTGGCTGGACTGAGTACGAAGTCCACACCAGTCACCGTTTCCAGGATACCAGAAAAACAAACGTTGCACTTGGGATTGGTGAACTGAAGCCGTCACTGTACTGGGTACTTATTTAAAAGGCAGTCCACATCAATACTGAGTGTATCAAACGTCAAGATAAATCCAACTTGTTGCAAGCAGCAAGCCTGGATGATTTTGGGAGGTTGAGTATTGGGTTCGTCTTTCGTTCATCCATTAGTGGTTTAATCTCGACGGTGTCTTTCGATGATAGGGAAAAGCTATCAGCAATGATATAAATAAACAGGGGTTGCATAAAATAAGGCGGAATTGAGATGTCCCAGGAGAGAATTTCTGTGTAGACATGAAGGTAAGAGTTCGGTTGGTGCAGTGAGTGAGAGGTTTTTCGGGAGTCTTCCAACCGACTGCACTCCAGCCAAGTTCGTGCGAGTGCTGTGGGGGCATCCAAAACATAGAACTCAACGTTGATTTGAATGCAACATACTTCCCGCCAGCCCAAACCGAGGAAGAGAGTTCACCCCCACACGCAGCCTTCGGTTGTACGAAGAGCTAACCTGCGATACAGTAGGGGTCCGTACTCTTCTGGAAAGATATAACCAGTGTTCGGTTCAAACACTTTTCGAATGAGAGCAATTATCCAATGTCATGAGCAGCCCAGGGTGTCGGATAACCGCCGTTGACCAGAGGCCCGATCAACGCTCCAAAGCGCGAAACAAGGGTGTTCCATTGCGCTTATCGTTGGTGTGATTTCGGGGTTTAGTCAGCTTCCTGGGACAAACAGTCAATGGTCTGTCAACCCGGTTAAAGCTCCAAACACCCACTTTTGCTCTTAACTTCGTTGAATAGGACCTCCTCAGCAGTAGCGGGTCTATTGAGAGTTTCCTGAGCAGCACGGGACAGCTGGCTAACCGATTACCCGAGGAATCCAAACACGACCGTACTGGGGCATTAGAGGCAGAAATAACTCGGACAAAAGGGCATTTCGGTAGCTCAAGACTTTCCACAGTGTGGATCCACTTTACAAGTACTGACGAAATCTTTTTTGGAAAGCGGTCCAGGTAGTATAGAGTTGTCCCGCAAAAAACCGGAAAATGACATTAACCAAGCGGTCACATCCGAGCAACTACCAACAGTGATGGCGTTCCTAAGAGGAAACGACCAAGATTTTGCAGTGAATTAATTCTCCAGAAAACCTCCGGCATTCCGACCATACAGAGGTTTTCTTAAGGGAATAACGATTGGGCAGCGATGCATAGCCGACAGGTCCAGCCAACCAATGGGGCAGGGCCCTACTCTGCTTAATAACGGAGAAACTGTCGCAAGAAATAGTAAATTGGACCCATGTTTGAAGCATTTCAAATTCAAAGTACGATGAGTAGCACGAGGTCGGACGGACGTGTGCCGGATGTCGCAGGAATATCCGACGACAGGTGGAGCCTTGTTGGAAATTTCGCGCATCCAAAAGTCTCTCATGTTAAAGAAAGGGCTCCTTCTTTTGTCCGCTGGACGGAGCCCGTAGTCTTCAGATGATAAAACGCCAAGAGTAAAAAGAACTGAAAATCACAGTTTCTGTGATATGACGCTACGATAGTGGTAATGGAACATTAATACCAACAATCTCTCTTACTCGTGGATGAGAACCACACTCCCCAAAACACGAGAATTCTATGGATTCCACCAAAATTACTGGATAAGAAAAGAGGCTTTTCCAAGCTGGCTCAATCGAGATAACAAAAAATTTCCAGAAGGCCAAGAACTTCTACTCTGATCTGCGTTACATTCATAAAGGCTTCCGTTATACAACTTCTAAACTATGTTGTCATCCAAGAGGATTCAGATATCTTCAATTTACAACAACAACAAAATGACGGAGTGAATGTGACAAAAATAGCAAGCAGTCCGAAAAGGTCGGAGACTAAATTCCAGTGTCCAAACTCTCTCAAATCGCCACAACCCTGCTTAGAATGATGCTGCCACACCGAAGGATCGTCGAAAACATGGCTCGCAACAGCTAACGCTGATGCGTAACTACGTAAAGCAACTGAACAGTTGACGCTGCGATTCATGACCATCAGTGGTCCCAAATATTGTTGGAGCCCACTCAACCTCCCTCAGAAAGACAGTCACCGTAAAGTAAGGCAAGAAAAGTAAGCTCCTCGAGACCGTGTTCTGTTTCAGTAGGTTTCATTCAACGACTGAATGTTATGTCCCTAATGGCCTAGTCAAAGCCCTGAATGTCACTATTATCCCCTGTTTAAAATTCTCAGTACTGAAATTGAGAAAATACACTTCCATTCTTCGCATGCCAGAGGGCCCTTTAAAAAGCGACGGCTCAATGGATAGCGACATTTTTATCGGTACGTCAGGTCGCAATCCATGACAGCCCCAAAGCCGACTTATTCTCTAGCAGGGGATACTCGCAACAAATACATTAAGGATTGGAAAATTGACATGGTAAGCCACCGTTGTTGTTGCTACCTGGCAAACCGAGTACTCCTAACTGGTCTCGTTGCATTTATGCAGCACCAGATGGAACAGGAACTAGACCAAATCCATCCCGGTTTAACTAGTCGCACAGTTAGTCCTATAAGACCGAAGGAAAAACGTGAATGCCTCATCGGATATATTTTGTTTCACGGATAAACGCCCGCTATAATGCCCATCTCTTGAAACGTCCACTTACGACTAGCCGTGTTTGTTGTATCTACAGAAATATACTAATGTAATACAGCGTCTCATGTTTCCTTATTGGTCATTATGGAAACTGGTACAAGTCGACTGAGTTCACCGGAAAAGACTCAAAGAACAAAAACTCACGCGTTTTCGAATTAGCCTTGGAATCAGTTTGTTATTCAACTTTAAGGTCCAAAGACAACCTGGAAAGTAAATGAGACAAGTGGGAATTAGATACATCGTCCCATGAACACCAGCAACAAAGGGCAGAAACCACAACGATGGTCTTCAGCAAATCGCGAAACGCAAGAGTGAGAGCATATTTATGAATGACATCCACACTTGCTACAAGAAAAATATCAGTGATAGAAAACCTACGTCGTCCATCAAAAGTATGCGAATTCGAGACGACTTTCCTCTGATGGGAATTTGACGAGAAAGACTGCGTCACCTCCGGTTGGAAGAAGGGAGAGGGTCCATCTGACCTGAATACTGGCGCTAGTTAACTTTTAAAGCGGGCCGTGTGGAATTCCGTGGTTTGGCGCAGGAAGGCTTTTATTCTATATCGTTTGTCTTTCTACTTCGAGATACGCACACATCTTACACTGCTGATAAACTGAAATGAAATGGGCCTAAGGTTAGCTGTGTTTTTATTTACGGCATCTATACCTGCACGCAGTGGATGATATGATGGACGTGCCTTAGGAAAGCCGGGGTTCGAACCTCTATATGGCCATCCACCAGATTAGCTACCAACCCGCGTTTTAAGGTGTTGCCTGTTGTTCTACCGATAAGGACGTAAAAGGTGCATTTTACTTACAATATCACTATCTTCAAATGACAGGAACTAATTTTAAGACGTAGTATATTTTATCGTAATCTTGAAGCAATCAGAGGGATGGACAACTGGTAAGGAACGTCCTGCACGCAGATGGAATCGGCCCAGTTGGAGGAAAGTAACAAGGCCAAGATGAAATTTGGAACCGAATAAATATGGGTTCAGAAGTTCTGCCAGCAAGGTGTCTCACGACACGGCCGTGCTTTAGCTCGTCAGATGAGGAATATAGGGAGCGACCGAGCAAGTACGCAAACAAGTCGGATGTTCAAGTAAGCAGCATGACTGGGAGACAAGTTGGATGCCTAATCAGACCCAATGGAGCACACATGTCGAAAATGAAAAAGCTAGGTGGATTGAAACTCTACTCATAGTAAGACCGAATTGTCGATGACCTGCCTGAAAAATTGTAATCGAAGGTTAATCCGGCAGGTAACCTTGTCGTTGTACTATGGCGATATACAAAGGCATTCAACGCGCAACAAACATGTCTACGGTTCACTGCTTTGCGCGCAACTATTGCCCCGTCGAGCAAACTGGACGTCAAAAAACTTCGAACCACTGGTTCTCGGTCGGAGGGAGTTCCTGATAGGGGGATTTCAGGGTTTTAGGCATGGAATGAAAACATCCAGTTTTTGGCTAATTGATTGCCAGAGTACGTCGCTTTGTGTTTGAGGCATGTGGAATTCACACTGGTTCGTTTCCTTAAGAGCGAGTGGTCCCTGTTTATGTGTTGACGAGAGTGCACGGAGCAGAAAAGTTGGAAAATCACTAGTTGCAAGACCACCTGTCAATACACTGCAATTATCTCACGGTCATTAAATGGTATACCCACAGGTCGTCACAGCTTCATTTAAGCCTACAACCGGTTAGAGTGAGAATAGAGAGAAACTTGTCCCCGGCCCCGGTGTATGAAGACACTTGTTTCCTAAACATTGATCAATAAGAGGCAATAAAGCAGCGATAGTGACAGGAGTACGAATAGTAAACACCTACAGGAAGGAAAAAGAAACTTCATCATGGGGGCAAATGTCGGATGACGAGCGTTTTCGTCCTGTTCACAGAATACTCGAGATTACTGTCAATCTTCCTCGAGGAATTATCTCCTTTCGCTAGTGGCCAGCAAAGGAAAACCAATCACTAATCATACTGATGAGGACCCATGACCACTATGTAAGCACACCTTGTCCGTGCACCAAAGTGAGTCGAATGAATGCAAGCACTTGGGTGAAAAATTCTAGCAAAAACCCGAAGATTATTTCAGTAAACAAAAGCGCAAAGCGTGGACATTATCAGTTGCCCCTCATAAAATTAAAGAATCCACCGAATTAGGATGCTACGGAACTAGATTGAAGTAAACCCGCCAATCCCGGTGTACACGAACACATGTTTGCAATAGCATCACGCGCATTCGTCATCGCCGTCAGCTTCGTCTGCAAAGGCATCTTCGGTGCTCCAGGGTTGTGATCGTAAATATCAAGTGTGGAACCCGAATGTGCGTTCGGGAAGCTCGTAATCAGGAATAGTACATATGTTATCTCAAGAGGTGCGAGGTCCATAGAGCCAATCTTAATGACAGAAACAGTTTACATTGCCTAAACAAACCAAGCTACAACTGCATAGCAAGAAGTGGCAAAACTTACAATCTGTATGGTAAAGGACCTGCCCTATCTAACACTATAGTCGTAAAGAATGTCGAAACAGGTCGAAGTCTGCTAAACTTGTAGGCACACTGCAGTTATATTTGTAGAAATACGGTAGCAATAATAAACACCTCTGAAAAAGAAGACTTCGATATTTGACAATTGGTAGGTGAATGATTTGAAACTTTCAAGTGCGGGTTTTTGAACCTAACTCACCAAGGTTTCCATCGATAACTACAGACGGTAAATTTGTGACCCAATGGGGGGAATCTGTGCAAAACTTGTAGCTCAGGGAAATAAGCAATTTTACAAGAGGAAATTATATGTGGTAAAATGGCTTAATTTGAAAAAGGATACACAATTCGATAGGAATTTTGGCGTCCAAATTGGAGGACAGAGCTGGAACCGCTAGAAAAAGAGAAAACAGAAATGAAAATCAAGTATCCCAGTCATTTTTCGTAGAGGCGCGCGAGGTATAAACAACTCCAAAATAGGATAAACCCACTATTAGAAGCCAGTGTCAAAGGTCCGATAGATTCCGGCGGAAACACAGGACGATGCTTCGAGATACCATTGTGCACATGACCACCGAACGCAAGGTCGTAGACACAAGTGACCTGGACAAGGATAATCTGGTACACATCAACAAACGTACTCGCTCATTTCGACAGTGAACGAGCACAACATTATCCACTAAACTGATAGCGAACTGGCCATTGGACTCAACCAGTAACTCATCCGTCAGTTTCACCAAGCCGTCACTAAAACCATGGGGGAAGAGAATCACGTTTGTATTGGGAGAAATTGGTTACGCAATCTTACCCGCTGAACTTGTACATCGAGATTGTGGTTGATGCAGCCTCGTCCTGATCGGACTCGTCCCCTTCGTGCGCTATGAGGAGATAGACGTTACCATAGCTGAGCGCGTCAGGACAATTTTGTGCTACTTACATGCACGCCAGTAGGCAGCTGTTTTGTAAAATTGCAGACACCGTGTCGGGCTGGGCATTGTCGAGAGCTAGGTTGCTTGGGAGAGAGAACTTGCAGATCTTAGTTATTGCACCCGCGGTCTAAAAGAGCGTGGAAAATGAAGTTGACTGAGTCAGCCAGTTAGGGATGCACTGGTAAGCAATTCAATAATCGATGTGGGTAGAACGAAAGCTGTAAAACATCACTAATTCAGCATTCATTCACCTAACAGTAACTCATCGATCTGTTGGAGTAAAAACAAGTCTCTTGCAGCCATATGATAGCGGAGTACATGAATGATTGATTCCAGTGAAAAAGTTAAAAAAACTGCAGTTGTGGTGGAATCCCACTGATTGACAGCACATGACAACCGCATGAGGTACCACGGTACTCCTATTTAACGATGCCCTCAACGGCGACAAGCTCTATATTGGAATGACCTTAACAACGATCAATCTCTTAAAGCGCTTTACAGAGTGCTGCGCGACTGGGGTAATCACTGTGACTTTTGTTATTGGCGAAAGCTCATAGTGCAGCACGAGCTGGAGCAAAAAAAATTGAACACCGACAAATCAGGGACTGGTGCGTTATTCCCGCTAATTTTTCGGTTTAGTTGCACAATCCCGTCCTACACACGTTTTGGCAAAAAAGGCTCACGACGTACCTGCGTCACTGATAACTTCATCGCACGAGAGCCACACGTACGTGAAATCCTTGAAAGTAAACTCCGAAGATCACAGAAATTAAGGACTGAACTCAATTTCCCCAGGTGAGCCTCCTTCAGCATTGTATGAGCCTTTGCTCTTGGTTGGACGTACGGGCAACCAACCCGGAGCAACGTTCCGTAATTCCAACAAATTCTAGAAGTACGTATCAACTAATCAGATATGAGTCTACTTCAAGATCAAAATGATCTGTAGGTAATGTGAGAGCCTATTAGGTATTTAATTTGCTTGTTCGCTAACAAACTGTGGTCGTAGTTGGCTTGTCACTGACCAGGAACGAGCTAACACCTAAACATGACAGTAAGTGAGCATCGTTTATCTTACCACAATGAGCTCAAGAAAGATCAGAGATCAACATGTGAGCTCATGGTAGGAAGAACTCGAAGGAAACATTCTGGAATTACAAAACAGGAGACCAATACTGTGAAGGGTGTGGGGAGGGGGGCGCGCACGGAAACGTACTTTGAGATGAAAGGTGTGACACAGGAGTTCGGTATTCTTCGTGCAGGCCACCAAAACATGGCTTGTCGCGTCCCAAGTGAACCAAAGTGTGTGCAGAAAGAGTTGCTTCTCTAGGCGCAACGAACGTTTTGTTGGTAAAACCTTGGGAGGAAAACATGGTCTCACTGACGAGTGACATATAAGAGACAGTGAAGGTGATCAAACGGATGGAACATTTCCAGAGCACTCAAGACAGAACAATTAAAGTTGACATGATGGGAGGAGACCAAAGGCTATGCTGAACCGATGGCAAACCGAATGAGCCAATTCGTCCCCGAGGATACACCGGGCACACCACGAGTCAGATTCATAAGACAGATGTCATTGACGATTCAGAAAAAGTAATTCCTGGTTGTAAGTCTGTTCGCTGAGCTTGGCAGTTGGATTGCAAACCAACCGAGGTGAGATCATTAAGGCGGGGTTGAGTGGGTAAATTCCTCCTCTTCTGCCTGTGCTTATAAAGTTTCTAAACAGTATCTACTAGCTAAGGTAGATACTAGCAGCGCACCCGAGCTGCCTATACTCCGCAACATCACCAAAAGCAATCCTTGTAAATTAGGAGCTCGGTGTGGCGGAGAAGGTATCGGTTTCTCTTTTTATTCTTCTTATTACCAGGTTTTATAAATGGATTCGCGTGACCTTCTTGGGCCTCTCCCGCCTCCAATACCATAGACAGCGTTCGACAAAGCTGACTTAAACCGTCTGCTATGACCAGAACCGAGTGAAGACTATAGCTTGAGAATGCAGTTGGCTGAATCCGAGCTGCTGTCCAATGTCCAACCACTACGTGTAGAAGAAGCAAGACCCATTGGACTACTACATCTGTTCGACTACGCGACAACAGGTCAAATCACGAGCCAAAGCAACCAGCCAAGGGTAAAACGACACATCTGGGCATGTTTAACAAGACGGCCTGAGTATATGTGTGCATGTTCGTGCGTAGAGTAATGTGTTGGTTGTATGCGTACATGCGTGAAAAATCCAGGCTTACTATGCGAGTAATAGTGAGGAAGTGAGAGTGACCGATCAATGTGCGTTCAATGCAGTGGTGCACAAAAGTGGCAAGCAGTGTTCAGTTTAAAGTTCACTTATCCTTGAAACGGCTAACACTCGTTGCCAGATCGAACTGCAAACTTCTTCGAACGGTCTTTGAGCAGCACATTCAGTTGGAAAATATCGTAAATAAGAGAATCAACTGAGTCTCTCATCAATACCAACGCAATTTGCAAATGAATGTATTTCATCAGTTTCAGCATGGAACTTCTTCCGCTTTTAAAATTTTCTCTCTTAAAATCACCAGTTACTGAAAACACCAAGTGAAGCCTTGTAACATTTTTGACCAATCAGACACCAACCGATCATATAAATACTGTGCAAAATATCAAAGCGTTGAGTATGAAAGCTATCCGCTACACATTTGTCGCGCAACCCGAATGAAACACGAGGGCCGGGATACCAAAAGCTTGTCTAAGTCTAGATGCGCCCCAATCACGACTGGAGCACGTTTGTTTGTGTCCCGGAGTTCGTGATACTTAGCAAGGCGATTAAGTTCGTTGCTACGATTGTTCGTCTATTAGAGATGTAAATTCCCACTTCCTCGTAATTTCTCCTGTACCGTATAAAAACGCGCAAAGCTCGTTCGCTGCATAATGATAATGTGACAATCTGGCGCACCTGATACAATTCCAAAGATTCCGTAGTGACAAGCAAAATCTCTGTCGCGGTAGTCCATACGAAGCCGAGCAGCTTTATCTTCTTGCCCTGTCGGACAAACGGTTAAACTGATAAACCAATTGTAATAACTACCCACCTTGCACGTATGCGAATACTCAGAAGAGATTGGCGAACCATTGGAAAAGTTGAGGAAATCAATGGAATGTGGAGTTCGTTGAATAGCAAGTACACGACTGTCCGGAGAGAATTTGATGCACAACACTTCACCATGATCTTCAATCCTGTATAGACATAGTACAATAATAGTAATGTAAGCAATCTAAGCAGGGGAAAATGAGCACATTTTAAAGCAACACGGTTAGTGACTAGTGTGCAGGGAAGGATATGACCGTTCCTTTTACCCAGTAAGCTGTAAACCTTGTGATCACAAGCTTGTCACTAACAGGGGGATGGAGATGAAATGGCAACGGCAATTGCTTCGCAGCTGCGTGGCGCGGACTACTTAGTCTTTTCAATTCACTGATTACGATTTTTGTCTCAAACGATGGTGAACAAAACCGGACAGGCACAAAAATAGAACATGTGTTGCCAAGCATGGGAAGTAATTGGTCGTGATTCATTTCAGTGGTAAGTTGCGTATTAGACGTAGGATCGCTTCGACTGCCACAGTTTCCTCCACAGTTCGAAGTAGACAGGCTATATGATTAAAACCATTGTGTACACCTATTACAGGAGTATGAGTAGTCCCAGTTTAACTTCCACTGAAAAGACAAACCAGTAGTTGGCCCCCTTGAGGAACGACAAGTAGCAGTAAGCAATTAAAACACGAACAACATACCGAAAATTGAGTGATGGTCGCGATGAATCTGGTGATTTCACATTAACGCCCATTATGCCACGGGATCGGAGAGTAAAAATCTACATAATGCGCGGATGAAAGGGTCAGTTGAACGAATATGTGATTGCCTGTTGCTGGGCTGTGTCAAAAAAGACACTGTTGACGCTGCTCATAGGTTCGAAAATTGTCGGCTCCTCTGACAAGGTCACATAGTGCTGTAAGCCGTCGGGCTGGTTCAATTCCATTTCGATTGCCTATTCGTAAGCGAGGTATCTCAGTTCGAGATAATATACTGAAACATAAAAAGTTCCGGCAGTAAACGGAAGAACAGGAATCTAAAAGAACTGCACTCTATGACAAACACTGCGTTGCTCTACACTTTAACTATGGAGCCCCCCAAGGGAGAAAACTCTCGGGGAATGAAAAAAACCGTTCAGCTGTAACACCCTTTCGGTGCCTAGCTGCCATGCCATCTGAAGGAAGCACGAGGGCTGGGATACTGCCAGGTTGCCCAAGCCTATACAGGGGAAGTCGAGAGGCAGAGGTCGGGTTCGAACCACGGACCTTCCGGTTCATAAGCTGGTGCCTTAACCACTGAGCCATCTCGCCCCTCTCGGGGAATGAATGGCTGGCAGAATGTCTGCCCGATAGAAGGTATATTCTCATGGGAAGGAAGACAAATATTAACCGTTTCCGAGGCCGTTTGTGTCCTTGTAAAATAAAACTAATTCGTCCGCGTGTGTTTTCAACACTAAACAGCGAATAGTTATGGGTCTCCTTCACCTTGACAATGATGGCATCAGCCAATTATACAGCGGATATATATACTAGTTCATCAACGACGCGGGTGTGCACAAAAGTAGTCAGAGCCCGTCACCTGGATCAAACTAGTGAACAGATGCCACGTATACTGGAATAAGAACCAATAAGAAAATCACCGCAAGTGAAAGATGTATTTTAACAAACCAAACCAAACCAAACCAAGTCATCTGGTTGGTCGCTTGATTTGTTCAGTTATCCTGCTTCACTTTATTCAATGCGCACTGCGCCATTACATGCTCAGGGAAGCTCCACCATGATGAACAATCATACGAATCAAGTGGCATATAGAAGAGTCCGGATATCCGGGTATTCAAGCTCTTTACATCGACCGTTTTTGCGTAAATGAATGTATATAGCTAGACCCAGGAAAAATAGTATCGTAAATCGGTCCTTTAGGGAACCAGACAACATCTCGTGTGATTCCAGAGTTTGCTTCTTTGAGGAGAAAAGATATTGATATGGATAGGTTCTATGCCGCAAAAATTGTTCTCCCCAGCGAAAGTGTTTCGTTTTGCATGTGGTTTTCAATTGGAAGGGTATATTTACTCTAAACTGTCTTGCGAAGGCGTGTGCTACTATATTGAGCAGATTTATTTCATATACCTGTCCGTTGTCGTTGGAGTGAGACACAGAGAAAATGTATTCACAGGAAACTACAAAGTTGGGATACTCAACAATACCTTATCGGAAACGATTACACTATCTCTGAGGCCACATAAGCTGAATACGAGCTCCAGATAACTCAGTGCTCAAGACGCGAACCTACTTGAGTAAAAGGCCAACTCCCAAATCCAGCATCTCGACTCCTACTGTTTGGGCTTCTTGCAATACCTCAACCCTCGTGATTCTTTCGGGTGGCGTGGTAGCTAGGCACAGAAAGGGTGTTACAGCTGAAAAAATGTCATTGCTGTTTGCATACAAGGAATTTGGCACCTGACGCCCTACCTTCTTCTTTCAGATTCCTTTTTGTGTTGCTACAAAGGCCAAGTCTCACGAGAGATTGTTCAGTTTTAGTTTCTGATAAACTTCCGGGACATCCCTTTCCAAGTGGCAGGTAGAGGGTACTGTACCTGTACTACCTAAGGAACAACTTAGATCTTCCATGCACGACCGTTACTTGGAGATTTTGTTAGAATGTGATCACTAATAAGCAAGGATGCGATCGGCTAATAACAGGGAAAAAACCGTCTCGACTGAACCGCTGGCTTCAAGAGGTCATTATGATGTATGAACCTATCACTACCCATCAGACTGCCGACCACAACTCGAAACTGCTTCAGCTATTGAGAGAAACATGAGTTCCGACGGCGATATGACTTTGGTCCTTATAAACAAAAATCTCGCGACCCACGATAACCTTACTGATTTGAAGAAATCCAAAAAACATTCACACAGTTTGAGGAGTTGTTAAGCCTAGTCCTCCGTTCCGTGGTTGTTCATTTCGATTGCCTTCATCAGTCCAGCACCAATGACTGCGTGACCCAGTCATATCTATCAGGGTCACTAGCCATTGCTTTGTCTCTTCCTGCAGTCCCCATCCGGGGAGTCGAAAGTTACCAANAATTGGTGGCCTTTACTCGAACGTCGTTCGTCAGGGGCTGTTGGAACATAAGTCGCTGGATATTAAAACCGCCTACGATCATGCAAAATCCCTCGAACTAGTGCAAAAACAGCCGCAGTCCTTTTTGCTGAGCAATCAACTCCCGTGTGCTACCGCATCGAATGACCCGCCAAGGTTTCCACGTTCTCAGGTATCATCGCATGAACAGATGACTGTTGCTAGTATGAAGTCTTCATGTTTCTTCTGTGGCTATGCTCCGCTAAAGACGTGAGCTGAAGAAATTGTGGAAAGGGCATTTTTAAAAAAATTTTCAGATCTTCTACTGGTCTGAGAAATTCCACATCCGTTTTAAGTGCGGCCACCGAGTATCTCAAAGAAGCGGTCACCAATGTGAAGGCCAATGGCGTTCCACTTCGAGCTCTTGATGATACTGGTGAAAGGAGAGTCCTTTGCTGAGAAGTTGCTTATTAGCAAACACGAACTAAACAGTTACAAGCCATAAGACACGAAAATAAACATCTCATCTGCACAGAGTTTTTAAAAAGTGAACATTCTCAAGCCTCCTCTTAAACTTTCCTGGGCGTTCATTGAGTACTAAACAATGGTAAACGAACACTGCAAAGTGGTTCCGTAATTCCCGTAGTAAATTTCACCTTCCATCGGATGCGGGAGCGGAGCTTGGGCATCGACTTGCGTGCTTCATCCGTAGTATACACCGTTACACTGGTAGTTTAGAAAGTTTAACTTCCGAAAATGTAGTCCGCTGTTATCATTAGCCCGAACCACCGTCTTCATCTGAGATCACTTTGGCATCCATGAAGCACAAAAGCTCCACTCCCGGACACTGTTTTTTTAACAAACACAAAACTTTCACGCGTTTGAAGTTTCCAGTATTACACGATGTCTGTGCGTACATTTTACTTGGGCATGGTTCTCTTAAACTTCACAGATCTCTGAAAATCCTCTTCAACGGTGATAAACCTTCTTTCTCGCTTTGTGGTCTAATCGCTGCCAAAGTAGAACCTCTCATACTGCTTGCGCATCTTGATCCAAGGTGTAAGCCCATTGCTATAGAGTCAAGACGACATTCTGTAGACGACGAGGTTTCCATTGCTTCTGAAGTAAAGCGTTTACTCAATCAATAAATCATTGAACCCTCAAAGTCTTCATAGAGAGCGCAAGTGCTCTTCACGACAAATGAGCGACAAAAGTAACGAGTCGTTGTTGACTACAGTCAAACTATAAACCAATTTACGCAACTGGACGTTTATCCACACCCCAGAATTGAAAATATGTAGTAAAATAGCCCACTATCGTATTTTAAGCACGCCTGAACTTGAAAGTGCGCATCATCAAATAACTATGAAGGAAGATGACAGAATTTACACGGCTTTTGACCTTAACAACAGCAATCTTTATTGATTTCGCCAAATACCGTTCGGAGTAACGAATGAAGTAGCGTGCTTTCAGAGGGTTATGGACGGCATCATACGCGCTGAAAAACTTACCGGGACATATACATACGTGGATGTCACCATTTGTAGAAAGGATCAAGAAGAACACGATCGAAATGTATAGCGTTTTCTCGCCCTAGCACAGAAGCACTGCCTTCAGTTGAATCACGATAAGGGCACTATTTTCACCACTAGACTCGGACTCCCTGGCTATGAAATCATAGAAAGCATCACCAAACCAAAACCTGAATATTTCAGTCTTGCAAGAACTGCCCGTTCCAAAGGATGGGAAATCTCAGCAACGTGTAGCTGGCTTGTTCGCCTACTATTTTCTTTGGATAAGCCGTTTCTCTGATAAAAATCTATCCAATTGCTTACAAAACAAGCTTTCCAGTCCCTGAGTCTGTTATAAAGGCGTGGATA
>SJOL01004536.1:20907-32746 GCA_004794785.1 Opisthorchis felineus | reverse complement strand
AGGCCACCGTGCAAAGCGATCGACACATGTGAGGAGGTAGAAAAACCGTTATATGTTGGCAGCGGGCCGACTGTGTCTAGGCGAACATGGTCGAATCGGCAGTCTTTGTTGGGAGAAAGCGCCAACGGGTGAGTGCGTCTGCCAGATAATTTTAGAACGCTGACATCCGAGGCACGTTTTTGGCCAAGCGCGGACGTCTTTGTCCATATCTGGCCATACAAAACTTTCGGAAATGAGTTTAACAGTCGAACGAATTCCGGGATGTGAGACGTTATGTAAAGCTTTTTCTAATACTTGGCGTCGCATCGAAAGCGGAACAACTGGTCTTGGGTATAGAGTTGAGGAATCACAATCGATTGTGTCTGGTGCAATTGGTAGTGGCATCGGTTTGACCTGTAATGAAAACGGTTTGTCGCTTGACGGCGAACTAATGGGCTCGATTCGTTTTACCTGAGCCATACTTCGCAAGTCAATCGTGGGGTTGAGTGCAAGGAGTCAATTGCCGGACGAGACAACGTGTCTGCCACGGTATTGAGAATCCCCGATATATGGCGAGTGTCATTGGTGAATTGTTAAATATAATCAAGGTGACGTATTTCGCGGGGTGAATATTTATCAGGCTTGGCTAGTAGGGCTGACGTCAACGGTTTATGATCTGTATAGACGCAAAATTCCCCTCCTTCCAGCAAATGACGGAAATGGCGGATCGATAGGTAAATGGCTAACAGTTCTCTACCGAATGTACTGTAACATGTTTCGGTGGGTGATAGTTTACGGGTGAAAAATGCAAGTGGCTGATGCACATTATTGACAGTCTGATGCAAAACTGCGCCTACGGCATGGCTAGAAGCATCAACGTTGAGTGATAGTAAGGAAATATGTTGTAAGTGAAGCAGTTCGAGACAATCAGCTAGGGAGACCTTGGCTTGCTCAAAGGCAGATATGGCTTAATCGGTCAATCTAAAGGCTTTGAGGTTTCCAGATAAGAGACTTGTAAGTGGTGCTAATAAGGAAGCAGCTTTAGGAATGAAGCGTCGGCAGAAGTTAATCATTCCTAAGAAACTTTTGAGCTGCTTAAATGAGGTAGGGAGACGAAAATTACGAATAATGGCCAACTTAATAATGTTTATTCCCAACTTGTGGGTGGCATGCCGTCAGGCGTGATCATCAGGTTACAGTCAGAATAAAGGCATGACTGGCGGGGATTGTGGGCACAGGGATTTTGGGAAAAGGGACAGCGTCATAGGCGGGGGCGTTATCCGATGTAGACGTAGTCAACACTAAACCGGCACGGGCAGGGAGGCACAGGTACCATGCTTTTTTTGGAGAGAACATCGAGCAAGGTCAGGTCG
This sequence comes from Opisthorchis felineus, assembly GCA_004794785.1. NCBI lineage: Eukaryota > Metazoa > Platyhelminthes > Trematoda > Opisthorchiida > Opisthorchiidae > Opisthorchis > Opisthorchis felineus. Next base: position 31,394 of record SJOL01004536.1, on the reverse strand, counting down.
GTAGGATTTGAAGGTGGCGGGCCAAAAACAAAGCGAGGGAGGGCAAAACAAGAGGCTTCCTGTTTGACATATGACAAGAAGAGTGTAAATGGTTGAAAATGAGGAATCAGAACATCAGATCTGGTGAAGCAGTATAGTTGGCGTCATCCAGCCGGTCAAGTTGAACTAAAACCTAAAACCACCGCTGAGGCCTCCTGACCTTGGACTGTTGAGCTCATGGCCAGGGTTACAAAAAGCGTAAGTGGGGATGATGACGTGGAGGGAGTAGCAAAACGCATAGACGGCAACATGAACCTCAGGATCATGGTGTACAGTGAAACTGTAGAGACTCACTGGTGTCGCTGTTGTGGAGCCGGGCATAATAGTTCCTTGGAAGAGTGAGATGGTGCCAACACACGTGCCAGAACGCGAGCGAAATGGTTAAATTCGAACCACAGGTTCAGCAGTTTGGAATGAACAGATCATGCAGGCAGCTGGGACAGGTGGGGAGCTTATTCGTATTTGCAGTTAATAGAACGAGTGGGTGGGAGGGTACAGTCGAGAATTGGAAGGGAATAGTTGCGGGTATGCTATCAAACTGGGTATGGCAGTGCCGTGCCATCATTGGCCTGACATACTTCAGTTTTCGGACAGCCCCGTAACGGACGTCACATAAAAGGTCATTGTGCTGGGATGTGCAATTCTCTGAGCAGCGGGATCTTTTAGGATTTTTTCGGTCCAGTTGGGGATCCCTGTGGGTGTAGATTTATAGGCCAGGTGGAGTGGATAACAGCCAACCAGGTCGTCCATACCTGATATTGTCGAAGTTCTAAGCTTGGGAAGACAAGGGAATGGGATGAGGTTAGCAAAGCATGGTGAGTCTGAGGAGACATCAGATGGGATAATGTGCATTAATATATATAGAGAGAAAGACTTGACATCTACCGCTATTAGGGTGGTGACAGTGAGTGAGTATGTGAGAGTGGATAGGGATGGATTTGCACTTAGTCAACTAGCAACCAAGCAAGGGTTGGGTTTGCTAACATATGATATTGAATTACGAGAGATACAGTGCAAACCGACATAAGCACGCAGAGAGGTAGTGTGGTTGGGGAAATCAGAAGTATAAGTACTGACGAGGGTTAACTTCCGAGATGATGGGCTAGCTTATCTGGCATTTGTTACTTAAATTGGGCAGCAAAATAACCTAGGAGAGAAAGTAAGCGTAGGTAAGAAATTGTCACCAGTCCCAGAAGCACTGCTATCAGCTTCAATTTAACAAGTGGTGCATGGCGAATAAATAGTCTTTGGACACTCGTCTTGCATGCTGGTAGCAGAGGGTTAGGAACCTCTGTTTACATATATTTCTCATTGTATATGTTCGCTACTGGGAGAAGCAGGTACGTGCGTGTGTGTTGTTTGGCCGACTAAGTGGGCTTTGGTGCGGTACAACCCCAATATGACGAAGGCAGCTGCAGCTCCGTACATCGATGTAAACCATGGGCATCACAGAGTCTTCAGGCTATCCCATCTGTGTTTTTTTTACGAATATCTTTCTCCTTTTTTTTATAGACAAATGTCCAGTTTCTTCTCCTTTTTTTATATTCGTCTGTAGTTTATGGCTTTGCCAGTTAAATGACAACCGGGACGAGTCCAGCCCAGCGGCAACAAACAGAAACAACAGTCCTCTTTTATTGGTTTCCTGAATTAAAGGCCATGCTCAGAACCACCGGCGATGGGCGAAGCACCCGTGCTACTGGAGGGGTGATGGGTATACGAACGCACCATGGTGCAACGCAACAGGGCGACCCTCCCTGCAGGACGTACCGACCACCACACGAGGTTTTCATCCCTCGTGCATGCTACCAGATCTGCAAGGCGGCATGCCACTATGCAGTCATAATTGCGGCTTGTGCAATAATATGAACTCCAGCTACCAGATATTTTATCTAGTCGGGGGAAAGCCAGGCCAGTAAAACAGCTCAGTCATTTCGAACAAGCAAACGACATACAGCCGCTGGAAGAGGCAAGTCGCGGAGGCAAATGAGACGGCAGCTACCATTGGAACAATAGGCACAGAACGGAGATGTCCAGAGTGTGTGATCCATGGCTAAACGATGACGGAGCGTGAGCTATCGAGCCAAACAGAGGCGTACCGCAATGTTGTGTGCGTGTGTTGAATGGGTTGCGTGGCGTATAATACGTCCTCAGGTATGACAAACTCTGTTCTTTCCTTGGTTTATGTTGGGTAGGGTTAGGCAAGACGAGGCACCACTCATTAATCAGAGCGGATAGAGTAGTCCAGGGCAGGGACTTAGCTGGGAGGAACGTGCTATAAGTTGCTTCAAGCAAGTCAAGAGGTAGCACAGTATAGTAAGGGTGCGGCTTATTTTTTAAATTTTTTGTTTTAACTATTTATTTATTTTTTGCGTCCACTAAATATACCTTCGTCAAACTCAGAGGTGGTCTGGACCCCGTTCATAAAGGAGATCAGGGGATAATTGGGTATTGAGTAGGGTGGCTGCGGCTTCACACGTAAGGAAGTTATCTACAGACTGCGAAAACGTATGTTGGTGTGTGATATCTCGAAACCGATCGGGAAGACTGTTCCAGATGCGAGTGTAGTAGACCAGGAAGAAGTAGTGGCGCAGGTTTGTACGCGCTTGAGGGCACACTAAGAGGTTGCCGGAATTACGGATTTTATAGCGCGCACATAATTTTACGCTTGGCCTAGCCTCTGCTATAAAAGCTTTTTCGTGCAAAAGACGGTGTAGTAGAGTTAAATTTAGCTTTAACCGTCTGAGCCATAGTGGCTGAGCCACCGTCTGAGCCAGTGGCAGGCTATATACCATCTTGACCAATCGTATGGCCAAGAAAGATGAACGAAGATGAACCGAAAATACATTTTTGAGTGTTAATAACAACACCATGATCGCGTAGTCGGGCATATAAGAGACGTAAGTGTTCAATGTTTCGTTCAGTGCTAAGTCTAGCAACCAAAATGTCATCTAGGTAAACTAACACACGCGGTAAACCAGATAGCACTTGGTCTACGAAACGCTGAAAAGTTTGGGCTGCATTACGAAGGCCAAAATGCACGCGTAAAAATTCGAATAGCCCGAACGGTGTGGTACTGGCAATTTTTTGAACGTCATCTGGATGTATAGGGATGTGGTGATAAGCGCGGAGGATGTCAATATGGGAGAAAAACGGTGCAGCCTTTTAGAGAAAGAAAGTATACAGGTGTGGGATGGGAGTAACGGTCAGGTATGGTGACATTGTTGAGTGCACGGTAGTCACCGCAGGGACGCCAGTCTGAGGACGTTTTCTTAGGTACCATATGGAGAGGTAAAGTCCATGTGCTTTGAGAAGGCCTGATGATACCTAGTTGGAGCATGTGGTGAAATTCGTTCTTGGCTATCTGTAATTTTTCAGGGGCCAAAAAAACAGGGGCGTGTAAAAAGAGGAAGGGCGCGTGTATGAATGTAGTGAAATACGGAGTGCTTTGGGTTTGGCTGGTGAAAATTGGGTTTAGTTAAATCGGCAAATTCATTAAGCAATCCGTCATAAGGTGAATCGCTACTTCTAGAAAATGTCACTGGATAAATTGACGGTAAAGGAATAGATCGTCCTCGAACAGACAGTAGAGTTTGAGCGTCGATGAGACGTTGTTGTCTCAGATCGACCAAACTTTTGAAATGTGTGAGAAAATCGGTGCCAATGATAGGATGGCGTGGGTCAGCGATGAAAAAAATCTACGTATACTCAAGGCGTAACCAGAGATTACCTAGTAAAACAAGCTGTCCGTAAGTCTTGATAGAAGAACCATTGGCGGCGGTTAGTGTAAGGGGAGAGGGTTCGGAATTGGAATAAGGGGCGAATAGGGGAATAATGCTGATGTCGGCCCCAGTGTCAGTAAGGAAACTGAGGCCAGAAGTTTTGTCGAAAACTGTCAGTCGGCGAGTGATTTGAGGAGGGCATTGAACTTCATTCGCCTTATGGTTCGGCCCGTGAGTTACCCGGCGATGAGTGTTTAACTGCGGATGGTGGCACCCGAAATGAACAACGTGCCGTGCATTTTCGAGCTGCTCGGCCGAATTGTGTATGATACAAACAGTACCCTGAAGAACGGGATACGGAAGTAGAACGTTGGCGTCTCTGCTGATGCGGGGGCGTAAACCGACGACGTGAGGTACGATCGAAAGTAATAGCCGCTATTTGCTTAGCCAGTTCGTCGATACGGGCGTGAAGTGACGGAATATCGGTAGACGTGTCGAGAGAATTAAGATAGGGTGAGCAAGGTTGAATTTCTAGGATTCTGTCCGCAATGTTGGCGAGTTGCATCAATGGGACTTTGTCGGTATCTGGCGCAAGGATGGATTGTACGTGTGTTGGCAAACGTTTAAGGAACAGTTGCTTGAATATGGCGTCGTCTATTTTTCGGTCACCCAGTATGCTATAGAGGCACCGCAAAAATTGTGACAGCGTGCAGCCGTCTAATATTTCGCCACTAATTAATTGTTCGAGGCGTTTATGCTCGGATAATGATGTCCGGGTTATAATTGCGTTTCGAAGCTGTGTATAGGGTTTGGTATCATCTGGTTTTAGCAAAACGTCGCGCAAATCGGCCGCTAATTCAGGTGGGAGCACTGCTAGTACATGATAATACATGGTATGCTCTTGGGTGATATCGCGAAGAGCGAATTGTGCTTGGACCGTGATGCCAAAACGGTGGGAGACGAACGGATGCAGCATTGAATTTGGGTTGAGGTAATAGGGTGTTTGATGACTGAGCCGTAGAGGTGTCAGACATGAGTAGAAATATTGCTATATGCAAGTCCGAAGAAGAAAATAATGTTCGGGTTTTAGTAAGTTCACAAAAGTCGGGCTCACCAAAAGTAAGTGCTCTAGTTTTGACGTAATTAAATTGATTAACGGAAGGCGACAAGCACTAACAAATTTCCGTTTTAACAGAGTGATACTGAATACGATAGTTAGGTGCAGTTGGTAAAAAATATATACAATGCGAAAAGCGGAATAAGCCAAAAAGTGACTTATCGCTTGTGGATAATTTTTGAGGTTCGTAAGCCTAGCGCGTGATGCGGGTGGTAGCCGCGTAAACAAAATTAGGTGGTGAATTGTAGTGTACATGTTGCCGGCTAAGGTTGCAAGTGGGAACAGGAATTGTCACGTTGAGTGTTTGTGACGCGTGATCTAGTGAGTGACCTCTACATTCCTACCATACTCAACCAATGCCTCGGAAACTAAAGTAGAAAAACACTGGCATATGTCCTCTGCGCGTAAAGGCCTTGGTTCTGATCCATAGGAGAGTATGAATCGCACTGCTGCGGTGCACACTCTGTCCTTAACAGACAAATTGACGTCACGCTGGCACCATAGGTGACGGCGGTTGTTAAAAGCTGCCGCGGCCCCCCATATTCAAGAGGTGCTATCATATCTAGCCTTCCCCCGGAAGTTTTACAAATGTCGAGGCAGACAGATTTGTCTACAGCGTTGATTGGCTAGCCTGAAAGCATCAGATCTGGGTTCCGTCCCACCCGCTTTTGTAGCAGCACTTTAAACTTTGCAGGCGTGAAGTGCATACCTAACCATGCGGCAGAATCATTTAGGTTATTCCAAATGATTTGCAATTTTGAAGGATCTGAAACAAGGAGAGCAATATAGCCCAGATGCTTAATGCCTCTGAGCGAACTCAGGTGAAAGCTTGCTGTAGACCCGTGCCGTATAACAGATGTTCGCACAGAGTGACCTCAAAATGGATATAAGTTAGAAGAGATAACGTTGATCGCCAGACACCGCCAGAGTTTCCGACGATCAGCATTTAAGAAAGTAGCTACCAGATCCGGAAAAGCAACCGGCGTGGGACGTTTGAAAGACTAAAGCTGTTCAAGACCCACATGCCAGTGGGCGGACGTACGGTGGGTTCTGTACGGGAACTCCTCCCCTAGCCCCTGAACCAAAATTCAAACGCGGTGCAGCTGATGATAGGGTTTTCTTGAGGGTCCCCTTCCGGAGCCAAATTCTCAGTGGTATGGTTCACTTGGTTGAAGGGGACCGGCCTGGCCAGAAGACACAGGCAGTAAGGCATTACTGTCTCACTCCCAGCGCGGCTGCGCGCAGCACGCGCCTTTTGAGCAGTGCCGGACTCTGATTTCAAAAGTATCTCGACAGTATTGGACAACGTGCCAGCAGCCACGGTCAATCGTTGGGCGACCGGAGCTTCTGGGTTTTAGAGCCAACATAATTTAACCTGTCCATCCTCGGAAGCGATCAGCGTTGCCTCAATAACTGCGCATATGCTTAGCGCATGAAGGAAGCGCTTACTGCTTCCACAGTTCCATCGTCTGGGACCGTTGGCGTTTAACTCCAGACAGCCTCCAACTGCGAATTCGTACAATAAGCAGATCTGCTTTTCTTTATTGGGCTGCTTACCGTTTAACTTCCTGGAGAAGATGAACCTTCGGGCAGCGAGTTTCAGCCAGCTCTGCCAGAAGGATTATTGCAGCATTGGTGCCAAAGTAGCAAGGAAAATGACCCGGATTCACTGGTTCGCAGACTGATACACAAGGTCACGGGTTTTGACCAAGCTTCCCGGACAGGGATTTCTGTCTTCATTTGGCGGCTACGTGGAAAGCAGAAGAGAAAAAAGGCCGTAAACTTCCCTATAAACGCTACTTTCGAGGTTGTTAGCCGGCCAACGCGAAAAATCATGGTAAAAGTTTCTAAAATCGCTTTGAACTGGATACTGGACGCAGCGTGAACAATCGTCGGAGAAAGTTTACTCCAAGCAGCAACTACACGAAATGCGAAAAATTGTTGCCCAACAAAATTATGCGGTCTGAGTCCGAAATAATCTAAACACGTTCCCGTAGAGCATCAGAAGGGTCAACGGTACACAACTTTAGCAAAACATTGTTGAGAAAGGGCATACGGAAGAATAATGTCCTCTCAGTGACGGAGGCATCCCAGACGAAGCAGTTAATTTAACTCCAGGGGCGATTCACAACCAAAGGATTTTGGGCCGGCAACCAACTCTTTGGCAACTTGTGGGAAACGCTTAATGGGAATAATATCTTTTTTACCTCCCGGGTTGACAACTTGGTTGTCATATTCAAGAAGTAGTCTGACGTAGGCCATATAGAGTATCTGGAAGTTCATGCGAGTAATACGGGGGAAGGTGCGCCAAAAGTCTTTTGAGCCAATTTTTCATGGTGCAGTTAGAAAAACAAGTTTGAAGAGAGCAAGATACCTAAGTCTTTTTTAAAATCTACCCTCGTAATGTCTTCTGGTCCATTCTTACCATGCATGACAAAGATATTCGCTGAGTCTCCGTCGAATGACATTTGGACGCACTTTGCGTCACTCAGAAGTAGGTGCTTGTCTAGCAATCACTGCTTTGTAGCGTCCACGTTTATTTGGAGAGCGCTGGCTTCGGAACTCCAGGAATTCAGGTCATCCGCAAAAAGTGGACATAGACTTGAAAGCACACCCCGAAGATCGTTGACGTAGATCACAAACGAAAGTGGTTCACGACCACAGCCTTGAGGATCTTCAATGGAGACCGGTGCCGAAGGAGAGTAAGTCGAGCTTACTTTGACTCGGAGCTTTCTATCTAACGGGAGCGCCTTAATACAGCGTAGAATTTCTCCTTGAACCCCATAACGCTGGAGCTCGTGGAATAGCGGAACGCGTGGGACTCGACCGAATATTAATAGGCGTATTTTTCAACTGTAGGGAACATACTTTTGCGAAGTCGAAAAAGATGCCGTCCGATATGGGTACCTCGTCCTTAGCTTGGTTTCAGCTGTCCACAAATACAACCATGTTCGTCACCCAAGAACGGTTTGGAAAAAATTTGTGTTGTGCCGGGGATAATAAGTTTTTGGAACTGAGGTGATTTAAGATGGCTCAATTCAGAAGGCGGTTCCATCCCCTTGCACAGTATGCTGGTGGGGCTAATGGGCCTCTAGCCGCCAGGAGAGAGTAGGTCACCAGTTTTGTAGATTGGCGTGACCATTGCTTACTTCCAAGCAAAGGGAAGGTTGCCTTCGTCGGTCAACTGACAAACCACCATATGGAACTACCTCACAGTGTGTGCAACGTTTCTTTCAGAATCCTTGGTGGGACCTCGCCCGGTCCCAACGCGCTGACGGGGTTTGTCTTTTGTGAGAGTTGACAAACGTCCTTCCCTGTGATGACCAAGTCGATTACAGTCTATCCATTTGATGTGATGAGATCGGTCGAATAAAAAGTGTCCGACCATCGGGCAATTTTAGTGTTGCCTGTGCTTCGGCACACAGTTCTGTTTGTTTGCGACGATGCACATCGTAGATTCTAGCAATTTGCGGGTTTGCGGATAGTACTTTCTACCAATAGGCAGGTGGATTGGATGTCTTTCCCAAAAGTGACTTCAGTAGATGATCTTGACAGGCTTGTTTCATTTCAGGGTACTAGAGCTTCTTGGTGGCCAGGAGAGTCTTACGAATCTTTCGCGGCCCTAAAAAGCGGAACGCGAAGCAACAACAAACAATTGCGTGATCCGAATCCATATAGGTGCTCAAGAATGGGCGACAACCAGTAATTGATCGACGCCATATGTGGCCAATGGCTAAATGGTCTATCTGCATTGGAGGTTAACTCTCATGCGAGAAGAAATATGTGGCCCAGTGGCCTCGACAGTTTCGGACGTTAGTACTGCTCATAAACAGCCTGTGGTCAGCATATAACTACAGCAGACGGTCGTCGTTGTCTGTGAGGCTCTGATTTCCGTTCTAGACAAAAATTGTATTGAGCTTCGGCAGCTCTAAGCCTACCTATGCGCACACTGATACCCCCGGAAACCACAACAATAGCCTGGCTCTTATTATGCCCTAACAAGAAGCTCAGAGCATCGTGAAAGCTGTCTTTGAGTGTATCAGAGTTACAGTCCGTTGTGACGTAAGTGGATAGGATTAACAGACAGGGATTAACGGTGCGTTTACGGAACACCCAGAGGTTTCCAGACGAACACTGCGTGAGTGTTTCTGTCCCAGATGTGTCAAGGACAAGTAAAGAAGATTCAAGCAGCACACTGATCATGAAGATAGAAAGAAAGGGCGACATAGGACTCCCTCGCCTGACATTACCACATATGGTGAACTCAGGGGAGAATTTGCTATAGACACGTGAGCTTCTACAGGAGGAGGCAAATAAAGCGGGTACAAGAGACGAGAGATCAGAAGGGAAACCCTTCATTGGCAGACTACCACAAGTTCTGAAGACCAACGGGAAAATTGCCACTATTGGTGTTGGAAAGAGTTGAGCAGCTCCAACACTGCTCGCGAAGTAAAGACGTGATCGCTACAACCATTGAAAGTGCCCAACTCAGTTTGGTTCATGAACTGCTGCTTCAATAAATATGGAAGTAAAAGCCTTACCGCCTTCACACTCCCATCGCAGAAGACAGTATAGCTTTTTCTCCAGACCGTATCGTAAAACAACTTTTCACAATATGACCACTCGCTGTTCTTGGTTGGGCTACTCACTGTTGGTCTTCTTTGAACTGTCAAACCGCAGAAAGCTGAGCTCCAGCAAGTGCTGCCTGCAGGCAAATTTCAGCACTGAAGCCCGACTACTAGGACAGGGTGACAGCTTTAGGTCGGGTTCATTGCGTTTGCTTGGCTCCCGAAAGTCACAACCAAAGATAATCATTAGGATGCTTGAGTACCCTGTCCGGGATAAAAGCCGAGATGTTGGGCCGACTGACAGCGTTCTGAGTGCATAGGCTAACAGACTTAGCGCGTCTGAGACCCAGTTAGTTGGTCGACTTGGATTAAGCCCAAGTCGTATGGATAACCAAGAACGACTGTGTCAGCAGTGTGCTGATCCCAAGCCATTTTCAAGTGGTACTAATTTTCGAAATATCGGAAGTCGTCTGGCCGTATGATGCCCACCAACAGCGCGCCAGCCATAGATCCAGATTGATCATATCGCCATCAGTTACCGATAGTGCGGGTAGGTGGCTAAATTCCACCCTTTTTGGATTCCGATTGCGCGCTCTTCCGCAGTTCCTTCCTTATTCGTATCATAGAGTCGCGTAAGATGCTGACAAATTGTTTAGCAACTGAGAGCCTGGCAGATCCGGAAGTTGGACGAATCTATAAGAATCGTCTTCTGAACTCTTTTCCAGTTAGTCCACTGCCGGATTTTAACACGCACTGTGACGTAATCGTCACACCTCTGACATTGCCAAGAGGCCCGTTCCGGGCATGGCACTACCAGGCCCTTAAACATTGGGTGCTAGATGTAACGGTGGAGCCGCCTAAAGCCCGGAGGAATGTTCCCGCCGGTCCGAGATGTAGTTCAATTTGCCAAATTATCAGGCGACAAGTGAAACTCAGCGTGCGTGCCGGCCGTGAAATCTGGTGAAAATGAAAGGCTAAGGAAATGAAAGAGGCTAAGAATGCTGGAAACATCCAGCGATTATTTCAATCTCTCCGTGCAACCGG
>SJOL01004536.1:6342-16646 GCA_004794785.1 Opisthorchis felineus | reverse complement strand
AAGCCCGACTACTAGGACAGGGTGACAGCTTTAGGTCGGGTTCATTGCGTTTGCTTGGCTCCCGAAAGTCACAACCAAAGATAATCATTAGGATGCTTGAGTACCCTGTCCGGGATAAAAGCCGAGATGTTGGGCCGACTGACAGCGTTCTGAGTGCATAGGCTAACAGACTTAGCGCGTCTGAGACCCAGTTAGTTGGTCGACTTGGATTAAGCCCAAGTCGTATGGATAACCAAGAACGACTGTGTCAGCAGTGTGCTGATCCCAAGCCATTTTCAAGTGGTACTAATTTTCGAAATATCGGAAGTCGTCTGGCCGTATGATGCCCACCAACAGCGCGCCAGCCATAGATCCAGATTGATCATATCGCCATCAGTTACCGATAGTGCGGGTAGGTGACTAAATTCCACCCTTTTTGGATTCCGATTGCGCGCTCTTCCGCAGTTCCTTCCTTATTCGTATCATAGAGTCGCGTAAGATGCTGACAAATTGTTTAGCAACTGAGAGCCTGGCAGATCCGGAAGTTGGACGAATCTATAAGAATCGTCTTCTGAACTCTTTTCCAGTTAGTCCACTGCCGGATTTTAACACGCACTGTGACGTAATCGTCACACCTCTGACATTGCCAAGAGGCCCGTTCCGGGCATGGCACTACCAGGCCCTTAAACATTGGGTGCTAGATGTAACGGTGGAGCCGCCTAAAGCCCGGAGGAATGTTCCCGCCGGTCCGAGATGTAGTTCAATTTGCCAAATTATCAGGCGACAAGTGAAACTCAGCGTGCGTGCCGGCCGTGAAATCTGGTGAAAATGAAAGGCTAAGGAAATGAAAGAGGCTAAGAATGCTGGAAACATCCAGCGATTATTTCAATCTCTCCGTGCAACCGGCCCCCGGAAACCGCTTTGTAGGAAAACCAACAATACCCAAACTTGCACCACAGCTTCTTATAAAGAGCGCCTCGATCTCCGAGCCGATCGCTTTCAGGAAGAATTCTCGCGGCCACCTGATATCAGTCACTTGGCTTCTGCAACTGAAGTAGAATCATCAACAAGGAACCAGGACCCCCCACGACCTCGGAGATTTATGAATGCATGTACTGTCTCAAGCGCCAACGAGCTCCTGGTCCGGATGACCTTCCACCGGCATTTTTCAAAAATGGGGGGCAAATTCTTCAGTCAGCGCTTCCTTCATTTACTTTCCTGCATCTGGGAAAGCGAGGCTGTCCCAGACAACCGGGGATAGTGTGATACAGTGCACGTTTCCAAAAAATGCCCGTAGTGAGCGCGGTATTAGGAGAGGGATCACCCTGACTCCTGTGGTAACGAAATTCCTGATGTCACTTCTCCTTTGTCAAATTATGGTAGTGCGCGATGCCTTAGATTGAGAGTGGCGAGTGGGATTCCGGCCTGGTAGGGGTTGCTTTGATTAAATCTCCGCAGTCCTCTGTACTAGAACCCTGAGTCAACTACTTGTGGTCTTGCTTGAGCTGCGAGTATCTGAATGACATGTCAGGATCGTATAAAAGAGGGTGAGCAGCCACCTTTGTTCACTCAGTATTCACTTTTCTTGTGGTCCGGGTCTCTGCGAAGTAGGGCTGAGCGCAACTGGTGTTTCATCAACCACCGCGCCTATTATGACGAAGTCACCGCACGCCAGAATGTTGCCAAAGGAGCATGTATAGTCGTTTAATGTCTTGCAGGCGCACAAGATGCATCGGTGGATGAACGTAGTGTAGCACTGCAGGTGTTAGAGTAAATTTCCGGTGGTGAATATGGTTCCTTCATGAAAACTGGGTCTAAACTGCGAGAATTCCAGCGGTGAACGGGAACCACCCGCCGAAATAGTTTATCGGCATCGGAATATGCACAAAAATCCAGCAAAGTGCTCTCATTATGTCTGTTATGCATTCATGGTTTACAAGTGTGTACACGTTTGGTCAAAACGGAACGCTAACTAGCTAGGTTATTGGTATGTTGACACTTATCCACATAATCGCTCAGTTTACTTATGTTCACGTGCGGCAATTTTGACTGTCGATCATCCGCGTGGTGGGTTTGTAGTGATTCGCATGAATGCCATGAAATTGCTGTTGAAAATTTTGTGCAAACGATGTCACTAATGCATGCCCTTAAAACGGATACAGTGGGTAAAAATAAGTCAAAATAAATACAAACGGACTTCATAATGAGTTTTCGAAGCGACTGCGGGGGGGGGAGGAACAAAGATAAGTTTTGTTCATAAATTGTGTTCGTGTGTTAACTTTCGTGCCTCTATGGATGTGTGGGTAGCAGGCGGGTTTTTTTGAAGTAAAACCTATCCCCTATTCAACGTTGTGTGGCAGCGAAAACAAATGTGCTTCTTTTACGCAAGCTGAGCAAACGGGGCTCTGGTCACCACTTTTTGCTCGCCATTACTAATTCTTTCTTGTCTTTAAGTACGAGTGTTGCACGCAGATTGTACTTGTACTTTTGTGGCAAAAGCGAAAGTATATTTCCGAACCATTGGCTTCACATCTCCTGACAACGCGCGCGTCATGTCATCACAAGCATCCAGTCTTTGCTTTGAAGACAAGCTTGCTTAGGTGAACAAAGGGTGGCGTATTTTTCCAGTATGATTGACTTACACCAGCAAAAGAATTTTCCGTCGCGTTCACAAGTGGATGACACCACTAGCACATGCTGCTCTCTCTTCATCGTTGGTCGTTTTACACCTGATCTCATCTTATTCCCTCACCTTCCCAAGCTTCGACCTTCGGCAACACCTGGTTTGGACGCCCTATTTGGCTGTTAACCACTCCACCTGGCCTGTGATTTTCATTCACGGATATCCCCAACCAGACCAAAAAATACCTGCGATCTTACATTGGCTTCATTCTAACTCTGCCGATTTCCTTGGCCAACCTGAAAAAACCCCGCTGCTCAAAGAATTCCCCATCCCAGCCCAATGGCCTCAAACACGACGTTTGTTACCGGGCTGTCCAAAAACCAAAGTACGTCAGGCCAGTAATGGCACGGCACTGCTATACCCAGTTTGATAGCGCACCCGAAACTATTCTTTCCCTACACTTGACTGTGCACTCTCACCTACCCAATCCAATAACTGCAAATACAAACAAAGTCCTCACCTGGCCTCAGCCGCCTCCAGGGCGCGCTCATTCTAATCTGTTGATTTGTCGGATTTAACCATTTCGGTGGACTTTCAGTCTTTGCTCCCCAAAAAGTCAATAACTCTCTGTACACTTCGCGTTCCGGCTTGCGTGTTGTCACCAACTTGCTGTCCCAAGAAACGTTTACACTCGTCTTCACTACAACAGTGACATCAGTGAGTCTCTACAGTTTCCCTGTACATCATGATTATGAGATTCCTGCTACCATTTATCCGCACTGCTAATCCCTTCACTTCATCATCCCCACTGACGCTTATTGCAACCCTGGCCATAAGCCCAACATTCTAAGGCCACGAGGCCTCAGCGGTGGTTTTAGGTTTCAGTTCAGATTGGCCGGCTGGATTACGCCAACTCCGCTGCTTCAGCAGATCCGTTGTTCTGGTTTCCCATTTTCCACAATTTGTACTTTTCTTGCCATGTGTCAGCCAGAGTACCCCTTGTTTTGCCTTCCCCCGTTTTGTTTTCGCCCGCCACCTTCAAATCCTCAGTTGGGGTTGCACCACCCCAAGTCCACTTCATCAGCCAGGCATAACATACACGTTCTTCCCTCTTGTTCTCTGAAGCGATCATATACATATAAAATATAAAGTACTTATTATTACCTGATTACCTGCAGTCACGGCTAGCACCTCTCGGCTGTTTTTGGCGTGCACCATTCATTCCTTGAAGCTGACAGCAGTAACCAGTGAATGTCGACCTGTACACTTACTTTCCTGTTAAGTTGACGTAGTAGATTCCAGTTAAACTGCAGTCCTTATCCATTATCTCGGAAGCTTTTGCTCAACCGTTTATTATTTGTCCGCTGTCCTTGTTCACATTAATCTCCCTGTTTTGCACAACAAAGACCCCATGAATGGATTCTTTGGCTGAGCTTAAAGCTACCGCAGCCCCCTGTCTAACTCACAATGTACTCGCCCGTTCCAATTAGTTCAGTGGTTAGCCTAGCTGCTCGCTACCTTCTCAAAATTTAGCACCAACTCTCGCCCTGGCCGTACACCTTCTGATCGCCTGACGCCCAGTGCAAAAACGAGACACAACTCTTATCACCAGTGATGGTCTCGTGCATCGCTACTTGAAGGTACCGCATACATGCCGAGCAGAAGCCCACTAATAATAGTTGTTATGTTCTCACAATACACTGTCGACCTCATCCAGTCCTTGGTTGCTAGGTCAGCCAACAAAAATCCACCATTTGGCGGGTTCATTTGGCTCGCTGCTATTCCTTTTTAGATTTTTCCTATTGTGCACCGTTTTATCTGATGCCTCCCGGAACTCACCAGACACTAGTGCTTTCTTCCTTTTCCTTCCTCATACCTCCCTCTTCCCAAGTTATAAACTTCGGCTGTAGTTGCTCCAAACGCCCCGTATAGCCGTCAGTTATTCATTTTGGCTGGCCTTCGGTCCACATCAACATGATCCTCCAACTGAATGAATATTACCCGTGACTCTACCTTTGTCAGTTTCCTCGTCTAATTCAGATCCAGCTGCCACGGAAATGCGTATCCCCTGTCCGATTGCGACAACCTTGACGACCATTACGGAGCTGTCCAGAAACCGAAGTATGTCAGTGCAATGATGACATGGCACTGTCATACCCAGCCTGAGGGCACTCCCGCAACTGTTTTTCTCTCGCTTTTCACCGTCACCCGTCGCGCACCCGAGCCTTTAATTGCAGCTACAAACAACTTTTTTCACCCGCACCCAACGGCCTATGGGACGAGTTCATTCTAACCCACTAAACCTTTCGTTCGGATTTATTCGACATGGTTTTCCGCTGCAATTTTAGTTTACTCCTTCCAGAAGCTCGATTTCATTTACGGTGTTTGTTTGGCCCTATGCCTTGGCACTGTATCCCCATCGAAACTATCCTTTACACCTGACTTCTCTACATCAGTGACAACAGTGAGTCCACTTAGTTTCACTGTAAACCGAATTTTTGGACGTAACTTGCCATGTGTCTTCACTTTGAATTCTTCCATCTCCATCCCCACTTTTGCTTTATGCGGCCCTGGCCATTTACTCAACCGCGCAAGGTCACTCATGGCCAGCAATGATTTCTAGTTTTAGTTCATGTCAACCGGCTTCATTATTGAACTAGTCGCACCTCATACCATTGTGTTTGTCCTTTTGGTTTTCACAACCGCGCTGAATTTTCACGTAATAAGCCTTCTCGTTGGTTGTACCTTCCTCTCGGTTGTGCTTTTGCCTGCCGCGTTCAGGTTGTAACGACCCGATACTGCCTCAATTTGCATGTTCCCCACAAGTTGAGAAATAAACCTATTATTATTCTTAATATCTGATCATGCTTTAGCTCGACATTTCCCCCAAAAGGTAAAAAAGCAGTATTAACTGGGCTAATGCGCCCGTGCCAGTTTAGGGGTGACCACGTCTACATCGGATAGTGCCCACGACTTAAGACACTGTTACTTTTCCACGCAATCCCACAAATCCCGCCAGTCATGATTTTATTATGACTGTGACATTATGATCATGCCTGTATGCCACTTACGAGTTGGGAACAAACATTATTATTAATTTTTTAAAGTGCTCAATTTTTTGCGGCAGGTATGCGGGGTAGGTACGCAGATAACGAGCAACACACAACAGCTTGGTTCATACACATAGAGTGGTCGAACGATCCAGTGCTTCCAGGCAGAAAGAAGTTAGCCCCTCTCGGGCAACTGACGAAGCATGTGTTTACAGTTATGTTCACACGCCGACTAGGTTGCTCTAGCGAGTTGTTTCACACGTGTTACCCATGAAAGCCAGGTTGGTTTCAGGCTGCTCGTAATAACACCTTGTCAAAGCGGGCTGTGATAATTTAACTAGTGAAAACTGCAAGACACCTGAGATCACTAGACTTGGGCTACCAGATTTAAACATTTTGTGGGTCCAAGTGACTTTTCACTCAAGAAGCGCGCCGCTGACCTAAGCCGACAATTGTTTCCTCATCTACGTCGTATTTCAATGAATAGTAAATTACCGTTATTTCCCTCACACGGAACGCTGCGTTCAAAAGTTGATTTATATGGTTGTACAGAGATGAAGTATCAGCAATCTCCTCTGGCACGACAGCAGACACTATCGTTGGTCCGTTTGCTGCGAAAGGATGCACCGATACTTCCGTTATTATCGACCGGATTTAAAGTGGTCACTGTTAAAACAAATCATACAAAATTCTTGTCCTCGAATCTACCGATACCAATCCGCAAGTTCAGATAACTTGGAAGTGTGCATTTTTTGTCGCCAAACAACTTACGCGTATCCGCTTGGCCCCTTTTTGTGCTGGACGGATTACATATTATTTATGGAATGAGACTGAAGCCAGTTAAAGCTAGAGCAATAATCGCTAACGTCGCGTTTTTCAGAATACTTACTTTTTTGTTGGTGGCATTACGCCAACTAATTGCCGGCGAATTGCCCAATACTGACAGTTACGACCAGGATGGCGATGGCTATGTCAAAAGCAGGCTATGACAAACTGCTGAAAATAGGGAAGTCCCGCCAACAACTACGCAGGGAAATTAGTTTTTTATGTGGATTTTCACCACACACCACCTCAAGACGATTCCCTGCTGCGTTCAGGAGGGTCAATTATAAACGTATACTCAGCCGGGCTTCCATTTTCGATTGTTCCCACCGTGAACATTTCGGGCAGTCAGAATGAGGATGAAGCGGCAAGGAACGTTATAGCACTAGAGCCACAGCCCAGGCCTAGGAACCCATAATTTCAGTATTCGTGAATTTTCAGGTTGCATTTGGTCCTGTTAACCATTTCAGTTTCCTGAACAACCTTCTTATCAAGAAATGCTTCGGATGTCTGCTAACATAATAAGTACTCTGTTTCTCAGATTTGAGAGCATGTGGCAATATGCAGAAAGCTTCCAAAAGGCGCTTGGAAACGAAAAGGTGTGCGCCACAATGTCTGTTCCTTCCGTTTCTGAATGATTTTGTGATCCACAAGATAATGGGACGAACACTGGGAGGTTTTCAGGTCCCTGGTGTTTATTTGCGGAGAACTAATAAAACCCACTGCGTTAGTCCGAGCTAACTCAAAGGGTCCCTGCAGTTAGGCAACAACACAGTACTCGCAAACACATGGATGAACCACAGTGAAATGCAGAGGGAACTATACACACGGCCATAAAAACTGTTTGTCGGATATCCCCAATAACAACAAATTACCACCGCATGCCTTCCAGGTTAAAGCCTCCAAAAACACAAAAAAAGAATTCAAACAGGCAACAAGAACGGCGGAGCATCAGATTTAGCAGGCATCGAAAAGAAAAGTTTCTACGTGCCCGGAGGTGAGCAGATGTAGTCAACCGAACGCCAAGTCGATCAAACGGCCGAGTTTAGAACTGGATAAGGATCACAAAAGTGTGTCCAACTTAGACGAATTGAGAATTTAGTACAGAGCTGAGGCAGTAGCTCAACGTTCCTGGATGGCGCTAATTTGGAGCTAAAAAGTGGCTCCGTTTATATGGAAGGCGCAAAATTTAAAATGGAGTGGGACCATGCTTTAAGTACTCAGAGGGGGTAGTAACCTTGCAAGAGTAAGGAGTCACAAAAAATACATAAAGCGTTTCCAACCGCCTTCTGCATGTAGAGTGAACAACCGTCAGAGGAAGGTTTATCTACGCAGGAACTACCCAAAATGAGAAACTGTTACCTGATAAGTGTGCTTTTTGAATTTGAAATACTCTTAACAAGGCTTCGGCGTGTATTGTTTCGGTCAGTGGAAAAAACTGTCGGCCAAATCTTGTTCAAACAGGGCATAAGTAAGTACTAGGTCCCCTTGGAGTTGACCATATATCAGGGGGAAGTGTTTTTTTTACCCGAGCGGGGTTTCATAATCAACGGAGTTTAGGCCAGCGACCATCTTTGTCGCAGCCTGTTGGACACGTTTGATGGTTGATTTTCTTCAAGTCACGACTTGACAGCTCGGGGATTATCGCAATTTTTATGAAGTATTTTTGCATGCTTTTGCGGTGACCTCAATTTCCGCTTAGAGTAGCTACTAAGGTAAGTGCGACGAGATG
Organism: Opisthorchis felineus; assembly: GCA_004794785.1. Classification (NCBI taxonomy): domain Eukaryota; kingdom Metazoa; phylum Platyhelminthes; class Trematoda; order Opisthorchiida; family Opisthorchiidae; genus Opisthorchis; species Opisthorchis felineus. The sequence goes on along the minus strand of SJOL01004536.1, from coordinate 8,440 downwards.
TCACTTGGCCCGTTTTTCCCTGTTTCCAGGTTAGCATTCTTCGTCAGTGATTCACATGCTTTTTTCTTACACGCGAAACCAAGGGGCGATTTCACCATTTTCCCTGCGAGAATGGGTATGGCAAAGGAACTACAAATAGGCCTCCTGAACTCTTGCAGTTGGTTGTCCATCAGTGACCACTTGGCGGTCCTAACAGCAGTACCAGACAGGCTCTTGGGCGTCACGGGGCCCGGTATTGGGTGCGTTGTGTTTGTTTGGATGGAAAAGTTTCTTTTCGGATTTCGTGATGCTCTTCTGCTTCTCTTTGTTTTCATTTAAAATACTTGTTATTCAGTAACGTTTATCCTCGAATATCCCGAATAAACAGAGAAATTTCTACTGTTTTTCTGACTTTGAGAAGAAAATTTCGCTTTTTTCAGTTGGGGTCATTTTCTCCTTAAAAAACCCGTCAGGTAGGAGTATCTGTTGAAGGCAAAAGAGTCGGAAGAACTGATCAGTTCATCTGTTTGGTCGTTTTCCATACTTGTGGACTTAAAATGCCACCAAGCTAAGCATGTGAGACGTTGGATTCTGTGTTTCGGATTTACCGGACACCCACAGCTGCTACTGTTCGTTGATACGTTTAGGGTAGAACGGCCTGACGGTACCAGGCGAGCACTTTCCACTTGAGGTTAATAAACGTATAGGAGGAGGAAGGGCCGTATTAAGTGTGAAGAACGAAGAAAAATTCATGTGCCCCCTGCTTTGTTTGTTTTTCATTCGTTTCTAATTTTTCTGCGTGTTTTCCAATTTAGCAAAAAATAAATATGTCGATGGAGTTGAAATAAACGTTAGAAGTCAAAGCAAGTCGATGCTAATAAACACACTAAACTCCTCGCGTCAGGAGTGAACGTTGCTCACTGGATGAATGTGCATATGGGCGCAGGAATAATCCAGCCTACAAGTCCGCCTGGTTTGTCCTAGCAAGCGCCACTTCACGCTGAACGCGTCTCTGACTTATGTAAGTTCTAATAGGGAGTATTATCGCCTGAATGTTGGGCTCTTTCTGGTGGATTGAGTTTGTGTGAGCTTTGGTTCAAAGGTTGAATATTTGTATGTCACAATGTTTGGTAGTAGAAGCGGTTTTATGCCCCATCTTTTAGGGTAGCCACGAAGCTAATGAGATGCAAATCTCTAAAGGTTTGTTTGTGGGATTTAGTTGCACGGTTGCTGGAGTTATTGTTTTAAGCCTTCGCATTTTCAAGGAGTGGGCAGACGGTTACCAATTTAGGTGCTAATTTTTGACAGTAGCTTGATAATTTTGGCGATATTCGAGCAAACTCTGTTCATTCAGAATTGACTCAGGTTTTGCTTCAATGGACTTAATCTCCTAAACATTGTTTCACGATTACCCATGTTTCATGCGTGGATTATGACACTAGATATGAACGTGCTCGGACGGCCCCAGTAGCTCTCTACGTATAGTATTGTAATAATGATAACAATATTTCTCACCGTGTAGGGAGATGCTAATTGAGGAAACAACACAACGGCGGGAACATACAACCAAAGAGACACGATTATCATGCACGAGTTTATCTGAGTTGTCGAAAACAAAAGACCAGAACAATTGGACATGAGATACAGCTAGTTCAATGACGAAGCCGGTTGACTTGAACTAAAACTGGAAAGCCGTTGCTTGCCATGAGTGACTTTGGGTGGTTGAGTAAATAGTCAGGTCCATAAAAAGCAAAAACAGGGATAGAGACGAAAAAATTCGAAATGAAGGCAAACGGTAAGTTGCTTCTCAAAATATGGTTTATATTGTAACTAAGTAGGCTCAATGGTGTCACTGCTGTAGGAACGTCAGTTGTAAAGGATATCTCCGATGGGGAGTTAGTGCTAGTGCATAGGGCTGAACGAACACCGTGAATAAAACTGTTGAACTAGTGAAAGGGCAAACTGAAATTGTAACGGAAAACCAGGATGGCTAAATGCGAACACAAGGTTCAGCAGGATGAAACAAACGCCTCCCATAGGCGGTTGGTGCCAGCTGTGCCCGAGTGGGCAAGAGGCGGCGGTCTAGTGTAGGAAGAAAATAGTTGCGGTAGTGCCATCA
>SJOL01004525.1:226378-240061 GCA_004794785.1 Opisthorchis felineus | reverse complement strand
CCTTACTGCCTTCACACTCCTATCGCAGAAGACAGTACGACTTTACCTCCAGACTGCCCCGTAATACGAGTACTCGCAGTACGGGGACTCGCTGTTCTTTGTCGGGCTGCATCCCGTTGGCCTTCCTGGCATGGTTGAACCCTTAGGAACTGAGTTCCAGCCAGTATGACCCGCAGGATCATTGCAGCACAGAAGCCCGACCACCACGACAAGGTGACAGCTTTCGGTTGGGCCAAACCTAAACAGGAGGGTAATTAGGGTCTTCACTCAAATCCTTTGGCTGACTGCAAGACAGCGGTGGTTGGCGTACGACTGCCACAGCAATCTTTCTTTTGGGAAACATTTTACCACATTAGTTTCAACCCCTAACCTGAAGGATCAGAACTCTGTGTTTCCCAAACCTCAATCATTGACTAACCCGGTAAGAGAAAGTGTAAATGCTGCATGGATACCCTCCAGTATAGCTGAACAGGTTGCTGGGTTGCGCAAACCTCCACCCTAGGATAGGTCCTAATCTCTTCGTTACTGAAAGGGAGGAACTTTTCAGCAGTGTGACACTTGTTGTCAGCAAGGTGCCACCTCAAAAGCAACAAACCATCAGCAGCCGTTTAGACAACCCACTGACGCGGAACTAACCGGGCGACCAAATGCATACTGTTTCGAAATCCGAGGCGCTATGAATTCGGTGTTTGACTGTGTGCGTTCCGAAACAAAGTCACCGCCCGATTCAAGTAGGACCTCACAGCGATCGATGTCCTTGATCGAGGCAAGGGAGTCGATGCCTCGAGCCGGCAGCACTGTTCGAAAATAGCATGGAAGCGACGCTTGATCTGCAGCTTCAGGATTGATCAGGGAGAAGTGGTCGTTTGTAAAAACCAAAGAATTGGAAAGGATGGCAGCAACAACAAACCTTCCAACTCATCCGTAACGTCAGGCAAAGAAAACAGAGGAGTTATTAGAGAGAAGGGAGGTTCAGCTGTCCAATTTAAGTCCCGTTTTCTTCGGTTGACGGGAAAATTCGAGGGCGTCTACTGTCGTTTTCGTCTCTAAAAAAGGTGCTTGATCCTAATGTGAGAACCATCGGGTTACCAGTCTTCTGATGGTCGCCTCTAGTTTGCCCACAGGTATCATCTTACGCACACTCACCGGTGCCCGTGAGAAACAGGGCCGTAAAAACGCACGACTGTGCGGGTTGCGGATGCGTTGACCACATTTTTAATCTACGATAGCTTGGCTGCCACCCTACGTATTGAAGACAAACAATGGTTGTCTTAGTTCATAAACCGCTGCTTTGTGGAGATGTCTCTGGTGGAATAGTTCTACATATTTCTATCACATTTCTCCACCCTTTATAGTCGGATACACGTGGGCGTGTGAAAGTCTAAGGGGATTATCCTTTTGAGTTCACTAAAAGTGTTGGTCTTCAGGATTACCATCTGTCACCTATTCTTTTCACCTTCGTAATCAAATCAATTATTAGGGAAACGCTCGCTGTCATCTAACTTCAGCATGCAACATCATGGCTCAACAGGCCCTCGCCGGATATGATTTACTCGGTCGATAAAGGGCGGATTGTATTTGACCCATTGTTTGAGTGGGTGCGCCCGAAAGTTAGACCTGGCTTAAATGGGGTCTCACAGCGGTCCACAGCTTTAATTGAACTGAAGTAAACAAGTCAATCATCGTCCTCCTCATCAGACACAGCAACACCAGGTTTGACACCGATGCCTCGTCGTCGTACAGCCACAAAGTTCTTTAATTGTAAAAACTTAAATTGAAAAGAAAAGAGTGTTGAGGGAGAACCCTGGTGCTGGCTTATTGCAAGTATTCTGAGGTGCATACAACTCCAAGAGCTCAGTCGCTGGAAGGTGAATAACACCACAAATGGCACTGACATTGGCCGGCCGCCATTTCTTTCAATGTCCTCAGCCAGGCGCGAGGGGACGGTCATGGGGACCTCATCCTGGAAGGCGGATCGCGCCAACAACACCTAAGCTCTTCGCAATCTCTTTCACACCCTTCTACTAAGTCGTACAGCCAAACAGTTAACAAGGTAATTCACCAGGAGATACTTTGAGGCGAGGTTGGTAAATAGCTTCAAGAATGATTAGGTTGAATGGTAGTTAAAGGAAGCTAAAAAACTGGGAAGCGTAAAGGCAGTTAATGAGACAGCCTGTTGTACCGACTTGTCGATACTTACTAGCACCCGTGGCAGTAAGCTTCCGTTCAGATTGGAGATGTATCGGTCATGTTTTTAATTCATGAACACCACAACGCACGCAGTTCGACCTAGTCGACCGCGTTGTCTTACCACTATGGCTTTTTTCAAGGAATATCCCATTTTCTTTATCGTCGCACTTGGGATGTTTGGGGCTTTACGGTGGTTATTCTCCTGAGTACTTCTCACAAAGTGGTGTTCGCCAGGATTACCGATTATCACTTTTCTTATAGCCTGTTTTGGGGTGAGAAGATCTGAACCTAAAGTGTGCACATGGTATCCTCCAATGTGTTCCACGCCAGAACTCTGGGTCACCCATACAAGGGCATTGTTCAAATGCCTGACAAAGTATAAGAATGTGGTGGATGTTAATAAGATTAACATTCTTTTCAGCGCAAATTACAGAAGATCCCGAAAAATCGAATGACTTTTGTTTATATAGGGCTGAAAAATGTCCCGTTGCCCAAAAATAGCACGTACAGACGCTGTTGGGCACTTAGGAAATGAATAATTGCTTGGCACCACTTCCATCTGTTCACTTCCGTCCGCTTCCCATACCTGCTTCCCTCAAATTTGCTGTAGTGTTCATCATGGAGCTTAGCTGAGTCAGAAATTAAGCCGTCATCGCATACAGTGCGAGAAGTTTTTGGAAGTGTTTACTGTACTTCTGTAACCAGGACCAGGATTCAGGCATAGTATTCCAGCTTTGGATATGTACTTCTTGCAATGAACTCAGGAAGATTCTACCACCAATGCTGCTGGTTGCACTGCTATTTGTACGGTCATTATTTGTAAAGCAGAGATACAACAGACGTCAGATGTAAACCACGCACAAGACTTACAAGGGTTCGTGCTGTCACAGTTTTGCTCACGGTGGATGATAGATTGGGAGGAGAGAACCGTTCATCGGAGATAGCAGCCAAATACACTTGTTCCGGTCCCGTAATGATGGTGTGGCATTCCCATTTTCATGCGAGTATTCAATGTTGAGTCGTTTATTGAAGTCCATAGTTTCGACACAGAAGGACGATTCAATGGGTGACAGCATCTGTTGTCGTCACTAACACTTGTAAGTCGTCCATGCTCCCTGTTCAAGTAAAGAGCAATTGCGAGGGCCGGGATATCTTTAAGTAAAAATCTTTAAGCGGTCATTTCTGAACCGTTCGTTTACCAAACATTTTTAATAATCCGCACAAGTCGATTTACTGACCGCTGGTACACGAATCAACGATATCACTTGTTTAATGGAGAACACTTTGTTTCGAGGGCAAACCTTCTGTTTAGGAATTTATCCTCTGACTTAGAAAAGAGAGTGTGGACACGAGGACGGAATATCATAATGTAGGGGACTGAATGGGCCTGAGTTTAGGTTATGGTAGTAGGTATTTCCTTTCGTCTGCAGACGATCGGAGTTTGCTGAATGCCGAAGTCACTGAATTGAATTTAGCGGTCAAGTGCAAAGAGATCGAGACTGCTGTCCACGTGAAAGCTGATCTCTATGGACTGAAGAAAGTCATTGACTTTCGGTTGCTATGTGGTCGCTCTTGTGATATACATCCACTATTTTTTGTAAGAGTACAGCTAGCTGCTTTTGTTAAGTGTTATCCCTAGGCTTCCTGCTAATTTGTGGGCCTTTATTCTTTGAGCGAAGGATGTAGCAGAGCGAACACGAACGACAGTGGGATCCGAATTCATATGTAATTTATACTTCCATCATCTCTGCTTGTTTATTGTGCGGTCTATTTATGCCCAGGAATTTTTGGGTCATGGTTGTTTCCCGGTGATATACTTTGCGTTTAGTATCTCAAATTACCTCGCGGTCACTACTCCGTGAAGGCTAGCGTTGAAACCCCAAGAAAAAATCCCAACACTGGAATTTATTGCCTTGCGTACGGTATAAAAGGACCAACATACAGGGTATTTTTTTGTTAGGGCCGGAAAGAATTTATGTTGGATTTTAAGGTGTGCTAATGAATAAACAGTAATGACATCCAGCCACTGCGTCTACATATCGACGGAGGCTTTGTGACTTTGCTCCATCGGCACAACCCTGACGGCAATTTCATTAGCCTCGCATTTTCTCTTACAGGCTTCTCATCCCTCACGCTATCCACTCTTGAAGTATCCACTTGTTTTGTCGTAAAACCTTTTCCCCTCTACCTCTCCCGCCGAAATGCCACTGTCACTGTTCCGCTTTTTGCATCTTCAAGATGAGCCACGGTTCATCTTACTAAGGCTTTGCGTACTTGTATCGTTTTGCCGTTTTGTTTATTGTTGACATTTTTCCAATGGGGTCTCCGACAAAAAATTATCGCTTCCTTGTGTCCCGAGTGCATAACACAATGTTCAGCTTGCGCAAGGCTGGGAGTCAACACTATTTCCGGAGCTATTCTCAGAAAATATCCTTGTGTTTCGTTTCTTCGCAAAGATGTTTCGATTTTCCTGCATTATGAGGTTCGCAGCACTACCACTTAATGAACAGAAAAACCATGGCCGATTGCTTCTGTTAGTTTCCAGAAATGTACGTTGTTCTTGAGGCCGGTAGGCTAATTTTAAACCGACTGTCAATTTTGTGTGCCTGACCCACGTCATTCTTTTCGGACTGTGTCCAACAGGCGTTTGAATGTGTTGTTTCTTCGAACTGTCTCTGTGTTTTGGCACCATTTCAGGCGGTTGGTTGTTCGTCAGCTCCGATGTCGGCGGATACTAGTGCCCGCGTGTATTATTTCCCTGATCATCTGTACATTCGCCGTTTATCAGAATCTTGGGTCTCTGGAGCAGGTACGTGTTTTTTTGCGTGTGACCTAAAAGTATCGTTTCGGCAGTGCATATCGCGTTAAAATCCTACCCACAAATACATCGTCTTCATTATTGACAGCAGCGTTAGCCTTAGAACATTGGAGCTTAATTGCCCTTAAACAGTGTCAAGTTGTTAAGACGAAAGCCTGTTGAGAAGAGAAGAACAAGAATGACAAGAGAAAGGTGCCCAGTGATGGCCCACCACAGACACCTGAGGTGCACGTACCTTCAAACACTACCCTGATAATCTGGATAGAAACTGACAGCACGGACTCCTTTGGCTAACGGCCGTATGTTGCAGTGTCGCTGGCCAATTACAGAGAGGATCGCCTGACCCTGAAGTTGCCGTGAAAACCAACGCTTTCCCTGGAAAACGATAATCCAGTGCTTGGACATGACCGAGCCACCGCAGGAATGGTTTTCTGATAATACTATCGAGAAATTCAACCATACTTGTTGGGGTGAGCTACACGGTTCTCCAGTTCACTTGAATCGACGAAGGTATACAGTAACGCTAGTTACTGTATTATTTAGTTAGCTTCATAAGTGTAGAAGGATTGATGTATCCTCCGCAGTGAGCTTCACGTGTTTCTTTGTGTAGGTGGCATGGCAGCCAGGCACCAAAAGGGTGTTACAGCTGAACGATTTTTTTGACCGGTCCTAATGAAGTTGGTTTTCTTTTACGCTGGACGAAAGTTATACTCAAACCCCATCATTAGGAAAATTAGAATTTCTTTGAGTCTTTTCAGCCACTGTTTATTGCCGATGAGATTCCTTCACATCGGTTCACATACAATCAACAAACCATAGACTGCTTCAACTGACGTACGGATGATGTAAGCCGTCGCTGAATGACACTTGGACGCCAATAGTGCAAAGTTTGGGGATCGTCGACTAGTAGAAAATTCACGCGGGCTAGTTGCCCTTCACTGTGACCCTCTAGCTCACCAGTAGCAATACCGGTGAACCGGAATATTCACGGTGTGACCATGACGCATTATGTGGCTGAAGCGTCAGCTTTCAACACAAGTTCTAACAACGTGATGCGTAAACCTTGTATTGCTGTTGGTGCTGACAATGGTTTTTATGTGGATCCATCAGCGTATCCAACTGTACCAATTCCACTCCTTTACCATCGTGCACTTTGTCTTGTTAACGGATACGCACTTTACAGAAAACTGTTTCAGTTTTTCAGTATCATGGTTTCACCTTACACACGCCGTACTTGACTTACCGAAATTCTTCCAGTCTCTTGCCACCTGAATGAACGAATACAAGTTAAAAGTCGAAATCGACTTTTGATTCTCCGCTTAAATCAATCCATTGATGATAGTATTTATAGCGATCTCATCACAAAAACAGTGGATGCGATCTAACAGGCTTATCAGTAGTGTTCTTCGTTATAATCATGGAAAAACTAACACATGTGCTTTGATACTACAATGCGATAATTACGTTAATTGGAGTGAGCTTCGAAGCTTTCCGTTAGAACTGATATGGAACACATGTGTGAATGGAGGTACCAGACGTGATGTGAGAATGGCGCGAAATACCGAAGAATGTGCGTTCCTTGATTGATGACTCTCGATGTCAGGTAGCGAGAACCATGAAGGCGATTTCTACGCCCTAGTACAATTAGCTACTTGGAAGTGAGAAACCGGCATGGTGAATGCGATACTAAGGCAAACTCACAGCCTACGGGTAGAATCCCCAGTGTTGTTAGCGTCCGTATGTATTTTTAGACAGATGACACACGAAGCAGCGTAACGAGGCATGGAGCTTGCGATTTTCCGACAGTATTTCACTGTTCTAGATTACGAACCCCCTAGATAGATATCAGTTCTCCGGTTACCTGGTCTACTGTTCGTTTGCACCTTAGCCGGTGTGCGCCAGTGGACGAAGCAGATACGCCAGTAATGTGACCGTTGTCACTAGACTGTGTAGAAAAACCTGTGCTTCATTCATAGACGCCAACAACAAACTCCCGAAGGCCGGTTGAATTTTACGGTCACTTGAACCTCGAAAGTGTAGGACCGAAGAAAGACAGGACCGACGTGCTGGTATTTCATCAACTGCAGACAAAAGTCAAGCAGACTAGTGCTACAGTGGACAACATTAGTCCGAATAGATTGAATTACTCAGTAGAGATTTGTGGGTGATCACAGATTCGGTGTCACGAGTGAGTGATCATACATTACAGCGGGATTATTTTTCAGCTGTTTCTTTTACTACCAAGTTTTCCTGACGTCAACCCATTGGATCTTTATGAACGAAGATAATACATCCCTCACAGTGTCCTCTCTGTTTGTCAGTCTTCTTTGTAGCGGCCATATCTATAACATGACTGTAGGTGTACACGGCTTTTGCAACTGATCAACCGTTCAGTTCTAAAAATGAGCGTCTAAGATAATCGTTCAGCTGTAACACCCTTTCGGTGCCTAGCTGCCGTGCCACCCGAAAGAAGCACGAGGGCTGGGAGACTGCCAGGTTGCCCAAGCCTAGACAGGTGAAGTCGAGAGGCAGAGGACGGGTTCGAACCACGGACCTTCCGGTCAGTAGCTTCTCGCTCCAACCACTGAGCCATGTCGCCCCTTGCTACCTTCTCCGATCCGGTCAAATTTGCTCTCATTTGGAATGCGCACTAGGGGCGCAGCGATTTCCAACAGTCCTGAACAGTTCTAGAAGGAAGAAAAAAGAAGTTCTTGTTCCTAAGCCTATTCAAAAAGGAGTGTTTTAATCTTGATCACGTATCTTATGCGTTCGGGTTCATTTCGACCCATGCTGGTGAGTGTTGAAGTAGTATTATGAATCTTGACATGACTCTGCACAACACTACGCGTCGTATCATAAAGGAGCCCTTCCGCCAGGATTCAGTTGAGGCTCATTGACACCAACTTTGCAAACGAATGCATTCTGTCACTCGCTGTTATGATTGTTTCACATCCTTTTTGACTTCCTCTTACTGTGTGTTTTACGTTCCATATTCATGGTTTTTACTACATTTATGCTTTTGTGTACCGCCAGCAACAGTTCGAGTGCTGTACCAGCAAGATGGATCCAGTATCATTAACTTAAGTTGAAAGCGTTGAGGGACGCATTCCACATCGACGCAAGACGAGGACGTCGTTCTTGAAACGTTATGCCGACAAGAGTAACCTACATACGGATGGTGTTTGAGAGTGCAGCTTTTACCTTCACTGGGATGATCACTCGTGTTAAGAAGCCCCTATACAACCTGTTCATGTTTATATCCTACCTCTAGAGTATGTTGTATCAGGATAGCACCATGTGGTGTTACCATGAAAAGCATGACGTTGTAACTGCATTTCCTGCATCCAGTTTCCCTTGTAGATTTCATGAGAACAGGAAGAAACATTATAACAGGATAGATTTAATCCCATCAGGTGTTTAGATACATTCAAAATCAAGGTTATGGCTAGATAACGGGCAGATCTTTATACAGAATAAGATACAGTCCAGGTCACCAGACTCCAAATAATGTTAAGTACGAAACCTGTGGACGTGATTCAATGCTGGTCTTACCAAGGCAAAGTGTTGCCGGTCACAAATCCAGTTGTCTACAGAGATAGGGCTTTCGGTGCCGAATCACCGCCACTCCCGTGAGCTGTTTTCCTTTCTGAGTTCACGAACTCGATGTATGGTTTTCTTTATGGTTTTGTCTTCGTGCGAGAAACCATTCCGCTGCTACGACTAGTGAACATTACTTCACCATGCCGCTAATCGTTTTTTCGTACTCCCAAATGCAGACTGACAAATCAGTAAATCGGCTAAAAAATAGTCAGAACCCAACAGTTCCATTGGAGCCTGTCGAACACCTGGCAAGAGATCTGCAGCACCCACAGGAACAAGCTGATGGTGGTCTGGTTGAACAAGCTCGTAGGCAAATAGTGCCACCAAAGCATCCATTAGAACAGGAAATTGACGGGATCCCGATACCCCAGGTCCGCGAAAAGGTGGATCCCGGATCTACTGGCGAACGAAATCCACCAGACGCTAGCAAAGATCAACAGGTTGAACAGCCTGGGAGTGATCAAGTTGGGAGGATGAAAGATGTTGAAATTATCCCTCGCAGTGGTGTTGGACAACCGCAGATCAAACCTTCGCAGACTAATCGTGGTACTCCTATCACAAATGAGGAAGTCAGAGGTGGCGAACCGAAGAATGCTACTCTTGTGGCCATACGCAACCAGCTACGTGAAGTAAGCCCGTATCCCAAGTCGTTAGGTTTGATGCGGTGTATCATGTTTTTTATGAGTGATAAGGGTGAATTCATTTATCTTTTATTTTAAAGGATACGAAAGTTCAGTCTTCTATGATCATAGCTTCGTTTAGTTGCGTGGCATAAATTTTCCATTCGTTTATTTCTGCTGTGGAGTGCGATGTGTAATTCTAACGTCTAGTTCAATAATGGGTAATTTTGCTGGTTCATTAATTCAGGGCTTAGTGCCTGGTTCCAAAACAATAGATTAAATCAGCCCGGGCACCCTGCAGATAAGGCAATGACGCTAAACTTTTGGATGGGTGCCTTTTGAGTACCGTTGACACTGGTTTAAAAAAAACAGGTTTGTCGAGTGGTTGTGACACTACAGAGGTGTACGAAAACTGGAGGGTTATAAACGAGGCACTCAATTGAATTTCAACTCATTCTCCCGTCAAATAACGTGCATTTAGACAACATACGTTAGATTTGCTGTTCAAGGAGAACATGAGGTTTATGGAAACTAGGAGAATAGGCCTACCTGATCAGCCCCAAGAAGAGTAGAACCAGTATTGAACTGTCCAGATCTTTCATCGACTGTATGAGTGGGATAATATGAAGGAAGCTAATTGGGTATCTTGTAACTGAAGCATGAGGCTGCCTTTGTGCAACGGATTTAGGTAAATACTACAAACGAGGGATGCAGGTGAATTTCAGTCTAATCTCCCATGAACACCATGTTCATTTGCAATTGAGGTTCCATCGCAACATAGACTTGTTTGTGCCTTTCTGTTAGTCTACGATGCAGGACGCGGGCCAGCAGCCTTTTAGTCTAAAATTAACAAAAAACAACGGGCCTTATTTACACAGAATCTTTTGACCTACAATATTTGTTTACCTAGAACCACCCTAACCTCTTGAGCAAACTCCGTTAAGTGTTCCCGTCACACTCGGGTGTGGATCTCACCGCAGCTAACCAGTAATCTAACTGTTGGTGAACATTTGGATAGTGTGTCCTGACTACCCAGTGGTTTTAACAGAAGACCCGGTAATCTGACCGGATATTTATGGCGAAAGCCTGGCATCTTCTCTCGAAAATGATAACTTCTCAGTGTTTTAAAATTGAACTTACTGGACACGCTTCCACATGAGCACCATAATTCTCGCCAGCCCGTCAAGAGATTCCATAATGGCAGTTGTCCCGATCACAAAATGACGATTGTAGTTATGTAACCAATTGTCATGGTGCTACTCGAATTACGTGCACCTGTTCCAACCAGCGAGAATGTAGTCTATCAAGGCTTAGAGCTTGCGGACATCCACCCTGATCTTCTCTGAGGGTACTATTAGCATGATCGTTCGGTTCTGTTTCGGTTTGCCTAAAGATAATTGTTCTGAAGAATATGGTTATAACACGAGAGATATTCGATCCAGACGAAACACAGTAGAGCCGTTGCAACCTTTTGGCACATGGCTGCAATTCCACTCTGGAAAAGCATGAGGACTGAGTTTCTGCATCATGTTAGCTTGGCAAGCAGCAGCAGCTTGTGTTCTTCAAGGATATTTTCGAGGAATACGGGGTTACCGCTGCTGACTAAGTTTTGACTGATCGTTTTGTTTACTGAGTAATGAAAGCAGTTTGGTCCATTTTATGTAATCGCACTTGGTAACCCAACAGCGCATACTTATTCGACCACTCGAAATTCTCCGTGTTTGCCTTGGGAGAGATTTATGTATGCAAGTAATCACACAAGTACACAATGTTCATGTCTTCTGAGGGATCGATCATAGTTCGTGACTGAGGCGAATGCTGTTGTAACCTATCTTGGGAATGAGATTTCTTCTGCGGAGTCGCCCTCTTTATAGTGCGAATGGCAGTCTGTCATTGGTGATCATTCAAGCCACTATCTTGGTGTACTTCCTCTCGTCGTCGAACCTGATTGTGCCGCTGTTTGTGAAACGTTTATTTCCAACGATTGTCAAGTAACCACTAAGTCTTTTAGGTTTTATAGGTGTCATTCTGTCACTTCTTCCACCACCGTCCAATAAGTTTCCTGTTACTTTTTGTGAATAATCCCTATGTTTACCTAAACTGACTGTGTAGCAGAATACGCGTTGATTCCCACTCCGGTCGACCAGGGATACACATGGATGTTTCCTGATAGTGAGAAATATGTGTACCGCACTTGTTCCACGACTTGACCAGGACTGTCTTATAAGGGAGCATGACATTCGGGATTTTCGAATGTGCGCATTTGGGTCAAAGAGATCTCTGTGATCTTGACTTCTCACGCGACAATTCATTGTAGAAAGTGCGTTGCTTTTGTCTCCAGTAGGTAGCGTCTCTCATTACCGGATTGTGGATTGCGCCGTTAGCCGGTCTCGGTCTGTTTGTTTCAGTTTCTTGTGGATTCTTAAAGAACGGGTTTTGTTCACTTGTTGTTCAGGCCAAACTCGGTTGCACTTGATGTACTCCCATGATATTAACAGGGCATTTCAACTTGTTATACTCTATGCAACGGAAAATGTACAAAAGGTCCCATCTTCCTCCAGAATCGGTTGGATACACACCTCGCTCGAAACCTGGGATAAATGTGTGTGTGACGGATGTGTCCGCATGTGATGGTTTGATCTTTTCGCCACCAATACTGATGAATTTGGAAGGAACCACAGGCTTCTGTGTTAAGTGTTCCCCCCACAAATTTAACCTCACAGTTTCAAGTGAACGAGTAGTTGCGCATGCTGACGCTGGAGTCGGCTTTGACTGTGTTTAGCAAATTAAACCTTGACGTTCGGTGGGCTTTCTAAAGTTTCATTAGTTGGTCTGTCATAGATCGACTGTACCTTAGCGTGATGTGACTATTGTTGTGCCTTAACAACCCAGTGAGCTACACTGGGTGCCAACGGAGCATCCACGTTCTCTGCTACCAGGTTGGTCAGTGGACAAACAACCTAGCCCTCAGGTTTTTGGGTTAGGACATTTATGGTTCCACAGAAATGGATTTCTGTGCCAGTCGTCGTCCGATCACTATTGCCCTGTGGTCATACTTTTGAATGACAGACTTTGCTTCAGTATCCTACTTGTCCTCCTATGTAGGTTGTGTTGTCCATGCAATATCCTTGCACATAACCATGACATACACAAATAAGACTACCTTCATACTAAATCTTCCGTCGCTTGGTGGCATCAGCCAGGTTGCCCTACTCGTTGTATGTGAGAAGTAGGGTGAGCCAAGACACGTGACTGCTGACGCTTCCCATCCTCCTCGTACCCCCACAGTCACTCTGTGGACCCTAGCCGAAGGCACGCAGAAAAGTCACTCATTTCACGCTACTGCCAATGCCTGCCACTTCGCATCCATTGTTCAGACCTCGTTCTGTTTATATTGCTTCCATCAATGCTCGAACCCTTAGGTGGATGATTTTTTGCGCACTCTCGGTACTTTTTTAATTAACGTTTTATAAAGCTTGAGTACGAAACCTTATTAGCGTAATTGAACTCACGACACCGCTGTCTCGTAGCTGTCGGATGTAAACTTTGGGTGATTATGCAGCTGCAGCAGCGGATTGTTTTGATGTTTGCATAGCCCCTAACTCCCGAGATGCGGCTTCTTTGCTTGATTGGATACCCGTAAACAGCCTTCCCTTTGCCGTTTCTGTGTTTACTTCCACAAAATACGGTCAACCAGTTGTTAGTGGTTTCCGTCTATGCACCGACCAACTAGCTGTGAGTTAGTGAGATATATTTCATTGCGAGCTAACAACTCCGTTTTCCACAATCAAGAGTTCAGACAGTCTTGATCGTGGAGCCATGTTGACCACGTAGCCGCTGGTCACCAATGGCAAGGTTCAGTACTTGACTGCTGATCATTCTGAGATGCATACGTCAATTCAGATCTTGCTCCTCTCCTTAAATGTCGTAGAAAAACCTAAGAAACGAGCTCCTCGGTTAGCAATCGAAAGGCTTTCCGAACCATGAACTAGACACGTACCAAAAATTACCTTGTGATTCTCTAAAAGCCGCAACTGGGAAGAAGTAACCTGCGCCATACGTGACGCTGGAAAGTCAGCACGTGGTATTTTCAAGCGTGCACAAAACCACTGGAGCTGAACATGGTCATTTGATACAATACACTGAATCTCTCTGGGATCAGAGTGTAATTCGGTTAGGTCAAGCGAAGCCTATGTATAGATGGGGAGGTGCGGCGGTACTAGAATATTCAGGGAGGCAACAAGGAATGTGCTGATGCTATTTCAGCTGATCCGCGATACAGCACCCAAAGAAACTGTCTGTTAGTGAGTTAAACAAGGTTAATATAGCGTAATATAATATAATATAATATAATATAATATAATATAATATAATATAATATAATATAATATAATATAATATAATATAATATAATATAATATAATATAATATAATATAATATAATATAATATAATA
>SJOL01004525.1:192905-226066 GCA_004794785.1 Opisthorchis felineus | reverse complement strand
ATCATCATCATCATCGACAGCATGACATCAGTGTTCAACACCGATGCTTCACTGCCGTACAACCATGGTTTATTTGAAATTCTTATTGCGAAGAAAAGAATAAGGGTGGACGGGGGAGGGACTTGGTGCTAGCTTACTACAATCATTCTAAGGTGCCTACACCTCCAGACACTCATTCGGGCAATCTGGATAGAAAGTAACAACAAGAACACCACTGACATCGGTTGGCAGCCATATCTTGCAGTGTCTCCAACCAGGTGCAATGGGGATCACGCGGTCCCCATCCTGGAAGGCGAGTAGCACCGACAGCACCCAAACGTTTCGTAATTTCTTTCATACCCCTCTGCCAGGTCAAGGGTTGGCCACCTCTCTGCTGGCCACCTCTCTCTGTAGAACATATTCAACAACATATTGGTTTACAGTAGGCTTTTATACCTTTGCCGATCTGCTGTACTCGAGACGTGGTTTCTGAGTTTGGATATTCCCCCAATTTACATAGTACCATTACGTCATCGGATCGCCGGGTTAGATGAACTTCTTTGTTGTTGGTCTGTTCGCCGAGCTTGGCAGTTGGATTGGAGACGTTTCATCACCAATCGAGGTGGCATCGTCAGTGAGGGGGTAGATGGGTAGACGGGTAGATGGGCTTCCTCAATTGTCGTTCGAAAGTGGTAGTGGAAGTTTGTGTTCTGTGTGTGAACATTTCAGACAAGTAGGACCAATCAGTCTTTATTCAGATAACTTGTTCCAAACGACTCTTCCAACCATGGAGCTATCGGTCTTACAGCACGGCTACTGGCTTTCTTAACAATACGATGTCCAACCTTCCCACGTGAGCCGCAAATCCGTGAGAATCTAGTAGGATTTCGTTCAGCTGGGGAGGGCATTGAACACATCTTTACGTGAAGTGCTTGTGCAACGCTGTACACCGCCGACCATTAGTCGCGGTTTTCCTGGACTTCAAGAATCCATTAGACTGTAAATATGCCAGCTATCCTACACATACTTGGTCAAAGGGAACGCTTCATCAAGTTTGTAAAAGTACTTCATACATGCTATTCCAGCACTTCTAGTCATTCGAGGGTTTGTAACATACTGTTCAACAAGTTGGGTTCGTGAAGGTCACATCCTCTCTCCATTATACACCTTTGTCGTCATCGAGTACACAACTCAAGGAACAATGAACCGTGCCAACAAAATTAAATCTGGCGAAAGACCAGCGTAGTTGAACTGTGTAGACGGTGTTGGTTTATTATCTGATGACCATCGGTCTGAAAAACGTGCTCTAAATAGAATGTTGGAAGTTTTTTTTGTTATGGCACACGGTCCAAACTTTTGAAGTGCAAAGCCTTACTCCGGGATACTCAACTCCTGGTCCCCCTGCAGCTTCGGAGAGAAGAGCTTCAGCTTAGCTTTGTCGACCGGTGTGCATAACTGAGTAGCTACGTAAACATGTTTGAACTTGATGGATGATATCAATGCCTGCATCATCAAGGGTCAAGCGACGTTTCACAACTTATTCCATTTATGTCGTCAGAAGTGTGTTGTGGGACGGACAGTCATGGAACTCGGTGGCTTCGATCTGACTACCCTAAACTTCTTTTATCGTTAGACCATCAGTACTTTGACAGTGTATCAGCTTAGAGCTTTAGCTTGCTCCAGTGAGTTTGCAACGAAGTTGTGCGCAAGCGCTTACTTGGTGATGGATCAGAATCAATGGGGCAGCTGATGAAGCTTATCAGGCACTGTACATATCCAAACAGTAGCTACCTGAGGAAGCTGAGTATTTTTTTTATATCCCAAACTCTTTTCAGCGAAACGTTCACTTTGTAAATACGGATACATAGAAGCGCGAATAAACGCGACTGCATTAGGATTTCGGTGCCTTCTTGGTTGGGGTTCGCTTAAATGGCCTTGCATTTGGCTGAAAACCCTACATAGCATGGAAGATGGCTGATTACATTCGCGAGCATCTAGCCATCTGCCAGTTAAATTTTTCTGATGTTGTACATTTGGATTTTGTTGATTGTTGTCCAAATGTTTCCCTCAATACTGCTCGAGGGTGTGCACATTTTGTTCTTGGCCGTTTTTCAAAAAAATCAAACATTCTATTGTAGGTACCCAACTTTTCCCGTCCTCTCCCTTTCTGTTTTCTCGTTACCTTGTTTACCCATGGTTGAATGGCCGTTAATCACGCGTATTACTGTAGGTGATGGTGTTGATGCTGTCCACTAGTTTCTATAATGCAACGTTCCATAAGCAGCAAAACCTGCGATTTCCTTTCGGTAGATGCCACCGTATAATGCTCAAGCAGAGCAAAATGGTACCCCATAGTAAAAAGTCTGGATTCAGCTACTGAAAGCGTATCCGCGTCAGACTTATCAGCTGTTGCATAATAATGATCAGATCCTGCGTTAGATTCGCTAACTTCACTGTACACAGAAGCAGATTACGAAGGAAGGTTAGCTCGTGACCAGGGACACTCTGAAAAATAACTAGTAGCGCATATGTAGACAGAAGTGTCGTGGTGGCTTGGGAAGATGCTCATTAACTCGATGTTTAAAGGTGTTGAAGGAATTTGGATGCACAGAAAGTCGTCGGGAGCTCCAGAGACCGACTGTTCTTGGGAACGCGTAAGAAACATGCAGTTGAGTATCTAAATGTGGGATCGAAATTTGATATGGATAGTTGGAAGTGACTAGGCGGGATACTTGATTTAAAGATCTAGGTATTGGGGGGATGGGGGTCAGAACGAACGTGGATGGTCTCGGCTAACATCTTCCGTCGTAGTAGCCCTAAAACAAAGCAACAGAGAGCACTTCCTGACGGTGGGAGAGTTTTTGCCGGTTATTGACCGTCGACAACAAGACACTGTAACTTGATCCTGAATAGAATTGAGTAGCGAAGGCTATAACGATGGCGGATAATCGCAAATTGGACATAGGTGTTCCAGATTAGGGCGACTTTGTGATTTGTGGAGAAGTCCTATGCATTACTGACGTACTTGGGAGCTCCTTATGGAAAGGTTACTAGCGCTAGTTGCGATGGACTCTTAACACGAGCAGACCAGCAAAGTCTTGGTGAGCTCGAGTCCATGAGGAATGAGAGAGAACGGGGTTCAATTGGGGGTTTGTATTTGGGCACGAAACACTGTAGGCGCACACATAAAAACACCTGGGTGAATTGGGACAGCCTGCTTTCGGCGTACCTTGCTTCAGAATTCTGCTAAGGTTGGTGCTCAGTGCAATATCATGTAGCACACTATGATAGCCTGATCAGTGGGAAACAACAGAGTGCTGAAGGGTAGCGTTGTCTGCGAATTCGTGGATGTGGGGAGAAGCGTTAGGTTGTCAAATGCGATCTTCCGTTATTGATGAATCTCAGCTTTATCGAATGTTATCTCCGAAGGAATCATGCAGTCAGGCCCCGTCGCTGAGTTTTGCGTTGTCAGCAATTTCAACGCGCACAGTGTTGGTCGGCTTGGCGCAATGATCTAGCAAGCCTTGAGGCAGGGTTTTTTCATTTGTCAATCCCCTATCCCATGTCATCTCTTTTACATTCCGATTTGGGGTAGTGACAGCGGCCACTCTCCGCTTCTACGGACTCTCAAAAGTATACAAGTAGACAATATCCATCCGACCGATAGTATCACTCCCTGGGACAGCGACCTACAATCTTTCGAAAGAACTATGGAAAAAGTTGAAACGTCTCATCGGTGGGCCTTCAGTAGATCTCCGTTCTCGACTGCCTATCTTACTTCATAGTCGAGCAGCTCTTCCACTCCAGTCGGTTGTTCCGATCAGGATGTGACTCTCAGGGAGAATAAATCCCTGCCGCAGGAGAAGACGAACTTTTTTTTTTACTTATTCCTCTAATTCAGTCATATTCCTTTCCGACATCTGTTCCACTTTATCCATCATTCTTCGCTCTTTTGTCCCAACTCGCCGTTGCCATTAACAACGTCCGCCAGTCCCTTTTTGCCTTGACGTATCAATACCACCCAGTCTGGACAGTTTTCACCTCTGCCGCGTGTTCGGCTCAAGAACTCGTTCCTCTTTTCCATATCTCTGTTCCCTGGTACTTTGTCTTGGTAAATTCCACACATAGTACCTTTCCCCAAGCGTGGATTGATTTCCCATGCGAACAGCTATCTTCTTCACTTAAATCATCCCCATTTTATCTAAGGTCCTGCAACCCAGCTCTGTCAAACATCTCATGTGTGATTCTGAGTGCAATACCCGCTTGAGCAATGGCCACGCCATCGGTGACTTGGTGTGTTTCAAACGTCTGGTCATGCGCCATGGACTGCTCCGGTTGAACTGAACTGGTTTGCATGAACTTTTCGAAATCGTCCGACGAGAATCGCCTGAGAACCTTCTTGTGTTACTACCTATATACCTCTTTTGATCAATTAGGCTAGAAATTTGTTAGCGAATAGACCTTTACAGGTCGTCGGCGCTGTTTATCAGATCCACATCCTAAAAGCTAGAGTTCTTTTCTGTTTCCCATCCTTTTGCTCTTATCTGTGCCTGATTGTGTTCATGCAGCTCTCCACAAATGTACTGCTTACCGCTCTCAACGCTGCCAGCTAAGTGATGACCGCCTGCACTTCATTCGCACTTAGGCTGACCTTGTTAGCATTTGCCATCGGAGTTCATCCAGTGCAGCTATGTTCAACTACTTGAAATCTCTCAGTTGTTTCCTCTTTCTTCGCCATTCTGATCCCATTGACTTCCTAATAGTTTTTCTTGATAGTCTGATGTCAAACAAATCGCGACTCGGGTCTCCAGAAAAGACAGATTTCTGGGGTGGATTTGTCCTGTAGGTGGAGCCCATCTATGCTAAAAGCCGAGAAGCACTGTATAGTTTTACGGTGCTTATCGGCTTTTCAGCGTGGATTGGCTTCACTTACAGGACGAAATCTACAAAAAAACTTCCCAAGTCTTCTCATACTACCAGCAAGACAAGTTTTCGTTTGGTCCTTGTAAATTCCCTCTTTTTTAGTTGTTCCTACTCTAGAATCCTCAGCTTTACCGTATCACGAAATTTCGTTGTCATGTCTTGGATAAGGCTTTCTACATATTTCAATCCTCGACCAAACTCAGCAGATAGTTGTGCCTCTACTCCCTTCAAGCGCTTTCTTTTTTCTGTCGTTACTGCCACAACAAGTGTTCTTTTGAACCCGTACCTCCCGTTCCGCTTCATACATCATTCGCTTGTGTAACTCGCCTCGTCACTTCCAGTCACGCTTGCCAAGTGTAACCTTTCCAGTATCACATACTCTTCCCTTCGTTTTTCTTCAGAAACGCACATTCACTTTCGGCTTTCTACAGCCTCCGCTCATTCAAGACCTGGTTTAACATTTGACGTTCCAACCCCAACTGACTCTATCATAAACGAGAGATTCAGCTGGGTTTCGGGTGAGCTTCCCGTCAAAACCAAATTGGTATGCAAAGGAGAGTGTTTCGCCAATTTCATGCATTTTGGGTTCAAGTAGAACATAAGGTTGACGGAAACTTCGGGAATGCGCCTACTCGATGGGTCCCAAGAAATGCGAAACCGGGCATGGGCTGTCGACGGGTTTTCAGCAACCTTATGAGTTTTGTATTACGTAACTACCCTTGTCTCGTCTTTTGGTTCTGTGTGCTTTTTCCGCATTTTTGTTATCCTTACGGAGGACTATTAGCTTTCTGTTCTCTTTTAACGCACATCACCATCATCATCAGAGACAGCAACATCAGTGTTGGCACTGATGCTTCGCTGCCGTACAACCATAGAGCTCATCTAGTTATATTTAAAGCCCTAGAGTGGAAAGAAGAGAAAAAGAGTGGGTGAGGGAGGGGACCTAGTGCTGGCCTATGTCAAGCATTCTAAGGTGTCTACACCTCCAGTCGTCCAATCAGACAATCTGGAAAGAAACTGACGAACGCCACTGACATCGATTAGCCGCCATTTCTTGCAAGGTCTCCAGCCAAGCACAGGCGGGGTCACCGGGACCCCATCCTGGAAGGCGTAAAACACAACCATCACCCAAACTCTTCTTAATCCCTTTCACGCCCTTCTGCCAAGTCATACGTTGTCCACCTCGCGGTTTGCGCCATTCTGAGGGAGGTACGAAAAACAACACTCGTCTCGGTAGGCGGTGTTTCGGCATGCGTAACACATGACCCTTATGACCCAGTGATATGCCTTTTTGACGCCACAAGTGACGCAAGTTGGCAAGCGTGATTCGAGCCTTCTAGATTCTTGCACTGACTTCATCGGACACGTTTACGTCAGAGCTTATGCAACTACCGAGGTGTGTAAAATTTTCCACAACATCCAGTGCTTGTTAGGGGTATGTTCGGAGAATGCATGCTCTGCACTTTGGAGCTGCAAGGCGCATGCCAAAAGATGGTACGCACAACGTGAGTCATAAAAAAACGCATGACAGTAAATTGTTAATATGAGGGACGAAAAGCGTGGGGTAGAGTACGGATTCATGAACAACGTCCTCACTGATGTTCTGAGCTCGTAGTCAACGCCTTCTTGTTGCACTTGAATAACATGGGCTTTCAGGAAACTACGATCTCATTATTCAGGTATGGGTACAGATCAACCGTGAGGAGTTTACCAAGGAGGTCCGCATGCTGGACACGATCGAATGAGTCGAGAGAGGATGATTTCACTTGTGACTCACAGGCCAACGTGTCGCTTTTCCTGCATTAGCGTCTAAACCCGTAGTGTTGGTCGCCAAGGTGGGCCTTATCCTCAGGATCACATGAGCTTTGCCTGGAGGAAGTGGACTATGAAACTCAGGACGGAGCCTGAGTGATGGAAATTGGACGACGGTTCATGGAGTCACACACGAAACTACTTTTGAAGGTGGTAAGACATGTGAGTTCTTCAAGTACGATGGCAATACGACTGAAGATATCGAAACGGAATCGTGTCTGAATAAATGGTCCAGTTTGAGGTCGCAGCTTCAGCACGCTGCAGGGGTACCACTAAAATCTGCATTCTGGAAGTGCCGGGGTCTGGTGGACAGCGGCGAACGTTCCTAGTGGCGTAGAGGTCTAAGAACTAGGGGCAGAAAAGTACTCAAATTTTCGCTCTTTCCATTGGGGACAGTTTTGGATTTCTATTAGAATGAATTGTGGGAGAAAAGGAGCGGAGAAAAAGCTACGGGTGGCTGCTTTTTTCAAACCTGAGTACGGTCGACTAATTAGGGTGACAGTTTAACGATTCACAGGCAAAGGGTCTGACAGTCTACATTTGTTTAGAATGAAGAAACCACCTCTCTTACCAGATCACCAACTTGGTAAGAGTTGTCGATGGGTTGTGGTCTCAAGGCTAATATTGTAAGGCGGCCGGACGAAGAACATATCTTTCATCCTTTACGCATGTGCTCTTCAGCTGGGGTAATGTCGTTTCCTTTGAAGATGATTTCGACCTCATAAGCTGTTGGTGGTTTAGGAGGTTAATAGCCCTCGGTGAAACGATTAGCGCAGTGGAATACAAGGTGTGTGCACCGCGTTGTTTTTTCCCATTTACGGAACTACGCAGTAGGTGCATGCGTAAATTTTTCTGCATGAGAATTGTTAACAGCTCCTGAGCTATACGCCTCACTGCCCTTGACGAAGCACGGTACTCATAAGGTTGCCAAAAACTCAATAACCCATCTTGGAACTCATGAGGTTGGCGTCAACTTTGTTCTATCTGAACTCAGATTGTGTGCCATTTGCGAAATAAACTTATTTTCACATTAATGGTAGACTCAACAGAATCCCAGTTGAATCTCTCCCTTATGAAATGAATGTATTTCGCGAACTTTACTGCCATATTTCAACCAAGAATGATATAGACGCAGTTCATACAAACGCTACAGTTTCAGGTGAGTCATTCGAACATTTGTTTCGTCACATAGGTGAGCTAAATGGGACACCAGAAGATGATAAAATGGTGAGTGGCACGGCTTCGCACAACCAGGCGATGCACATAAGTGACGTTAAAATGGACCACATGCGTAATGGGGGAAAACACACCTGGACTAAAAATCTTAGGGTCAAAAGCTTATTACGAAAATGCCATCCACCCTCCTGTGCATTTTGCAATTTTTGGTGGGACGCCATGTACACTTTTTACCTACCTTTCGCTGCAACTTAAGTCGTGTGACTGTTTGGACTTGCGCTTATACCTTCATACCCGGTTGGTTATATGCGGATAAATGTGAACATGCCTTCTCCTTCTCCTACCGTTCTAACGTCCATATTTCAGTGTTACCTTTTGTGTGCGAATGTAGCTCAAAAAGCTATACTGTCAGTTTTCAGTTAATTACTAAACATGTGTCTTTTTGGAGTCTTCAATCCATAAATTCATAGCAATTTAGTCCCTCGGCAGGTGATCGTTTTCAAATAAGGTTATCAGACGGAGTCTTCTTCGTTGATTATTTACATGGCAGCTACTGAGCAACTGTGGAAAAAAGGTAACAAGCAAGCACTTCATAGCCTTTCTGCTTCCCGTCAGGTTGCCGAACTCGTTGACATGATGGTAAGTTTGGTAGAATTTACTAGGAATGTTCCGATTCATCCAAATCCAGCGGGAATTCGGGACGTTGTCTTTCATTACCATCATCACCATCATCATCACCACCACCATTGTTATTATTGACAGTATTGACAGCAATACACCAGTAATACGTACTGGTGCTTTACTGCCATACTCTAAGGTAAGGTGACCAGTGATACAGAGAGAGAGCTCACACCAAAGCTGCAGGAAATAAATATTATAGCATTTGAAAAGGCTGACTGTGCAGGATAACAGTTTTTCGTCTACTCTATCAAGGCGACGGTGAACAACATTGAAGTGTGCTACTACGTACTGAAGTTCATATGCTCTGTTGCCCGTTTCTTAAGTCTTTCAGGTGGGGTTCTGTTATTGTTTGGGAAGCAATGGAATTCTGGTTTCCGGAACCATTCAAAGAGAATAGATGGATACACCTTTTGTATGACCTCCATTGAACGACCGACTGCAAACAACTCATCAACGCAAAGTTATCCGACTACAGTGAAAGATTTACACAAAGTAATTCTATTTGTTACCGGATTTTGCAAATTAAAAAAAAACTTACCAGTGTTGGCTAGTGATGGACATTATAGATGGTCGCTTGAGAGCATTCTTTTGATGTATGCTTGTTTTAGTCATTGTAACGAAAAGGTGTGCAGACTAATTTGTTTAGAGTCGCGTAGCTTGCGTGTGGATGGGAGGGAGGTCAATGTGAAAACACAATTTCGTTATTTCCTTGTGTAAAACCGTTTTTTCTGGGGGCTGATTTCACTGGGCAGTCAAGAGTTAAAAATGGGTACGACAGAGGGAGAAGGCTGAAGCATCACTGTTGAATACTACTGTTGTGCTGTCGATGATGGTGGTAACGCTGATACTATTCTACACCTATCTAATGAACCCTATGTACAAGTGTCTCGTGTGGCTGGTGTTTTCGGATCTGGTCATATTTTGTTCTGATAAACTGCAAGCCTATAAGGCAATCAATGCTCATTTAGGATAAACGATTTGCCTATTTGGGATGTGTTTGCGGATAACCGAATTACTCGATAAATCGACAACTTTATTCTCACGGCAAAGCACAACCGTGTAGCCGTGTGAAATTATTGAAAACATTCTCTTCTTTCGAGCTATGGTTTTTGAATCCCTTCTCCCTCTAATCAGACCTCTAGTCCACATGTTTACCTCTATGGGTTAAACACTCACGTCACTCAATTGAGCAGTGTCTGTATCCTCGCATAGCTTCTTTTAACGTATTCTATTTTTGTGAGCTCACTTGTTCTCTCTCCTTTTGTTGTTAGTAAACGTTTATCCGTTTTGAATTTAGGCAGTGAAAATGAAACAAAACTACAATGGCCTTTTTCGGGCAGTTGCAGAAATGGTGTCTTCGTTTGGAGCTGTTGCTGTGTTGTTCGCTGCCCTCTCTCAGTGAATCAGAACACCATTAACTCGCGAAATTTTTGAAGACAAAACTTCTTTGGGATACTTTTGAGAAACTGGCATTAGGGCCTACTCCGAGTGATTAAGTAACTTTTTTTCTTTCAAAGCCAAATCGCGAATCGATTGTGATTTCGTCTACAGGTAATACAAAATCCAAACCAGACACCTCATGCGATCGGACTGCGTTTGATTTTGCGCGCTTTATACGGGTTGCAGAGTTGCTGTGCTTGATTTTATTCGTGCTTGAACTTCGTTAGCTCGTGGTATTAGATCGTTCTCTCCGAGTTCTAAGAGATTTCCTACGTGGAATTGGATACCATACGTGCAATAAACTGATGATAAACTCATCCAAAATTCATTTTCGTTTTTGCCTAATTAATGTCGCACTCTAGATGCCTATTTGTTCCGGTCGGATTCACAAAGATGATTTGTGTTCTTGTGTGCACACTGATGCCATAAAGAGTAGGCAATGTATGTCACGTTTATCGATTGTCCCCCGATAGATGAACTCGTTTAGTGCGTACGTTGACAGGCGAACGTTTTTGATTTATGGTTATTGAAACCCCTCGGTTTGATTAACCCATGTGACTAAACCTGACGAATATATCTCCCCGTGAGTAATTTGGCGTAGCGTCAGCCTTAGAATAGTCTGTCTGGTCAACGGATGTGTATCTCGAAATTCAACTGTTGCATCTGGAGCGTCGACATCTTTCCTTATCTGAGACTGTTTTCGTAGCCATAAAAACTCTTCGTCCCATCCATTAGATTCCTACCATAACTACTGTATTTGTTGGGCTCTCCTTGTTTCAGATGACGTCTCATGCTTGGCGGTCGTATATGAAACATGCAAGAGGCCACAATGAGCTGAAACCTATTTCTTTGATAGGGCATCAACCTTTTGTCCTGGGATCAATACCCATGGGAGCAACTGTAGTTGATGCTTTGGATACGCTGTATATGATGGACTTGAAAGAAGAGTTCAGTGAAGCCCGCAATTACGTCGCGAAAGAACTGAACTTTGATCAGGTGCGTCGCGTTTCTGACATCCTGTTCATTTGCACAATTACGGCTGTCTGTGCAATTTTCGTCCATTCGTAACTTTCTGCAAGTCCAAACAACATACATACAAACAGCGCTAGTCTACTCTGCTTCCTTATCACATGCACCTTGCACAGACGCCGATTCTAATCTTCAGATTAATGTTGCTTAATGGTTGTGGACTAACTTGTTGTTGATCTGTTCGCCAAGCTTGACAGTTAGCCGGCAACCGTTTCGCCAGCACTTGAAGAGACATCATTGTGTGGTTGGATGGTGACGAAACTCGTGTCCAAACGGTTAGAAGCCGACTGACTTCCTAGCCCGGTGAACAGATCAACAGACACCCAAGCAACAACCATGGAGTTACCCAACTCAAGTCGACCATGAATGTTGTCCACTGTGAGGGGAAGCTGGTGAGCGCCAGCGCTAACGATACTGCTGTTATCTTCTCGCCTGTAAATGTCCGCTCTCTAGGACTTTAATCTTCACCGACAATCTTAGCCTTTTAGTGAGGCCTGTTTGGTTATCTGCTGAAGGCGCCAAGTTTATTTGCCCATTTCTCACCTTTCCTAATTGAATCAGCTTCATTCGTTAGCACAACCGTGACCATATTTTAAGTTGGTTAAAGCTATCTGCACGTTTGCGTATCTACTGTTAGTATTTAGCAATTGTGAACCACTTAATCAAGTGGATTCGACCTTAGACGTTAGTCTGATACCTTATTAGTGTGAAACACTCAGTTCCATTCACGAATATGTTTATCAATATCAGACAGAGCAAATTTTATTGGGATGGTGCAATTTCACGCACTCTTATCAACCACAGACCTGTGACATTTGAAGTACAGACGGATATGCAACAAGCTTTCGGAAATTGGACATTCAAAAACTGAGGTGGGGGTGGGGCTGCCAGACTCTGCTAGATATTCTATAGCCTCCATCACGAAATCCAGGGTCCAGGGTCAAGGCAAATTACAGTCAAGTCGTTTCGAACAGCCTCGGCTTTTGTTTGGTTATGAGTATGGCCTCGAGGACGACAACTTGTTGCGATCACTTTCAAGAAAAGAAATGTACTTTCCTCCAGCCACCGTATCAGGAGGATGCTACAACCAGATGCTTCCAAGAGACTGGATGCCGCACCCAAGCGAGCTTCTTACGTGGCACAATCAACATTGTTGTGCCAAGCAAGGACAATGCCGTTACTACCGATCAAAGCTTTTCTAGCAGTTCTCCCCATATATCAAATTGCACTTATTCATTAACTCGTAGTTACTACGTGGGTTGTGTTGAAAAAATTAAACAAAGGCTTGCAACGCGTGCAAAAGGACATGTCTCAATATGTCTCACCTGTTGATGGGCCAGACAGACCAGAACAAGGCTGCTGTAACCGATCGCCTAATCCACTTCGGTCAAATGATTAGTGTTAACCCTTCCTTGAAAGTGATCGACAAAAGTTGCCGTCCTTGAGGCCATACTCATAACCAAACAAAAGCCGAGGCTGCTCGAAACGACTTGACTGAAATTCGCCTTGGCCCTGGACCCTGGGTCTCGTGATAGAGACTGCAGAATTTC
The DNA here is from genome assembly GCA_004794785.1 of Opisthorchis felineus. Lineage (NCBI taxonomy): Eukaryota > Metazoa > Platyhelminthes > Trematoda > Opisthorchiida > Opisthorchiidae > Opisthorchis > Opisthorchis felineus. Next base: position 213,476 of record SJOL01004525.1, on the reverse strand, counting down.
TAGCAAAGTCTGAAAACCCCACCCCTACCTCATTTTATGAATTTCCAATTTCGGATAGCATGTTGGATATCCGTCTGCATTTCACACGTCACATTTGCGGTTGATAAGCGTTTTTGTGAACTGGTGCAGTATAAGTCGGTTACAGAGTTGCTAGAAATTTGTCTATCTTTCACCATAATCCTGTACTACCGAGTTCGACTTTCATCTCGTTGGCCTACAGTTAAGAGAGTTTCTTCTAGGGTTAATGGTTTTTGATCTGAATGCCCTATCTCTTTTTGGTAGACAGGGATTTCCCACCCTGTCTCTTCCTGAATTCATGAAATTTTCTGATGACTGTCGAATTGTACTTCATCCCACGTGAATAATCATCCTCATTTGAGCGGGATTTTAATCTTTTATTTTTACCATCTTTTCGCCACTCACCAACAGCCCTCACTGGTTTCCGTATTTGAGTTCACTATCCGTTATCTCGGTGGTTTACTGACGGCCTACACATTCACACTAGACAAGGTATGTCATATGTATCTATCTCCTATCCGTTGTAATGCTTCTCAAATCACGTAAGGTTGATTCCGTCAGCGTTTTTCTGGCCACACAGCTTGGTCACTGGAAATCAGCACTGTCAGTCAAACGGGTGCTTGTCTTTGTATCTATGTGCTAACTGAATTCGGGCCGTAGAACAAAAGGCAACATCGCGCATGAGTGAACAGCTCGTTGGAACGGACGAATTCACAGGTCAGGAGCAACGAAACTCGATGGATTGCGCGTATGCTTAGTATAACGACACTGTTTGTTTGTTCTGTTTCGAGGCCATGATTGCACAAACCGTTTGGCTTTTGGTCCGGATCTATGCGCCGCTGTTATCCAGTGGAACGAGACAACGGTGTTGTGGCCGGTTGTGGAAATAGTACGTAGCGAAAAGCCAGTATTCCAACGCCGTTACTCTAGCTTTTATTTATATGCATACATTGACCAGCGGTTTCTCTTGTGTGTTTGGAGCCAACCCAGCCATAGCATTCGTAAATTGGGCCCTCATCTGACAGGCTTCTGCTTCCTACTGTTTAACGTGCTCCTGCACTCGCTAGTCTGTGTTACGGGGCCTGTATGGGTGAATCGTGTAACGCGATCCATACATTAAAACAGTCTGAGAGCCACTTAGGGGGTGGCTAGTTAAAAAAGACGCGTCAATTTGCATTCTAAGAGGAACGTAGCCAACATGGTCATGGGCACCTGTCACAGAAGAATATCATAAACGAGAGATTCGGATGAGTCTCCCGTGAAAATCAAATTGGTATGCAAGTGAGTGTATTGGTCGAGTTTCATGCGATTAGGGTTCAAGTAGAATATAAGGTTGACGGAAACTCGGGGACTGCGCCCACCTGATGACTCCAAAGAAAGGAAAAACCAGTTTGGGTCTGTCGAAGGGTTTTCAGCAACCGTATGAGTAGTGTGTTACGTCTGGCCAAAGCTTTGATTGTGCATTTCGTTCACATCCACAGACCAGAGCGTTTGAGAAAGACGTCTTCAAAGCCAAGGTCTAGTAGTAAAAGCTGGTTAAGTAGTGCTTTTTCTGGAAAAATCAGCACTTATAACGGAGGATATAGTCACATCTCATCACCCGAATTTTTACCTTACGTAATTGTGTTCTGAATCTCACTGTTCCGATGTAATACTGGTCTCAACCTGCAAGTCACTAAAGAATCCGCTTAACCAAGCCGGTCGCACATCTACGCCATCTGCCAAAGATGGCGTAGGTCTCATTTTGTCATGCACTGTCACCGAGTCAATCGATCTTTGACTTGAACAGTAATTTGTTCGCTTTTGGGCTCAGAATCATTGCATCACACAGTTAACATCAAGAAACCGTAGAACAATATGTCCCGACGACATCTACAAGGTTTACGTGAGTTTAATCACTCACCGTAGTAAGGCTGAATGGTTGTGTGCTGAACTCCTAGAGGTAAACTAGCATCGGTCCATTATTTATCTCACTGTTGAAGTCGATCTTTTGCTTGTTTGTATATGTTGACTAGTCGAGTAAATCCGGGTTGACTGCGACCTATGGGAGCCACTTCCAAACACACCTAATCGTAGCCAACCTACTCGGGTGATCATCACACCCCAATGGGTGCGCTCTACTCCAAACCCGTCGCCGGATAAAAGTGCCGTTGAGACCTCCTTAGGATTTATCTCAGCTTCGCTACGCTTTCCGCTTACGTCACCGTTCAGCGGGAGTTCCGTCCCCGGCATTTGCATTCTGTGCACTTGGGTTCCTCACTCGTTTTTTTGCTGTATGCTGTTTTCTACAATGATATTCTATTTGTTTCTTGATTCTAATCGTCTCCACATCTAGGTGTTCTTGGATAAAGCCGTATTTCTGGCGAAACGCTTACTGCCAGCTTTCGAGACTCCAACGAAACTGCCTATGAGCCTGATCAATTTGAGAACGTGAGTCACCGTGACCTTTTTACTGAATTTCGTTACCTCGTTATTTCCAGATAATCAGTTGTGCAGGCGACTCAGTGAACTTTTCCCTTCAACATTCGCTTGGTTAATCTAGTACCTATTGATACAGTGCAAACTAGTCATTCTGTGTGCACTACTTGCAATCATCTAACCAAAGATCTGCACTCCCTAGTTCTTTGTTTCGTTTTCTCTTGCACACATGAGTCCACCAGCTCCATTCCCTAATTTTCTGTATAATGTTTTCAGATATTTTGCAGCTATTCAAAAGATTTCACAGTTATATTCCCCGATTTAATAGTGCAGAACAGAGTCAATCTAGGCCGAGTAACTTTGTACAACTGTTTCCGTCCGTATTGGGAATTATTTGAATGTCAGTTAACAATTACGCCAGCATCCATTGGTTACTCGATCTCTCCACCATTCCTTGAGCACCTTTGATACCCTGGGCTACCATAATACGTGACATTGTTCCTTTCCTCGGACCAATTCGCGTGACCTTACTCGTATTACTACGTTTGCCTACATTTCCTCTAGTCGCCACGCCCATTCTCACTTTTGTTCGCGATGCCCGGTTACTTCACTTGGATAATCTCCACACATTCCTTCGTTGAACGCACCTGACTTATATATTGGAAAACTTTTTGAAGCTCATTGCGCTCTGCTAGCACCCGATGTTCTCAGCAGAAAGTAGATCACAATGTTGACGACAAGTTTTCTGTGTCGATATATTCTTCAACTGAGGAGGCACTCATCTAGCTGCTTGAAGATCGGTTTGAGACACCTAAGGATCTGAAAGCTGTGCATGCCGACCGACATTTTAGACATTTGTAAGCAGACTCACAAGACTTGTCAAGTCGCATTCAGTCTACTGGATTTCCCACTCGGCCAGCACCTTTGGGTCATGCCTATCTCTGTTCTTCGTGTGAAGTCAACCGTACAAGTTGTGGTGATGCTGATTACAGCAGACGATGCAGAAGTCGTCGGGAATATGTAGAAGAAACTGTACCTAGACGTAATCCAAATCAAATTCGGAAGGTTCATCTATCTGTTTCTGAATCCCCCGACTGTCTGTTCGAACAGTTGTTTAATGGTGTCAATCAAATGTGCGGTTTTATCTTACTAATTAGTTAAATCTGAATACGAGGCCGATCATTCGTACCTTCTTTGAGGTTGACTATCATTCATCGCAGACACTACATCGGCGGTTGCATCTGACAGCCTTTTAGTTGAGTGTGAGCCTTTTTTCACCCAACTATGAAAAATCCATGTTTAGTGTCCGGGAAGTTACAAATAGCTAGCTCGGACTTTAAGTTAACCCTAACATCACCGAGTAGTACTTCTTCACTTGATCAATGTTGAGGCTATCCTGTTCTTTTTAGCTCTTCCAATCATTGGTCTGAGCTGATAGATAGAGCGACTTCTCAGCTTTCATTTGCACTGTAGCTTTATTGTGGGCATCGTGGAATTTTTGTTGTCAGTAACATTGCTAACCGATCGGTTTTAGCTTATAGGCTGTGTTCGGCTCCTATCTGGATATTTTTGGGTTTGAAGTCATCCTTGGATTCGAGAGATGAGCTTTGCTGATGAGTGTTAATGAGGATGAGCATTTGCAACCTGTTTTTCGGTTTCTCGACAACTCTTGCCTTAGCTCGACTGGACAAAGTTCCACAGTCTTCACAGCTCAGCCGTCGATACACTCACTTCCACTAGCCATTGCCATCCGTGGTCCTGTTTTACCTGACCCAGATGCCCACTTCAACACTTATGCTGTCGTGATGAAGGGTCGTTTTGGACTTTTACAATGATACTGCTCTATGCCTTGTGTTTATCTTGTTCTGATTTCGACGCTAGTCTAACTAGACGTCCTTATCAAACGACAACTTTTCAATTGAACCGCTGGCATGGGGTTGGCTGGGAGTGGTGCTGAGTGTAAACGCCACACCAAGGATAAGTCTTCCAAATTTTCTGACAGAACTTATCCAGACGACATTGACACGCTCCAATTAGCTCACATCAATGCGTTTGAGAATCAGTTGATTCCGCGGATAGACTATTTACGGTCCATTGGTTGTGTTTATACTATCAACCCCTCTCACGGCGTTGTTCCTTTACATACTTTTTTGTTTTTCCCAGTGGTAAGGGACAGATGTTTACTTGGAGTGCCGGCCGCTGTGCCCTGCTGGCGGAAGTTGGAACTCTCCACATGGAATTCAGATACCTTTCTGAACTAACTGGGGATCCGATATATGCACAAAAGGTGAGCAGGCGTGTCAAGTGATTCATCTTTTTCCCTGACAAACTGCGCCTAGGATAGTTGAAACTGATTACTGCCCGAAATTCGTCCATGTTTTACAACGCTAAGTCTGCAAGCACTTCTGAGTTTTGTCTTTTACACTTCCACCGTGTCTGATGAATTAGCAGATAAAATCGATCGTTTTGGAGCATGCCACTTTCAAAAGAGCTGGGATGGGAGGAAAGTTATCGAGACAAAATGAATAGAACTGCGTAAAATTCGCAACAACGCGGATTGAACGCCCCTCACTTAACACCAGACAGCATCGTGGGAGTAAGACTACTTTGTGAGCTTGCCTCGACAGATCCTAACTAGTGACAGTGTGGACAAACTTCTCATTCTGTTTTTCCCACCAGTGAGGCTCAAGTGTCCAATCAACGTTCTGCTGTTAAAATCAGTGACATAAATAACTTTGCTCTGCAGGATGTTTTGCGTACCACGACTTTTCAACATCAGTTCATCGGGAGGATCTCCTATCTAACACCAAATTTAAAGGACAGTAGTCTGCTGTGATCTCTTCCATGTAGCCTCATTCTCAATAACGACTGTTCTACTCTCTCCAATTACATTAGCTGACACAATGGAAACACTCCTATAAAGACAAAGTTCAAAAAATCTACCTGATCATACCGTGCATGCCCACCGCCTACTAAAAACATCACGAATTATCACAAACACTCGCCGGTAACCATAGTTCATTCTGCCAATACACGCGATAGATAAAGATAATTACTTCTACTGTTAATAGTGTTTGTTAAAAGGACTGTGATGGAGGCCTCAGTAGAAGTATACAACAAACAGAGCGCAACCGGTGTTGCTAGCTAGCTTACTACGTTGTAAGGAGTGTTTATATGACACTTCCCCTTTTCATTGCCAACCACGTTAATGATTATCTCGTTTATCCTGTTCTACAAGTTATCCAAAAATCTAGTTTAATGCAAAATACATTTATTTGCATACCAATTTGGTTTTCATGGGTGACTCATCTGAAGCCGAGCTGAATCTATCGTTTATGATGTTCTTCTGCAGCTGAATGCGCTGCACCAGGCCGCCTCGTTTTTCAGTTGGTACGATATTCGAGATACCGCAATATATTGTGTAGATGTAACACACTACCTACAGGGTTGGTGAAAACTCTTTGACAGCTCATGATCGGTTTTGCCTTCTTGAGTTCCGTCAGGTAGGCGCAGCACCGAATTTCCGCCAACCTAATGTCCCACCTAAACCCAAGTTACACGAAATTCCACAAATGCCGGCATATACACTCGTTTGCTTACCAGCTTGGTTTTAACGGGAAACTCACCGGATTTGCGTATCTCCAGATGTCTTTTTCAACTTCACACTTTTTTTGTTCGTCGCTTTGATGATGCGCACATACGTACTCCCATCCCCTACCTCTACGTTGCACATTCTGGGAAAACCGTGCCACTGAAAACCAAGTGCGTGCAAACATACTGAGTTTATTGACCGTAGGGGGAATGTATAATTTATCGGCCCAGCTCCGTCTTGCATTCGTTCACCAGACACTAGTAGGACCCTCTTGGTTATGCTCCCCATGTTCAACTGTACCTTTCCGAGCTCATATCTCGCCAAGCTACTACCTTTGCAGCGTGTGCCGATGTGACGGTTCAAGCCGACCCGAGATTTCCTACGTTCCTGTTCGATTGGACCAGGCTGTTTTACCCCTAATGGTTTTTATTACCGTGGATAATCGGAAGTGTAGCATAAGACCTGATGCTTTTGTTGTTGAGTGGGACTAATATATTCATCGGGTTAGGACGATCTATCATCTCCTCTCTTATCTACTGTGTTGTGGCAGGAACGACTGAACCTTCACAGCGACAGGTTAAGCACGATGAATCAAAGCGAATGCGGCGTTCCTGCGGAACTATCCTCATACAATCAGTCCCTGAGACCAGGACCATTTCCTGCACTTTCCAGGAAGAGACCTTATTTGAAGAAATAATTAAAATTGCCAACGGAATATTGTGTTAGCGGCAAAACTGGTTTTCACAACTGAAATGGCCTATGCAATGAGCAAAAGAGTTGGCGTGACAGTTAATTGGTGGTCCTGGCGGTTGAATTTGTTGTACAGATTGGAGCTCAGGCTTCAGTCCATTACAACGCTTCTTTCTATTTTTTGCCTCTAGTCAACCAAAGCAAACAGAATTTCCAACAAGACGACAAATCTAAATTTGCGCCGAATGCTACACAGACGCGCCGTCATATCTGAATGGTTAGCATCCGAACGGGGTTTGCCGGTCAACAGTGGTCGAAATACTGGACACCCGCGCATAGTAAGGAGCCATGGACGGTTTACGCGGAGCCGAATGTGGTTCTGTGCCGAAGCTCTTGACGCCTATGTTAGTTTGTGGGAATTAGAGCTGTAGTTGAACGTGCGGAGGTTCGTCGCAAGCCGTCAGTCGGCCCAAAAATGACATAACAATGGGTACCGACACCATTTACCTCTTGATGACTGAGGTACCGAGGTCATCCGTTTTAGCATAATATCGCACTTCCCACGGTATGGCACCGTGAGTGTTACGGGGAGTGGCCCATTAACACACCATCAAGGGGGTAATCAATAACTCAACGGCATTCCATTAACACCCCGGTGATGTTGTCATTCTTAGGAAGACAATGTCTGGCGTTGAACATGATGGTATCTTATGAATGCTGGTATTTTTTAGTGTGCGTTCTCCAGATAAAGTAATGCATATCTGGGTATTAAGTCCGACACTTTGTACACGTCTTTCAGAAACGGATATCCTTCTGTTGAGAGACTTCTCGATGGATCTCGAGATAACTTAGTGGTTAAGATGCGAATTACTGACCGGAAGGTCCGTTGTCCCAACCCAACCTTTGTACCTCTTGCCTAGGTTTGGGTAACCTGGCAGTATCCCATCCGTTGTGCTTCCTTCAGGTAGCGTGGCGGTCAGGCATGGAAAAGGTGTTACAGCTGAACGATAAGAGACCACTCCTCATAACTCGTTGTTTCTCTGAAGACTGTGGATATTTGGCGTCCACTCAGGAGAGATCATGCAATATATCCAGAGAGGGGCGACTAAAACGCTTCATCATCTGTCGAGTTTTTATGTTCACTCAACCCCGCAAAGACGTTTGCAATCCAACTGCCACGCTCGGCGAACAGACGAACGACGCAGCGTATGCGAGCTCCCCACATTCCGTAGCATCGCCAGGAAAATATAAAGTTGTGTCATAGAGGTGAAAGTTATTTGGAAACCCCCAGCCAGCCGCCTCGGTTGTTTGTAAGTTTGTAATAAGATCAGTCGCAGACGTACGTGGTTCCGAGCTATAAGAAAATTCCGTCCATGAACAGCACCTTGTCGTAACCGTGCATTTGAGGCCATGGTGATTCAGGCCTTGTAGTTTTCAGCAGTCGGTGCGGGCTCATAAAATACAGATGTTTCGGAAATAGAGCGAGATGCCGCATAACCAAAGCCCTCATGGAATTACTGTTATTCCTCTTCAGAGTGCGAAAATACAGTGGATTCGTTCTCTGTCAGTCCCATAGCTAGTTGGCTCACTCGGCAGAGTAACTTAGTATTGAGTTCATTGATTTGTATACCAACTCTGAAGTAGCGAAAAACTCCTACGGTCAATGGTTAAATGCATTCCTGTATCGATTTAGACTCGACACACTCGGGTCCGAATCCGAAATTTGATCTTATCATGATGAGGTTCGTGAATCTACCCGGGAGCTGAGCTTGGTTCAAGACACCTACTTTTCTCAAGGTCGCCACCTATTTGGTTCATGCGAGGGTCTGTTTTAGCTGGCCAGGCCCATCTATCACGCTGGTGAATCTCAGAGTTGGACAAAGTATTTATGCTTTAAGTCGCTTTCACTCGGTGTAGGTAGAGCATATGCCCACCCATTCAACCTGAACTCGCGAGTACTTGGTATATGAGTGAACAAGGTGCTGCACGTTACATTTTCTCGTGTTAAAGGGACGCACATACTTTTTCATTTTATCTCAATAGGATTAACGTTTCTTGAAGTTTCCTGATATAAAACGAAATATGACAAGTTGTGAAGTTGAAATACCTTGCGAATGTGCTTGCCGCGTTTCGCGCTTCGGGCCATGGGTTGAAAACTAGCTGAACTATTAGTTTCGTACTGAGTTGTGCTGAAATTTATGTCCAAACAGGCGGAGATTCCTACCGGGCCATCTTCAGAATTTTATCCACAAACCCTTTAGGAAGTACTGGGACGTCGTACCATGCAGCTAAGTACACTGTCGTCCTTAACCTTCACCAATGGCGATGACTGGATCGCCGCAACCTACATAATGTATGCACGCTACAACTAGCTACATGGATTAATTGAGTAGCGAATGCTCTGTTTTAATCTTCGGATTTTGATGAGTCAGAGGCGTGTATAGAGGTGAGTAGTCTTATGTAATGCAGTTGATCTTTTGTTGTTAATCTAAACTGAAGGTACCCACGCCCACATGCAATAGCAATGCAGTTGTCTAGCTGTATGCTTTTACGTGTTATGCTCATGTGGTATGCTAGTTTTTGGAAATTTTCCCGTGTTCTCAGTTCCTAGCACTGCTCACCACAATAGAAATCCTCGCTTCCAAGAGATCCATCGGCGCTTTCGTAATTCTGTTATTCTGATTCACCCTAATCTCCGTATTCGTTTGTAGCAAATGGTGTTTGTTACCACTCACAGCTCTGTCTTCAGTTCCTCAGCCTGTAGACAGCCTTCAATGGTTGACAAGTGTTATTTTCTTATGTACACTTGCCTGTAATTGAAATTAATTTTTAGTTTCACTTAGTGATGCGTCCCGACTGTAGTCAATCTTACCTGCGCCGTCGTTGAAAACGCCAGAGTCACATTTCGCTCTGAACAACCTCTGCTCAGTCCGTCTGATATATGAGTACAGGACACCAGTTGGACAGTTAGCTTTGCTCCAGCTGTTTTAGGCTTCGGCTTTCTTCATGCCTAAGCTTCAGTCCGGCTGTGTTTGATCGACGGCATGATATCAGCTCCAACGTGTGTGGTACCTAGCTAAATCTTGCTGTGAAAAAGTCCGTCCGAAGGATATCGGTATGAAGTGTATCAGGAATTTGACGCGAGTCACGTTCCCGATGTTTCATACTCCAAAGTGCAAGAAAACCCGCTGCACTTACGTTCATTAGTCCCGCGTCACACATCTCGGTTTACTGATATAAAGACATTATGGAGGATGGTTGCATACCACACCTAGATTGATTCTATCAAACTTGTTGCAATTTCTGTTTAGCTCCACTATAGACAGAATGGCTCGACCGCATACGAGGTCACTGACAGTGACAGTGAATTCTGGGGTCACGCATCATTCCACCAATCTATACCATCGACATGAGTACTATTCGCTTTGCTTTATCTTCTTGCATCTTTGCAATATTTTACAAATTTTTGGCATAAAATGACAAATGAATCCAAGTTTAGTTTAATAGTAGATCGCCTCAGTGGAACTCACTGATTAGCCGAATTGCCCGTTCCGATTTCCAAATTCTTGTAACTCCATCACTCAACACTAGTGATTTTCAGTAAGGATTGAGTTTGGTTGTTTCCCAACTTCTGCATTCATTACTGCTTGACTCATTTCGATTGGTCTATGGTTCGCAGTAGTTTCTCTAAAGTGACCACTTCCCTAACTGTAACCATTCCGAACCGGGGTTTGGTTTGAACTTGGTACATTTCGAGAGACTAACTCATGATTCCAAACGAAGACTGTCATGAATGTCCCAATGTTGCCAATTTTCTCCCCAATAAATACCAAAGTCAAAAATATACGCACCAAGCTGTCTCATATTCCAAAAGGAAGTACGTATTTCAGTGGTCACACTGGGACGGAATTGCTCCTGAGTTGGTTGCGTACCTAAAAGTATGATTTTTTTTCGTATTGCACGAATGTTACACTTCGTCCTGTATAAACGCTTCAATGACTAATACTCGATCGATCGTTCAGCTATAGCACCCTTTCGGTGCCTAACTGCCATGCCACCTGAAGGAAGTACGAGGGCTGGGATACTGCCAGGTTGCCCAAGCCTAGACAGGGAAAGTTGAGAGTAGACGTCGGGTTCGAACCACGGACCTTCCTGTCAGTAAATTCGCGCTCTAACCACTGTAGCAGCATGTTAGATTTTGTCGCAGAAATATACCAAACTAGCCGCGGATGTTTCTGAAGATGAAAGATTTGCAGGCAGAAGCTTTTGCTTAAAATCTGGCCAGTGGTACGTCTTCGGGTGATGCTTGTACAGCGGTGACAATGGTTTTCGTGGACCATGCAAATACCATTTGCAGGATGGCCTTCGTCGTATAGGAAGTCTTCTAAAGGAGGGTAACATTGCTATGATAATAGCTTCATTATTGTATTATGTTTCCACGGCTAGTAAGACATACAGCTCATACAAGAGGGACCATTTTTCCAAATTAGAGCTGTTTGGTTATTTCCTCTGAGTGACTTTGCTTGGGGGACTCCTATATGTCATTGAAGGGTTTCACTAGTCGTGAACCACCGTATACTTAGATTGATGTTTTATTTCAACAAACTATGTACGGTGGCTTTTCTTGGGGAGTTAGTAGCTAAATGCCATCAACTGGGACTAAGCAGCAGTGTCGCTGTAGCAGTTTACTATACTCAGGATTCCGACCGTGTTACCAAGCGTACTTCAACACGTGCTGACCATCTGCGGAGAATTGTTTACTTTCGTCAACTCCGTGTTATTGAATTAGGAATTCCGATTATGCAAAACACGAGTCTGGGGGTGAACTGGAACCACTGACCATCCGGGAACTTTACCGATTGAGCTACTGTAGGTGCCTGTTCCTCATCACGGTACTTGATTCATCGGATCTCTGCTTAATGAACTAGTAGTTGCTATCTGTCAGCGTGATTTCCACAATAGGCCGAATGTTGGTACAACCCAGATACTCAGAATGCTTTCGTGGTAATTGTTAGATAGTAGAAGGGAGTTTGGGAGAATTCAAAGTGAGAAATCCAAGTGCATATGGCATGAGAGAATAGGCTTGTCCGCCCCCAGATTGGTCTTTTCGTTCATACTGGGAGCACTCGTAGTCCGCGTTTGAAGTTCTATCAGATTCTCCTCTACGTCCTGGCAACTGTATGTTCGACATGTTGATTTGTGGACTGCGGAACACAGTTTAAGTCAATAACCAACTGCCAAATATTGTATGAAATCTGAGTACTCTCTCACATGAAAGCAATCTGTCATAACGCACCTAGTAGCCAGACTCCGGTTTGTGACATGAAACCGAGACTTTCTTACAGCTCACTTTGAACGTTTTTGTGGGAACTTCTAGACTTCACCATAATTATTTGGTGTAGTTCATGCTTTCGAGGTTTATCAATTAGTCGTATCATGGCTGCTTATTTTATTCCCTAGGTTCATTGTATCCGTGACATTCTAAACGGTTTAAAAGACCCGAAAAAACCATTCTTCAACCATGTTAATCATAGACAGCTCCAGTGGTGTAGCTCGACGGCGGGGCTTTCCGGGACCAGTGATTCATTTTACGAATATCTGCTCAAAGAGTGGATTCGTACCAATCGCCAGGATGTTCAGGCTCGTCAAATGTATGATGCCGGTATCAAAGCGCTAGACGAGCACGGGCTGTTCAAAATCAGCGACGGTGGTCATTTGTACATTGGTACTTACACAAGTTCCGGTGTGTCCAATACAATGGACCATCTAGCTTGCTTTGCAGGTGAGTGTATTAATGTGCCTTCTCTTCATAAAGTCGGGACCCAATTTCAACGTTCCCTTAAACATGTTCGGATTGCCCCAAGGGCGTCTTCGAACGCTTTTCTCCAACCATTGGGACCCCTAGCTTATTTTAAAATTGCTAATCATTACTTTTCATTGGTACTTCATTTGATGCTGAGTGACATTCTGCTTCTGCCGCCGGACGATCCGGATGGTAACCTGTCAGGGTTTGTTCTTGCAAAACTTCTCTCATTTAACATTCCAGGTTGGGTTTCAGTGCTAGCTAGTTTGGATGTAACAGGGTTTATCCCGAGTGGAATGGGATTGGGTGAAAAAATTGAGCTCTTATGAATCATTGCTCATGCTAATGGCTTCACCCCACACGTCGTAATGGTTTCCGTAGTCGTTTGGCTGGTTCGATTCCAAAAACAGAATTCTGTATTCTATAGTCGGTGTATGACGGGTTGTTGACTTGTATTCGATACTGTTATCGTGAGCACAGGATGACGGGATCTTGTTGTCAGGGAAAAACACATACAGTGGTTAAACTAATAGTAATGTTCAAAGTGAGCAGTTAATGATCGGTTCAGTGATTAAAATAAACGGGGAATAAAATAGACAACGAACTAGGAGAAAAATACGGTCTTATATCATTGGCCAGAGCTTGGTCTCAGGGTGTGTTGGGTGAGTGGGTCTGTCAGCATGTGTCACATGACCAAGACAAGTTCGAAGTTTGTGCGAATCGCTCTCGATGGCATGGTACAGAGTAAAGTAGACGTATTGCGACTGCCTCAGCTGTCGTTCAGCAACATCGACAACCCATGGAGAATTCTGTAGATGGCGTGGGACGATTCACCTGAGTTGATCGCGTGATTATTCTCAACGGAATGCGACGGGACCGAACTTTGGACCATGCTAATGGGTCTTGTTATTCCGACATCACAGGTGCTCGCGTATTATCTTGCTAATTTGCCGTGCCATGTGCCAGGTGCTCTATAAAAACAATAAAAAGTATAAACAACCGTATAGTCGTAATACACTACTCATAAGGTTGCTGAAAACGTTCGACATCTGACGACTGATTTCGCCCTTCTTGGGGCTCATCAAGTAGATGCAATCCCCGAGTTTCCGTCAGCCTATTGTTCTACTTGAACCCAAATTGCACGAAATTAGCGAAGTACACTCATTTGTATACCAATTTGGTTTTGACGAGAGACTCACCCGGAATCCAGCTGAATCTCTCCTTTATGGTGTTTTTATAAACGATTATATTTTCTTTATGGACGAACATTTTATTTCTCACCTCTATGTAATAGCATATTTTCTGGATCAAGGTTTTGGATTATACTGCTCTGTTGTAACGAAGGAAAACGACTTTTGCACTGGATTCATCCTTCTTAGTTACTTCTGTCTTTTTCAATACAGGTGGAATGTTCGTACTCGGAGCAACCAATCCACAGGATCCCTGGTTTCAGCGGGGCGTGGAAATTACGCGAACATGCAACTACACTTACGCCGCGTCTGTGACTCAACTTGGACCCGAGTCGTTCACTTTTGATTCTGGTGTGGAGGGTGTACCGTTGAAATCTGGCCATAAAGCTTATTTGTTACGTCCCGAAACAGTGGAGTCTTACTTCTATTTGTGGCGCTTCACAAAAGACGAGGCCTATCGGATAGCGGCTCTGAAAGTTGTTCAGGTAAGTCGATTTTACGCGTACCGGCTGAGTTAAGATTACTTCTGTTTGCTAAGCAGAGTATCTGGTCGCTTTGTGCATTCCGTTTAGTTAATACAATCTGTTTTAGGTAAGCACTTGGATGAGTATTTTTTTCTGACAGCACAGGCAGTAGATATTTGAACATGCGCTTGGGTTCAGACAGTGGATCGAGCGATTCTTTGTGATCCAGTATCCAAGCCTTCATTCACTTCACTGCTTTGAGTTTGTAGTTCAGTAAGACCTTGTTCTTTGACTTTTATTTGCTAATAAACCTTGCTCTTTCGGTTTACATTCGGAGCGACACTCGGTTCCACTCTTGGGATTTGTGACGGCGTGGGCTCTGATCACTAGGATCGGATGCAATATTATCGACAATTATACCGAGGGGATTATTGTACTCGCGGGCTACACTCATTTGCACGGCAATTTGGTTTTAGCGCGAGACTCAAATTGATCCTAGTTGGATCTCTCGTTTATGGGATTCTTCGATTGAATGTGCTTTTGTGCAGCACATGCAGTTGAAGAATATCATAAACGAGAGATTCCATTGGAATTCATTTAAGTATACCGTTAAAACATAGGGTTGACGTAAACTCGGGGACTGTGCCTGCCTGCTGAGCTCCAAGAAGGACGAAATCGGTCGTAGGCTGTCGAAAAGTCTTCAGTAATCTTATGGCTAGTGTTTTTCCAAGGACCGTTTTGCTGTTTACACATATGTCCCACAGGTTACCTGACTCTACCTTGTTTGTCTTCCAGGCTCTCGAAAAGTACACCAGAACTCCTGGTGGTTATTCCGGATTAAAGGACGTGAACTCCCCGGAGGCCGGCCATGATGATGTGCAACAATCATTTTTCATTGCGGAGACTTTGAAATATCTTTATCTGATTTTCTCGGAAGATACTCTATTCCCCTTGGATCGATGGGTCTTCAATTCGGAAGGACATCCACTTCCAGTTCACAATGAAGTGTGGTTGGGCGGTGACATCTGGCCTAAAACTTTTGCCCAGCCCACCTCTTGTAGTCGGCTTTCAGGTCACTGATTATTGTTATTCTTTTCATTATTACTATTCTTTCATCCATCCATATTCTGGTGGCATTTTCACGAGATATTTGTGCCTCATCCCTGTGCTCACCCTTCGCGCATAAACACGAACAGTGTTTCTTTTTCGTTTGTTTTTTTGACTTCAACACTTTCATGTGCACACTGCTGTGATACACACTAATTTCCAAAGTTCGAAGTCCCCTTGGTTTGGTTGAAGTTCTTGGTGTCCCCTTTTCCTGCATCTCTATCCTTCTCCCTTTATCCCCCATATATTCACTTTTTCTGTGTACAAAGAGCTTTTTATAGAGTAGATTACAAGCAATACTACTCTCTATTTTGTGGGCAGAGAACTTTTCACCTTTTCCAGTGACCTACTCACATGCGGCTCTTGTGACTTCTCTCTGCCATCCCCCCACCTGTCCTGTACGCGAAGCTTCAATGTACCGGCTGAAACGTCCTG
Organism: Opisthorchis felineus; assembly: GCA_004794785.1. NCBI lineage: Eukaryota > Metazoa > Platyhelminthes > Trematoda > Opisthorchiida > Opisthorchiidae > Opisthorchis > Opisthorchis felineus. Next base: position 197,759 of record SJOL01004525.1, on the reverse strand, counting down.
TTTTGCCGTATTGGCCGAGCTACATAAATCGATCAAAGTTTATTTCTTAATCGCGTTGGCTGTGCTTTAGGCTTTCCGCGTTTTGTTCCTGGGCTGGTATACCTTAGCGCAACACGTTAGGCTTTCTTTCTGGTTCACAGCGGTGCTGTGCTAAACGTAACCTTGTTTCTTGACAGAACACACTTCTCTTACGCTTGCTGGAAAATTTCCGACTTTGTTGATTATCGGAGCAAAACTGTCTGACAGGTTATTGAGCATATGATGGTTTAGAAAAGTATTACCAACGTCTTCGGTGCGTAATAGCCGTGCGCCTGATTTCCGTGAGATTCTTATCACTTCAGTGGAATTTATTCAATCTGATTGTCCCGTTTGGTACAACTTATGCGTTTTTCATGAAACGATACACTCTTCTATATTCTTTAGCCTCCACAATCTTTGTGTTTTCGATGAATGTTTGCATCGGTTTTGGTCAACGGCTGCTCTACTAATTATGTGACCCTAAAGGGTTGTGCAACAAACTTCTCTCCACCATTTCTCGGAGTTCGCATTATGGCGTATTGAGTTGGCTCCACTACTCTCAAATAACCAGTATGTCAATGTTACCTCTTACATGTCCCAAATTTACTAACTTCCAACTGTTGGTACCTATGTAGCCCAATAGGCGATGACTTGAATTAAATGGGTCGTATGTAGGGCCAATAAGATTTTGTGATAAGAGGACTCTGATACAAGACCTGACGTATCGTTACCAGGTCACCTTCACGTCCCTTACATAAGGTTGCTGTCAATCCATCTCAAAGCAATTTGGGATTACACATTCTATTTAAGCCTAGTGCTGTAGTGCGTTCCACTCCCGGTTTTGGTCAACCGTCAACGCAGAAATTGAGCTGCGGTCGTCAGACCCCTGTTACTGCGCCCGCCGAAGCTGAAGCAGATGTGTTGCTAGGATTTCAAGTATAAAAAAAACAAGTCAAGTGCTTAAAATGCTGTGGCTTCACTGGAGGTTAAAGTGGTGTGGGATACCCCACCATATTTGAATAGCAAAGGCTAGACAGGATTCAAACAATCCTTAAGCCAGTGTACATTTATGAACGTAACTATTACCCTTCGGTTTTATGTGAATTGGTTTCACTTATATTTACGGCCTCTCTTCGTCGGCCTCTGCGTCTGTGGATAAACATTTACACACGATGGAACAATCAATGCACGAGTCGCTCAACCGTTTAGACCGAAACAACTTGAGGAATATTGCCCTTGTAGTTTTGTGTTTACTTTTGAAGACGGGAAAAGTCATTTCCCTATCCTTAAGCTTGTTCCTGTATGTTTCTTGCACTTCGTTTCGTATGTTCGCGAGCGACACCAGGTACATAATCCTCATCATCGACGGCATAACATCAGTATCAAACACTAGTGCTTCGCTGCCATACAATTTATTTGAAAGCCTTATTTGGAAGAAAATACTAGGAGATGGAGAAGGGGCTTAGTGCTAGTCTACCACAATCATTCCGAAATGCTTACACCTCCATACACTCATTCAGACAATCTGGATGGAAACTGACAACAGGAACGCTACTGACATCGATTAGCAGCCATATTTCGCAGCGTCTCCATCCAGACACATTGGGGATCACGCGAGTCCCATCCTGGAAAGCGATTCGCACTGATGACACCCAGACGTTTTGTAATCTCTCATTTCCCTCTGTCAAGTCAATGGTACATCACGCTCCTGCTTGCGTCACTTTGAATTGGGCACGAAAAGCAGCACTCTGGTAAACGATGATTCGGCATACGCAATACATGGCCTAGCTACCGCAGCTTCTGGTAGTGGACACGTTCTTCAATGGAGGTCTACGTTGCACAACCGAGCACTCGTTTTCTAATTGCCTCGTTGCGGATTTGCCGACACTAACCTACACGAGTTATGGTTCTGGGGAAACGGTTGTCAAAGACGTGGAGACGTGTCAGTTCCGCCACTGACAGCCGTACAACAAAACAGCCCGTACTTTAGCTTGAGACACACGTCCCTTGACTCCAAGCATAACCACCGTAGAAATAGTATAATGTGATAATATTGATACTAATAAGTAATAGCAGTAGACCCCCTTGAAATCAATACGGAGGTTTTCGCGCTGAACGAATGAAGTTTTCATACTACGTCCGGTGGGTTGATTTAGAGCACAGTGTACCTTGTCGACCTCTTAGATGTTCTTTAAAAACAAAAGTGAACACTTCTTCGTTTAGTGTATGCTTCACGTGGTGAAATAAGTGATTTACTCCTTCATAATACGAGTCGAAATACGAACTCTTCCGCAGGAGCTACCGCATAACGAAGGCGGCTTAACACGAAGGGTATCAGAAGAGGCACTAACGGATTCGCCCAAAATGGTCTCTACTTGCAGCCCAAATACTCCCGAAACGAAAGCAAGGTAGGGGGGTGAATCGCTCCTGGAAGTTTCAAATTTCCAGTTGATTATTGTTATCTGCGAGTCATTTAGGTGGCAATCGCTCTCGAGCTAAACTGCTACTGATCAAAATAATAGATAATTCCCGTGTGTTTTCGATCTTTCTTAGCAATATTTCCATCTGAACATGAATTATAAATACGAGTAAGTTTAATCAGTTTAAATACAAAGAGTGACGGAAATCGGATGGGTATCCTATGAGAAAATGGCATGAACCATATGTATTCTCCTTGGCCACTTCGTCCAACTAAACTAAATCGAGCTGTTTATCCGTCTAACGTAGGTTATCCTTTCAATATAGTAATTTCTAGACTTGTAGCGAATGCCTAGAATGCAGACGGTCCCGAAACCTGAAAATACAAAGCAGACCTGTAGTTCCATTACTGCTCGCACCTCCACAACTTAATTGCATATTGATTGCGTTTAGCTGGAACAATAATTGCCAGCTAGCTTTGTGATTTGAAGCCACCATGCTTACGGAACTACTTCAGAGGCGTGCCTAGGTCGACAAACTGTTTCGCAATTCAGTGTCGTGTCCTCAACCGCAGCCTCGATATGGATGAGTCGGTCCTCAAATGAATGAGTGACTCAAACCAGCCGAGCCTTTTCGGTTTTCAGGATCTCCTCAAAGGTATTGTTTCGTCAAAACTCAAGGGAAAAGTCTTTTAGTTCATGAGTGACTGTCGGAGAATTACCAGAACATAATATGGACTCGAATAGTTTCGCAGCACTGAAATGAATAATTCCATCACATTTACTCTCATGCCTTAATTCTTGTATGAGAATGGGCCGGTTTGTAGGATGTACAGCAGCGCTCTGTGGCAAGACTCACGCATATATCGGCCGGTGTTGATTCCAATGACGTAGGCCGCAGACAACCTGTTCCACCTCATTCCCAACAGTGTTGATCCCGATTTCCAGCTAACCACCTCGACGGCAGCGTCCGTTATAGCACGATTAGGAGCAGGAATAGTTCTGACCATGTTTCTTATTTGAGCGGTGGACACGGGCCCACTTAATCGGGATGGACGTTATTGGATTAGCTGCTCGAGTTGAGTGGTTCCAAAGTATTGACGACAGACCTATTCACTGGGCACACTTTATTGCGGGCCTACTGTGAGGATGTTTCTCAAATACCAATGGTCGAAGGTTTTTTAGTGTCGGCCAGGTTTCACAAGCGTAAAGCGAAACAGATCTAATTGCAGGCTGTAGATTCTGTACCATGGTACACGCTCAGTTGTAGCAACGTTCTGCGAGCATTATCCAAAGGTGTCGTTGCTTCTTCTCTGAACTGGTTGTTTGGAACATTAGTGGAGTCAAGATATATGAACCTGCAAATATTCTCCAACACCATTCCGTTTGCTATACTATATTCGTATCATTGGTTTATGTGGTTTATTGTTTTCATACCATTGAGATGTGTTGATAGGAAAAAGACCTTTTTGAGGCCGACGGAAAAATCGCACTGGCAGATTCTTTTGTGGAACTGTAGACCGTTTTGACCTGCAGTAAGAACAACCATGTAGCCCACCAATTCAAAGCTCGTGATCGATACAGTCCGTCCAATCTTCGCCCCATGATGTCCGCTGGCAACTTGGCGCACTATCCAACCATCCGCAGAGTCGAACAGTATAGAAAGAAACGACAGTTTTGTTGATCCCCAGATATATAAGGCTGAGTATTCTTCGCCGTATGTGCGGACAGTTTTTCCCGTGGCCTGATTAATTTTGTAGAGAAACCGCCCGACTTTAGCATGTTCCACAGCGCCTCTCGGTTCATAGATTCGAAAACCTCCCGGAATTCAGTGAAGCAGGCTATTCTTGTAGTTGTCCTAGTGCATGGCGTGTAGCGAAAATTTTGTCAGTGCAGTCTTTTCGTGAGCAAAGACCTGTGCAGTTTTGCTTAATGAATGAGTGTCTTCTGCTAGCAAACCACCTAATAGGAAAGACGATAAGTGATCTTGAGGATATTTATCGTTTATTTTTGAAGAGCATGTTCACAGACATAAAAAGTAAATGCAAGCGATGAATGTGAAAGTGTTACAGGAGAATATGAGGTAAAAGAGAGAAACGTCTCTTTCGAAGTTAGCCCACCAACAGTTCCAGTCAGATAAGATTAATCCCAACGTATGTAAGAATTTTGGTATAGAAACACGCGTGTAAAGATCAACAGTCGAAGAAAGGACAAACAATGCTGAATGCTCTTCAAAGCGCGGTAAGCGCTAGCACAGTCAAGACTCGCACATCAGCCACAAAGTGTCCGTCATACTGCGTCTGGTGGGAGATTCAATGGCAAGAATGTACACTCAACGCCATGTACCACGCATAAAAGTGTCGTAAGTACGCAGGAAGCCCACAATGGCAAGCAAACACAAGTCACTGACTGTGAACTT
>SJOL01004525.1:149436-189847 GCA_004794785.1 Opisthorchis felineus | reverse complement strand
ATTCCTCACACGTGAGCCCCACGAGTCTCTCCTGTGTACTGGTTGGAACTGGTGCGGAGGCGCCAGATGATTAGTAGTGTACATTGTTGAAAGTAACCAGCACATTGAAACCAAACAGGGTTGTTAGCCCTGTCTGGAGTTGCTGAACTCTTAGCTCACCCAGACTGGCGTCCAGGCTCCCCAGTCGGCACCACGAGGAGGTGGTTCAGCTCACCGACCAATCTAAATCTAACAGGCTTATGGCACCACTATTTTCACAAACAGAAGAAGAACAGTAAAGTTGTTCCAATTTCACTGGAGCGTGTCGGTGTCCCAGATTGAACAGAATAGTGACAGAAAGGTGTCAAAAGGGATGCACTACATAGGTTGCATATACCTGGATGAATACCCTCACCAAGAGCTTCACGGTTTTTCTGGCGATCGACGGGTCATTTCTTTTGTTGAAAAATCATTCAGCGTCATCCAAAGCTGTTAATCGGGTTGAGCGGTTGCTGATGAGTGCGAGTGAGAGGTTTAAAACTGTCGGAAAGGTCAGATTCCCGAAAATGACCTTGGAATTCTCGAAACTTATTGGGAACAACCAGCTGTGAAAATATCGCTTCAGGAAGGTCACCAGCTCTCACGGCCGAAAAGCCAGCTACCGACTGAAAGTTTAGACAACCAGTCAGCGACGACTGACGATGTTCGAATGCTCAGGCGGGTGCTTAAAACGATGTCAATGAATCAATCAACACTGACCGGATAGCTTCTATTCGAGGCTAAAAATGCGCCTTAAATATCGCAACACTTCCCCTAATTTTGCACTTGTTTGCTCCCATTGAAGGTACTGTTTTCTTGTTCAGTTCTAGAGCTGGGATTTGCATTCAGTTACGGGAAATGCTTTAGTCACCAGCAAACCTTACCACCAATATCAGGAATGATTTCAGCATACGCACTGTGTAGAATGAGCAGGCAATCGCCTTCCCTTGGCTTGTGGAGGATGAAGTAGTTTCGTCTGGACGCAACTTCCATACTGGTCGACATGTTGGGCCAGTGCAGACTCAGCTCGTTCGCGGTAGACTGGGCCACTTGGCGACGAATTGTGCAGTAGTTTATTATGCTGGATAATCTCACCTCAGCCTGGCTTGACAATCGCGCTTCCTGTTATGAGATATGGTTCTGTCAGAGTGGCTTATTGCCCACATGGCTGGTAGCAGCATCCTGAGTCATACTTACTTTAATCAAACTTTGTTGATTAATATCGTCTAGCCCTGCAGGATGGCGTCAAACAGAGATTATTACTTATTCGGTAATTCGAAAAGGGTGGGATTTTACTTCCTAAAAGGAGGATCGTTGAATGATTCTTCAAGTGCAGTTCAATATTTGCCCTTACGAAAGTGTGACCTGTCCTCCTGGGTTCCCTGATTCTGCTCCTGTGAAGGACCTGGAATCCGCTACAGGTGAATTCCATCTGGATTTAACTATGTTGTAGGCAAACAGGTAACATGTGTGGTCATCGTTTGAGGGCCCTGTTAACGGATGCTTCTTAGACTGTCAGAAGCGCGTGTTGGTGAGGCGAAACCTTTTGAAGTCAGTGGCGTTAACAAATCGAAATGTCCAGGAATATGGCACGATGTATCGCATGGCTCGGTACGAGCACTCCAGTCACCAGCTTACCGGGATTTTGTCGAAAGCTGCTTGGAGCGTGAAGAAAGTTCGTCTCTGGTGTACTGTTCAGGACTAGGTGCAGGTGAGTACAGTGCTACGACGGAGATATTAAATGACAAAATTTTTGAACTTGACATTGCACTTCTCGAATCGGTGGGTTCGAATGGCAGTAGTGCACTTTAAGCCCGATATTTAAGTGCAAAGGCTGCACCATATTGACCATAACAGTGAAATATGCAGAAGGGACTCTGTTCCAAGAAGACGTCGACAATGATTATTAATATAAGAAGTTTAAATATATCACAGAACATATATGAGACCCCTGGTGATTTCATTGTCTTACCAGGGATGCGGTAGTTTCAGCTTTTGGTCTGCAAAGCACTGCGTTTATTGTGGAAGAATAAATGTATCTTGTCTGGTGTGTAATCAAGCCAAGGTGTAATCGATGAGCCAGAATGCTTCATTACCAGAAGAGTGGAATCGTGACTCAACTGGTGGTCTCAGAAGGTGGTCTCAGAAGCATATCATTAAGGGGTATTAATTCTTTCCTAGTTATCGAAACGACATAATCTTGGCTCTTACTCAGTTATTTGCATCATGCTTTGGGAGGATTGCATGACGTCCTTTTGAATGAATTCGGTGAAAAGTAACAAACTTGGAAATCCAATAACATCACTCAGAAGTGGATACCGAGATAACGGGGGATGGGATGAAAGAATGAGGAATAAAGATTGTTACGTGAGCAAGCTTGACGTTGCTATGCAAACCGCTTTTATATCAGACTTATCTGGCTGGGCATGACATGTAGCCCGCCGTTTTGCCCTCCTTCCCCCTACATTTCTTCGACTAAGATTTACCGAGCACCTCCAGTCTGAACATAATTTCTCAAGACTGTTTGGCGAACATCTTGATAACTGGAAACCCTTATTATTTCATCATGGCGCAATCAGACGTAAAGTGATCGGAGGAAACTGTGTACTTTGTTACTCAGTGCACAATGTTTCTCGAGATCCTTGTACACGGTATCCGGTTTCACTGGTTTATTTTTGGTTTCAAAGGCAAGGATCTCCACTGATCATACCCAAAAGATTTAGTTTTCTCAGCCTAATCACCACTGTTCTGAGCCACCGAAGTGACAAAACTGACAGCTACCCGGTGGTCCACCACCATTCCTAAACAGAAAACATTCCGTCGCACTGAGGAAGTCCCGTCATACTTTTGAAATGCACCAGATAGATCTCCTCACCTTTTTCTCAACAATCATTTTCATAGGTGATACTGACATCAACATTGACGGGGAGGAACTAATTCGCCATCCGTCGTTGCACTCTTACCTTGTTGACATTGTGGACCTGGACATCCGACAAAATGGGAGATATTGTCGCTAGGAGATCTCAGGAAACCAACTGCTTGGTTGTCTAGCCTATAATAGCACCTCTTTGTAATGAAGTCCACATTCTAGAAAGAATAACTGACTAGAGGACGAATGAATATGACCTGCAGTGTCGGGAGCATTACAAGGAAATAACCAAATAAGAGAGTGCGGGACCAGACGGGCGGTCAAATCCTATCTAGCGTGTGACCTGATTTTCTTACCAGTCCTGGATCATTAGGTAAAGATGATGCAGTGACTTTCATTTCATTCGCTGGACTAAAAATGGACTAGTGCCAGTAATGTTGACTGTGGATATTCGTAGACACAGATGGTCTGAACAGATCGAGCAAACTTACTGTTCAGCTTCATTAAGTTTCATACAGCAACGAAAAGTGAGTGAAGGGGACATCCGTATCTATTTGGCTGCACCGTTTCAGTACCGATCGACGGTTCGCTTCACCCAAACCCGAGTTGAGCTGCTAACTCGAATCCACACTTCTAAAACCACCGGAATAATTGTAATGAAAATTTGATTTCAGGTCACTCCCAGGTGATCAGTCGCAGCTTCAAACTTTTCCCGTTTTATGAAACCTGCTCACTCACAACGACTGAACAAGTAATGCCGAGCACTAGTCGACAGACTGAAGGTGTGAAAAATGAATTAACCTTTTAGTGAAATGTGGGCATTGGGATGAAATTAGGATCAAGGCAATAGTTAAATTATCGCGTGTTGTACGTATGGGTATTAGTGCACCAGTTAGGCTTATACTGGCATCGATGTATTCGGCACTTCAATATTTTGCCAGCAAATCATTCACTTTTGGCGAGCTGTCCGTGTGCAACAAAATAAAAACAATAAGGCCTGGAAGATGCCACATAGAGTCGTGAATATTTTATATTTATTCACAATACAGAAGGCGGAACTCACCTCAGGGATGATTGTCCAACTAGTAGTTTTCAACAGCTTTATATATATATATATATATGTACATATCACGGGCCCCTTTCCGAAGTTCGTTTGCCAGTCAGTAATGGTTGCTCCACCGGACGCTTTTACATGATAGGTCAGCTGCAAGCAGTTCATGCAGCGGTGCAGGGCGCCGCTGTTAATTTGAACTTGAGGAGGTAAGATCGGCGGAGAGGGAACCACTCGACGGCTTAAGCTTGCTCGCATAGCGATGGGCATCGTTACCAGTTCTTTACACTAAACCACTGGCATTATCGGTCACATCTTACAAGTTTCAGCGGGTTATTATGGTTTTCTTAAATGACTTACTGCAGCAAAGCCTCCTAAGGGAGTGCTAATTACCGCATCGTTTAAACGAGAATGGATAGCCGACCTGTGAAACAGTGGTTAGATGACTAGTGTTGTCATCACCTCGTAATACTACACTTGAGTTGAGCGGGTTTAGATTCGAAATAAGAAATAAGGACCTTGCACAGTTCATTGGAGCTCCAGTGGTGGTTTTGAGTGAGTGCGCTGCTGACTGGTGGGCTAGATTCCACTCCGACAAGTCCGCAAACACAATATGCCCATGTGGCCATGGTTGTACTCTACCTAGCGCAGCTGTTTTGATTGACCCATTTGCGTTTGAGCATTGAGACATGGTGTATCTCTGTGTTCTTCAGACATGTGCACGTAGGATTTTCTAGGCCGCTCTGTTGAACAGCACCTTTTCCTAATATCTGAAACCAAGAGTAAGTTTTTGCAAAACTACCCGGAGGCCATCACAGTAACGAAATCCCGACCGTTTTCAAGATCGAACTCCGTTCTTCAACTGAGTTGTTTCGGGATCTTATTGCATGTTACTCACACTTCATGCATGATCCATTTTTGTTGGCTGTGCACTAGGGTACAATCACGTTGACCGTTAGTTTGAAAACTTCATCGTTCCGAATTCGTTCTGTCCATCGAATCCGACCATCTTCTGCGGAACTCCTGAATAAATGCTGTCCAGCATTCGGATGTATCGTCACCAGAGCGTCTACGGCTTGTTTCCATAGGACAGTGAGGGCAACACAGCAAGCAAACCGATGCACTGCAAACTTGGTGTTTAATTGTACATTATGGTAGTTTTGAATGCACTCGCGTCGGCGACCAAACATAGTGCTTGTCATTGAGTTCAGTCTCAGGTGAAGACAAATCGTTCCCGAGGTAACATAAAGCCGCACAATACGTCACGTCCAGACCAGTAATTTGAACACAGTGCGTCCGTTGTTGTAAACTCTGCCTAGGAGGAAAATGAGTGTCTCTGTAGCGTTTTTATTTAGACAAAATGGAGATATCCTTGCTCACAGTCAAAATGTTTATGTGAACACAATGAACAACAAACAATATATTACAGTGGGTCCCATTTTCTGCATGTTTTACAACTGACGCACTGCAAAGATGTGAAGCGTCCGCTTTGGGATCCACCTTACTATTTACAATTATTTTCTGCCCAAACTGCTTGAGCACAGTGCACTCCAGAATGGGGCCTCAGTGTGGGGAAAAACTAATCAACGGCTAAACGGTTTATGTTGGCTACTCTTCCCCTGTGGACTCGTAATTTTTCTGAACCCATGTGGGGCAGATTCTGCAGCTCAGGCGAAAAACGTCATCTTCCGGTATCGGTTCACTTAAAAGGCAGGATTCCGTGGCCTAAACCAACTGGAGTCTTATCAAACAGAATGAGGGCCGTTTGGCTCTTATTAGGGAGAGTTCAAAGCTAAAACAAGGCGTGATGGGATAAGATGCAATAATCCAACGTCGCGAATGTAATTAGAAGCCTTTCTCAAGGACGTTTACGGTCACCTTAATAAGGGCCAAGTAAAGCGTCTTCTGGGACTCCGATCCTGTCCCCTGATTGGAAAGCTGTATCAGCTAAAATAAATACGTGCTCGTTAGCTTTTTGTGCTATTGGGTGCCACTGGATGCATATGTTCTTTGGCTGGAATGCAGCTCGATCTGCTGTTGTTTTAGCTGACGCCACATCTGCGTGCCTGTTCCCTAGTGACGCTCGTCCACCTTGACTGCTGAGGTGCGCAGGTAAGCCATGCCAAGTAAGATGGAAGGCTGCCTACATTACTAGGGCTGACGCGGTTCAAATGCGTGCTGAGCTCCTCCCAGTTTTGTCCACTCAGCTTGAGCACCTTAGGGGTGATTCATTTTCTCTGTAGCCTTTTCCGTTTGCGGTTTGGTTATAGCCTTTCGAGGTCCGTCTTTGTAGATGGATTGAAAGGGTCACTTTCGTATGCATTTGAGTTAATTTAGCAAAACAGTCGAAGTATAAATTGGGTGGGTTGTTAAAAATTTAAAGCGAGCTTACTGTTGCCAGTGTGTTTCTAAATGCAGTGAGCTTTCAACCGGTCTGGGTGTTCTTGATATATGTTCGTGCCCACTTTATGGATGCGTCCACCCCGTTATGGATGCTTTCCAAGCACTGGAACATATATTAACGGTAACAAATTCCCCAGACAAATTCCCCATACTTCTAAGGAAGTACACAAATTTCACAGGTATCGCACTTTTTCATAAATACTAGGCAAACTGTGAATTGAACATCGAAATGACAGGTTTTCCGTCAGTGTGACAGTGTTCGTGACCTGCCGAACTATGCAGATCTGCTCAACACAATAGCCTGCACTGGAAGAACCAGCTTGTCCGCGGCAGATTTTGACTTTGCAATGAGGTAGAAGCCTATTAAGAATGACTACTCATAACACATTTGAAACAGCTACTCGTGGGCCAATCCCTTGTTGGTTTGAGAAATCCGTGCGTCGGCTCTCTTTGCGAATTGGATCGGTGGGGACCTTGGACAGGATGATGGGATGTGTCGAAATCTTCGGAAAAGAATCTATCAGTGTATCGTACAATGTATTTTTCGGCTTTGGACGGTTCTTGTGGCAGCTGGTCCTCACTAGCGACGTGTTGCTTTTCAGGCGATAAATGACTGGGAAATCTTCCCGCCGGAGAGAGGGAGAAATGGGCCATGAAGTACACTTTAAGTATTGTCGATAAGTCATTAGTCAACAGAGAGTTTTCGTCATAACTCAAAGTTTTTCTTCAGGCGGTCGATCCGAAACCAGATTTTGGTGATGGGCATTTTATTAGGCTTAGGGAATGGAGGGTCCTTTGATTCAAAGAATCAGAGTCGGAGACAAGGAATGCCCCACTCCTTTGGCCTATGCACGTTACCATGGATCTCGATCTTCCTTATAGCTTTCGGCAATTCATGTGGTTTCTGAATTCTGATGGACCAAATGGAATTCTGCATAAACACCAGCAGTTGGAGAGTAAAAAATTCTGTCTCCGGTCATTTTTTTATGGATGTAGCCTACGACATTGTATGAAAAACATGAATGTCCTCCGATATACGCGGAAAGGGATAATGTCCAGTTCGTGGTGACATCGATCTAAAGCCTTTCTGGGTTGGCCGGCTGCATTTATTTCGTTGCATGGATTCGACTTGGTTGATGTGTCCGCTGTCTACGGAGTGGCTTATTGCTTTTTACGCATATGTCTGCATGATCTGTGTCCACCTAATTGTTCCACTAGGTACGACAGCTTTCCACTACATTACGCAACTATGGTGATCGCAAAATGATCTATACAGGTCTACTGCTTGGCTATGTGTTTCTGACAGTAATGTGACAAATTATCACTTACCATCTATAGTTTAGGCTTGCCAAATGCAGACTTTGGTCAGTGCGTAAGCCTGGGAGCCGGGGACCGTCATCAACCCATTTTGGAACACGACTGTGCGGACCTCCAAGACTCATTTCGCTTTCCGCATAGTCGACCGGTATGTACACCCAAAACTTCAGTCAATATGTACGTGAAGCTTGAGTGAAGCAAAGCTAGCCTTCTGACTTGTCGAAAGAACATATCTTTGAGTTTCTTGTTCTGCTTACTCTTCTAAACCCCGCTACCCTCGTGGTGCGTGGCCAACTGTAGATAAATACTTGATCAAGCATCTCGTATTTGACAGACCGACTGAGTGCAATTTCTATACCTGCTAGTACAGGTGACACCACTACAGGGTTTCCAGAGTAAACCGATCGATTTATGTTTGTGAAATCTAGCACGCGGAATTCCAGGATCTTTGCTGGAAGCTTATTGGTGTGTCTCTAAGTGACGAAGTGGATGGAATTTCTTACTGTACAAGTTATCGAATTATGTACCTTGTTGTCCGACCTATAGCAGTGTGTGGATGTTGAATGCGCCAAGTTTGCAATGTTCACATAGGTGGAAGAAAGATATTCTGGACGTGCTGTGTGCGTGCAAATTTTGCTGATATGTTATTCTCTTTAATGTCCTTTGAGCTGAGATCTTGAGGAATTCAACTGTTTTTGTCGCTTAGTGCTTCCACTTTCAGGAGTCAAAGTAGAACTACAGTGCAACTTTTGTGTTGATGTGCCTTTATGTTCGTCTACGCCATATCAACTGAATCTCGCGGGCCAAAGATGATTGCCGAATATGTTCCAGAATTAACAGAAAACAAAAAAAGCCAGAATGGCCCTTGAAGAGTTTACAAGGATGTAGGTCATCCCGGATGCCTCATCAGACTGTGTCGTATGCATAGTATGATTGCTTGCATCTTCATCCGAGGGCTTTGACCAATAGCTCGTAAACCACTGCCATTATCAGAATAAACACGTTTTTCCCCGGTCGGGGTACGTTTTGTTTTGTCTGGTGTATACCTACAAGACACACCAATTGATTACGTTTTGTTTCGTCCGTTTGTTTGATTAAACAGCCATTCCATTTATTTGCCGGCCTCTATCCGCATTCCATTTGTTTGAAAATGTTTGTCAAAACTAGTGTTCAACACGGCCTTTGCTATCATTAGTGATCGGATTGAAGTGACACTTCCGTTCAAGCTTACACGGTACACTTTTTGAAATTTGTACACTAGGTTTTCCAGTTCTCACCTGTCACAATGCATCATAATATTTTTTCCTCCTGAGACAACTGGTAATTTTGCACTTTGAAGACGTCCACGCATGTATCTTCTTAACCTTACGCATTCTTCCATATGGAAGACAGCGGGATGCAGATGTCGTTATACTTATGGCGTTTCCAGTGTCGGTAGCTGAAAGAAAAATGAATCCCAGAAAATGGTTCTCGATGAATTACTTCCTCAGATATTGTGATCTTTGACGTGGCAAAATTATAAGAAATCTTTGGAGGTTGATGCAGGCTTTGATCGTTCGACAAGCTGGAGTCACTTGAGCGGCGGACTACCTATGTAAGTTGCATGGGCAACTTATGTTCCATCATCCTAATTCAAAGTACCTGGTCCGATTCACTGACCACCAAGGATTTTTGCACAGCACGTTCTTTATTCTACGGTAAGTTAGAGGTGAGACTATAGAGGTGATTCTATAATTGAAAATGCCTAAATTAGGGTGAACAGCTGGGCACTGTTGAAAAAATGCTAAACTCTTCACTAAAAAGACGAGATAGCTTTGGCCAAAAATGAAGCTTTGCGACTCCAAAACATTTCACTTAACAGAAATCGTACGAATTTATTTCCATCCAGGTGGTTTTTGAGATGCAATCTTAATATTTTTGCAGCCAAAAATTACAGCCTGGTAGACAGAAATGGAGCACGCATGTTCCCTCGGTTGATAAATTTACAACGGTCTCTTCTCACATATCGTCGACTATACGACGGAAAAATTTCGTTTTTCAGGTACGCTTTTGCACATATATCCAACGTGGATCAGTTTGTGATCAGTTTAGATATATTTTACTGCCTCATCCATTGGGAACAACTTAAGGCACTTATTTGATCAATGCGAGTTACCTTCCAAATGTGGTACCGTTTGAGCTTATGACTGATGACTACCATTCGGACAGACGCGACTCAGTCGTGTGAAAATCGCGAATACCAAATTGAAAGTCTTGTTCGGACTCCAATTCCTCACTGAAAAATATGTCCATTTAGGACAGCGTCACGTATACTTCAATAATATTATTGTAGACACATCCAAGACATACTTCTTCATTGAATTGATTTATTTGAACGGCTTTCGTTTATGTCAGTGGATCGATCAACAATCCTACCATTCAGTATAATACCTGTTGTAACTACCTTAACGTGAATTCATCAGTTCTAGTAGGCTTTGAACGAGGCAACTAAAAACGCAGAAACACTGTCAAGAAACTGTTTCTCTAAAAATCTTATAGCAGATTCTCATACACCAACAATCTTTGGAGAATGATTGCACCCAAAAATTGATCGGACACAATAAAAGTTAGTGTATTGTACAACGTCACCGACGTCGAGCATTCCGTTATACCGATGATCGATGAGCCCATGTCATGGGGAAACACGGACGTGGTGCAAAGGCTGTACATGATCTCCACTTGGCTTAGGAACTTAAATTCATTTCTCCCGAGATGTCCCAGTCAGTGTAGGATGTGAGTTTTCCACATTGCAACATGGAATCGGTTGGCTTGACGCATTAGCCTGCTCTTTCCTGGTTTGTTGCTGCTCACTAAACTACACAAAACTATGCACAGTTCGGGGAATGCAATACCCTATATTGTTATTCAGTAAAAGATAACTAGCTTAGGCACCTTGTGTAAGTAACGCAGGTCTGTCCTTGAAATTCACCCGGGATTCTTGTCTTTAGACGGACCAGTGTGTGCAAGAGCCTGCTTCAAATCTATGCACCACTTTGGAACCGGCTCACTCAGGTATACCCTTTCAGCGCAGTCTGTTAATCATATATCGTCGAGAATGTTATCATAAATTAAAGAGTATGAGTTGGAGAGAAAAAGGACGTAATTTTTAGTTCAGTGCAACCGGATGTGGTTCATCTGCAATAAAAGTGAAGTATCAAATCATGGAAGGTTATTGGCTGTGACAGGGGCTATCTCTCTTCCCCTCTGTCTTTTCCGTTCCATAGCAAGCCACTTGGTTCGTCCATGTCATACTTCTCGTCACCGCTGAACACTACTTTTTCCTTGCTTGGTGTGGCATTCATTTGATCTAACAATGGACTGCAGACTAGTAGGCAGGATTATATCTACTTTACAAATCTGTACATTCGCTGGAGACGCGAATACAAATCGGGAAGACTGTTTTGTCTATGGGGTGTTTGTTATCTAGTGATCTGTGGTCCTTCGCATCCACGCTGCTTTGCATTCAAGGTTCCCGTAAAACCTCGGGAATTTTGATAACCTTTCCAGAAAGACTTGAGGTGAAAATTTTCTTTAATATATTTTAAACACAAGTTTGAAACTTCCAGACGGATTTTTATTACTTATGGGGCCTTTGAAAACGAATCGAACTGAGTTAGTGTTGCAAATAAATGCACCACTATCTCGAATACGCTTTCTATACAATTATGGCAAAGACAGCTTATGTGTTCTCAACGCAAAATTGCACTCTTTAATCCTGATTGTTAATCGGTATTTCATGATAGTGAATCTGTCTCGTGTTCCGTGATATATTGTAGGAGAGTACATGTTGAGGATCACATTGAGACTGTCAGTGTGGTCAACTGCTGTCAGTGTGACGCAACTAAAAGTTGTTCTCACAAAAGATTTACAAAGTCAATGACGAACGGCCTTGTATTTACGATAGCAAGTGCATCGACGAATGCGGCATTCTCCCCATGATACCATGAGTATTGCGTTCAGCGGTCAGTGGCTTTTCGCGCTGTGTGCGCATGTGCCGTAGATCAGTTAAATGGTTGGATTTTTGTGTAAAGATTTTGAAACCTAAGAGAATATCGCTGATGTAGTTATATCTACGAAATCGCCCAACGGTTTACGAACTGTCAACTCTTCAGTTCAGTTAGTGAATCTGACCGTACTGATGACAGCTGAGCAATCCGTAAACCCTCAAAAATCTTCAAATTCTGACTTAGGTTTGTTGCATTTAAAATATTGTTTCAGCGGCCTAACTTCCCACTTATTGAAAGGTAAAATTGAATGGACATAATTCTCTCAGAAAATCCAGGAAGTTGTCTGATAAAAGGCTTTATCGCGTTTTGGGTGTGGTACGCTTAAGTTCGTATCAGTCACACACTAACAACCAAGTTGTTTGTACTGAAAAAATACCTCACTATGATCGAGGAGATACTGATCTTCTAATTCAGTTATCTGTAAGAGCTTGGCGTAATCTTTAATCCTTTAATAAGACTGGCTAAAGTTCCTCAGCAACCTGCTCCCGGTTTTCATCTATGTGAATTTGCGCTTAAAATGAAGGAGAAGCTCACGAATGATTGAGTCAACAATAGGCAGTCAAGTACCTGCGTGAATCGTTGGCGCAACATTAAAATAATTGTAGCACTATGCATGACGTATGTGTTCTTTCTTTTATCTGATACCGTACAAAAAATATCTTGCTATGAATGTAGTCCAGTGCTTTGCATTTTGGATACTTCACTCCTGTTATCTTGACGAATCCAAGGGTTATACTTTGCAGCCTATCATAGTTCCCAACCATTTGTCCCCGAATGCTTTCTAAATATCCATTACTGTGTGAACAACTAAACAGGAACTGGAAAACAAACATCAACTTCTTTGTGGCGTGGATTAGGTGAAAAAAAAGTTCCTCAAACGGAAAACAGATGAATCTATCCAATATCTGATTTTCCGACGTACGCTTCAAAACATAAAACTTTAGTCCACTCAACCGAGTGTGATACGTTGTTGGAGGTTTGGATTCAGATAATGGGAACTTCTGACGAGCTGAAATTCATTGACAAGGATCATTATTTGTGTTGAATATCCACCACGAATGTGATTAAATGAAGTGCTTGAAATTGTGGGGATTGTTTCCAGAGATAGATATCTCAAACCTTTTAGAACCGCTAGCATGGTATACATTCAAAATTTTTCTTGATTTCTTTCGGTCACTAAAGCCTTCAAAAACGGGAAATATATATATTCTGGCCAGTCCTATGGTCATTTCATAATCCTAGCTACTTCCATGAATTCTAACTGAGCAAAACGGAACATTTAAACAGAGTATCGTTAAAACCTGTATTTCAACAACATTTTATATCGGGAAAGCGAGTAAGCAATGACTAGGCATTTGAATATACGAGTACAACGACTGGAACAATAAGAACGATGTGGAATTGGATATACGGCTATCGACCATTGGGAAGACAGCCAAACAACAGCGGACGCGAAAATACGGTTCTGGATATCTCAGTTTTATCGAGGTAAAACAAGACGAATCCTGGACGTTTCCAGCCGCAATGAGTTCGATCCATCGATATTTCGTCTCCAAATTCATGGAGAACAAAACCGGATGCTGCAGTTTGTTGTGGCTGACACGAAGTCAGTGTTTTAGTTCACGACAGATCATCATCGGTGTTTTCCCTTCGAAAACGAGAATCTAAGGGAAGCATTTGGTTTATTCGGGTTCTTTGCCACAAATATGACGTACTGAATTGTAGAAGTATAAGCACGAAATGTGATCTTATTCTTATCAGTTTAAAGGATGAAGATGTCAGTATGCTTTCGGTTTATCAACTTAATCTGTAGCTCTCGTTCTAATTTAAGTACGTTAATCATATACAAATAAAATATCTGAGCACCGTCTGACCGTTTGGACCAAAAACCACATTTTATAAATCAGATATACAATACCAGTCTAGCGGACGCGTTCGCAAAAGCCGTTCAGGAAACCCATCTCATTTCAGTTCACACGTCAGATTCTGAAAAGGACGAATGGAAACACGTAACGGGTCGCGCAATTTCCAGAACATTCAGGAGCATGCTGTTCACTGGTCGAAGCATCAAGGTTATTGGTGAAATGAATGGAAGTCCAACAAACTGTACTAGACCATGGTGTTGTTGCTACTTCTAAATACTGAGGGTTCTTTGCTTCGCGCACAAATCGCCGGCCTGATTTTTCAATATCTTCAACTTCATATTAGCTGAGTTGATATTCAGTTGCAATTCAGTTAGTCTGTACGGAATGCTATGAAACGAGACTAATCTTTGTGCGCTGTTGTATTTGGACTAAAGCACGCGTTGTAGATCTTATCACGATGCTGGGGGTAACAGAACCTGGCTGAGAACGCTGAGTAACCCTTGTGGAAGTGAATTGGAAAAGAAAGATCAGAATCAGTTATGATCAAAAAGGGCAATTCCAGTGCGTCTTTTCCACGAGAAACAGTTTCGGGAGTTGGTGACATGTTTCTACTCTAAGAGTGTTGCCTATTATAAGGATGATGTGAAAGACGTTTGGGCAAAAAACGCATTCAAGTATACTAGCGCAACGAAGGAAAGAACTGCATCGTATTTTTTTCTTTTAAAATGTGCATAAGGGTGCCTCCATACCGTCATAACGTCGAATCATTCCAAATTAGGAAACCCACTGCTGATAGACTTTGTGATGTCAGCATCGTTATTGTCGAAGACAATTACCCACCCCGTGTGTAGACCAGTTCTAGTGTGTAAATAATGCCGCAGTCAAGTGTCTGCGCTTTCGAAGTTTGGTAAACAGCAGATTATACGGTACCAATTGAGAAACAACCGCACAAATCAACATCAGCCAAAACAAAGAAACATTTAGATTTTTATTAGGAATTCGTTGTTTTAATTTTCTAAACAACACAAAGGGGTCCGTTTTAAGCAAGCTCTTTACTTTAGCTCCCAATGATTTAACGAGTTATCTTGTTCAGTGAAGCAGACGTGGATTTTCTTTGATCTCTGGACAGTGTCTCCCCAACTGTGTTGCAACGGCATATCAGAGCGAATCTGCTAGTCTGACACTAAAATGCAAAATGTCTTCAATGTATTTTACTACCAGTAGCCACAGTTGGTGAATGAAACATTTTCAACAGAGCTATCCTAACCAACAATAATTCTTTGGGATCTCTCGATTTCTCCTTGAGTTCTTGCATTTCTTTTTTCGACTTTATTGAGATTTACGCAACTAGGAGTAGCTCTTACACACCTCAGATCCCGAACTTTCGAAGTTTTTGGCAAACCACCTCCTCCGTAAAAGGACAACGAAGGTCTGTTACTTAACTATTTGTAATTACATGCAAAATCTTTGTAGTGCGACCCACAATTTGCTTCTGAAATATCTCTGGGTGAACCGTTACTCTGAAGATGATTTTCTGGATCCCAATTCTACTCCTAGCACACCGAAATTTCTATTCGGTAGAAAGCGTTTGACTTTGAGGGATTAGGATTTTGTTCTTCAGCTGAGATTTTATCTTAGAATACGAATTGTGCAGCAAAGCTTTAAGTCATTTGTACCTTTTTACCAGTCTCTTAGAAGGAGAATGTAAGCACACGCATCAGAGTAAACGGCCTGGACATTCAGCCATTATAATAAAAAAAGGAGTGCACTACTGTCACACACTTATGAATAGTTGTTCGTTGTATGACATTAACGTATGACGTTAAACGCCCGCTGTCAGCTGAAGGATGCGGAACCCAAAAAAATGAAATCACGATATGAGTTCGATTACAAGTGATTTCCGGACCTTGCTGTCAAATTGGTACGCAGCTGAAACTAAAGATTAGTTGTTTCAGTGGAAAAGGGAAAAACTAGACATTTGACAGATGGTGGCATTGTGTTCTCATCTGTTTAGAACATATACAACTGTCCAGAAGGACATTTACATCAAGACCCACACCAGTTATATAAAAATATACCAATTTTAGCTTACTGTACTACAGAATAGTCTGTCAGTCCAGACGATGACTCATTTCAGTCCTTGGAAAAAATCCAGTTGGAATTCGAGAGATAAATCTGGACAAAACTTTTATCAACCTACATGTGTAACGGTGTATACTAGGTACAGAAAAGTTCAAGAGGACGTTTGAGAATGTTCACTTTTCAAAATTTCTGTGCAGATGAGATATTTACTTTCACGTCTAACAGCTTATAACCGCTTAATTCATGTATGCTAATAAACGAATCCGCAGCGAAGGGTGTTTCTTCTTTCATTTGGTGCCGTCGCCTGGATACGGAGTCGGGGGCGGCGCTTGGACACCAGACCAGACAACTTTCACATGCTTCATGAGTAATATACACCTTTACACAGGTACGAGTTTCAGAAGCATTGTTAGAGCTATTTTCGGAACAGAACGCACTACTCATAGAGCTGCGGAAAACATCGAAATTTCACCACCTGTTTCGCCGGTCATGATACTCACCAGGTAAACGTGTTCCCAAGGTTTCCATCAAACTTATTTTCTTTGAAGTATGTTTCCGAAACATAAATGGTGAGTCATTCTAACTGACTTGTTTTTATTCGATCAGGTACAAGTTCATGTTTAAAATACATGTAAAGTGGACGTTAGCGTTCAGCTATAATACCATTTCTTCACCTAGCTGCTACGCCACCCAAAGGAGGCACGAGGGCTGAGATACTGCTAGGTTGCCTCAGTGTACACAAAAGCAATCTAGATGCGTAGGTAAGGTTCGAACCACGGAACTTCGGGTCGGTACTTTCACACCTTATCCACTGAGCGATCTCAAGCTTGTTTACCACATATATGCTTGCCTTATGTGACTTCCTTTTGTTTTCTTACATAACTGATGAAACATTCTGGCAGAGATGTTTGTAATAAATAGGAGCGTCATCTTTTACACACTGATAGGGCAAGAAATACCGAGCCGGTCAAAACACAAAATATGAGAAGAATACTTATATTACCCATCGATTCCAGGAAAGTTAGACAATTGCACTCTTTTAGAATCTGCATGTAACAGACAATTCAGTGTGAGTGGAGTAAGTTCCCTTTATACTGACCTTCATGAAACTATCATTAAACTTGGAGACTGCGATTTATTCCGTGCTGGCCGCCCTGCTGAATCCCGCAGGAAGGGAGTCAATCAGTCAGGTCAGCAGGGAATGGAGCCACTGCACAAAATGTACCTCCGAATTTCTTCTGGATCTCTATAATAGTGGAACAAAAGACCCCTTCTCAAACAACTACCACTCAATCCGAATTGTGAGCTTATACGTTGCACCAAATTTTCCAGTGTCTGAGCTCCTCGGTTCGCTAGTTCCCTTCCGCCGAATTACCATGGTTGACCTAAAAGAATCAGACTAGTTCTTTCCAGTCTTCCTGGGATTGAAAATATTGCGCATTGTCCCATAGAGACCAACCACTGAATTGTCTATATTTGAAAATGGTACCACAAACAAACCAGCCCCACTTGGATCACCGACTCTTTTTCCGAAGGTCTCTTCAAAATCCAACTACCATTCAGATTCGTTTGTTGCCAATTGTTGCGTGCCTGTAAACATCAGCTCGCTAAGTAGAAGGATGACTTCAAAGGGTTTCGCAATTCTCCATAATCCCAACCTCTGAGTACAGTGTAGGCATTTGACCAGTGACTTGAACTTTCGCCCCACCCATGTTTACCTGTTCAAACACTTTCTATCGAATTCGACAGATTATTGTCTATATTGCTGAATTAGTTCCGGTAAAAGATGAAGGCAGCATTCGAGTTTCGGCAACACACGGAATTCAAGTGGTTAGCGGCTCAGATTAAGGCTCAAATCGGCCTTCTGAATAGGATTCACGATGACATTTTACATAGCATCAAAAACTGTCATGGCTTTGCTGACACTTTGACGGCAACTGATATAGAGAAAAGGGTGATCCAAGTGAAATCGCAGAGTCTGTGATTCTACCCTTGACTAACCTCTACTACCAAAATTGATACCCAAAAACTGATATCCTCAGCGATCCTGTTACAGTTCTGCTCAGAAGTTGTTTCATCAGCGAAGAGAGCCGGAAAACTATGAGCACAACTCCCCTCTCTATTGAAGGGGCCTGAAAAAATCATCCGTACTTTTAAAAGTGCTTAAATGTGTTATCTCTTCAAGACTAAATTCCACTCGGTCTTAGTTTCCCATCTGACGGTGTGCATTGAGATAAGCTCGATCGACCTAATGCGTGATGATTATCCTAATCAAACGTAGGTTGCACACCTGGGTAAACGAAAGATCTCATTAATGAAAATGCAAAGAAATGTTTTGCGAGGTGCCCTTCTTTCATTGTTTTTTGCCTTGTACGTCGATGTTCTACCTTATCTAGATGCTTTCAGTGTGTCCATGCATGAAGACGACATTGTATCTGGTTTCGACTATCGGAGTCCAGTAACTAGCGTGTAACTACAAACAAGACTGAATGAAGTGACTGGGTACTCCCAAGAACATTCAGCTTATTCTTAATGAGTTATTTTCTCCCTCACTTGAGGTAAGTGCAATAAACATTTTGTTCCTAGCTTGTCACCGTCTCTCTTTCAAGACGCACTGTTAAGAAACATCTCGACGTCATCTCACTTTCAATGTGTCTTTGCCAAGGTCTGGCTGAGAGCGCTATCCGTTCTTTCAACTGTTGTTCACAAGCCCGTTATTGCGTGTTCCCTTTTTCACAGGACTTATCTTTCACCTATCAAATCCATGACCCTTTGGAGAAAGATTGCGGTTTCATAGTTAGGCCAATGAAGCACGCCTTTAAGGCTAGTGGGATCTCTAGGAATATCCTGGTCAGGTATTTTGTCAAAAAACCTTTTAGGACTCGCATGAACTTCTCTGCACAATTTAATCCTAAGCCTTGAAAGCGGTTTAAGTACAAATTTTACCCACAAGAACTACAATGTACCGAAACATAGTGATGTCTAGCACGGCATTTATTCACATCTACTTATCTTGTGAAGAAGTCTTACCAAACCTTCGTTTTTAAGTTTGTTTTTTCTTACAGACTGCAGTTCTACTACCAAGTTAAGTATATACCGATTATGGCAACGTTATATATCCACTATAAGATAGTACCAGCTGGGTTGCATAAAACCATGTTTGACTATACCTAGCCTAGATAAGAATCGCGGCCATACTTACCGACCGCATAGGCAAACTACGAACTTTGCGATCAAACCAGAAACTTGCCACATCAGTGAACTTCAGACAGTGAACATGATTTATCTTCTAACAACTGGGAAACAAATAAACCAATCAGAGACTCGCCTTTTTATTGCTTCTCCAGTTGTTATTTCACATCCTCAAGGCTGACTGAACAACCCTCTACCCCGCACAAATTACGAATACGTCAAGATGATGAGGCTGCTTTGTATGCATTCCGGGAGGGAACTCCGGTAACGGAAGCATGTTTTTGGAGGATGCAGTTTTGAGGGCTCATGCCTCCCAACTAATACTCCTCCACCAGAAAGCACGCCTGCGCCCTCAGTATTCGACGATTTCCAATGTCGAAACGGTTAAAACATTCTTCAAGAGCAGACATCATATTGTCAGCTCCCACTGGTCATAGCTCACAGCCATCAGCTGAGAGTCACAATGATTTTCAGTATCGCTTGCACAGCTACTTCTCTACTCTAAAGCATCAGTGTGTTATTATACATATAAGGTGACATGACCTGGTGGTCTGTTTAGAAACATATTTTTTGGTGTATTACACGTTGCCGTTTCTGGTGAACAACTTACTTATATTATTCCAATATTGCTTCCGGATTAAATTTAACTTAATATTTATTCTTTGAGTCCAGCCGATGAAATGGTACCAAAAGAGTGCTCAATACACTTACGGCACGCGGCTTCAAACATCACGTGATCAAAGATCATGTGGAATGCTTAGACTCCATATAGGTGCTTGCTTTCAACACGTTGGAAACGGTCGCAGAGAGCTTGTGGTCTAACAAATCAATGCTTGTATTCTATGATCCAGAGTTAATGATGATTAGAAGACTGTTAGACTGTCCAGACGTTCTGGGAGACTATTTTCTTCCTGCCTGTATTTACTTGTGAGAAACAAGTGTATCTATTCAGCTCCTTAGAATTTTGCGTGACCACAAACATCAAGTCCTTCAAGCAATGGATATCCTAAAAACAACCGTTCTGTAAAAATAACAACTTTGCTAGAACAACTCCATTCCCACACACGTGCGCTACATCAAAGTTCAGAATATAGTTTTTTGTTTAATGCTTAAAAATCCGCTATCTTTCACCTTCCACCAATGACTTGTAAGCCTTGTAAGACCTGTATCTTACTTCCACCGAAGAGGGCAATAACGATGTTAACTTGACTCAGGTCTCTAACTGTCGCACACCATGTTGAAAACCATCTAGGCTTCCGAAAGCAAGATTCAAAATGCAACGCAGCACAAAGACTTCAGCTGAACTCAGTTGCTTGAGCAGGGAGAATTTTGGTAGAGCTAAAACCCGTGCTCCAATCTAGACTAAGATTTCACGCAACGTACAGGAGCGGAGACTTTGGTTATCATCACTTACACTGAGGGCATCATCCGTAATATTAACCAACACCTATCTTATGTCAACACCGAGTTGACACGATGGTTTGGTCATCTGATCATCGATCCTAACCCTTGACTGCGCTACTAATGATTTCCAGGCTTGCCAAACCTATAACACCAATCTCTGCAGGCTTCACCTGAATGTTACTGGGATCGACCCATTCATACAACTCGCAAACGTGACACGTAAACGGTATATGGTTTGCTCCATTACTTCCTTTTTTCAGTTATTTTTTTGTCTCTTCTCAACGGAGATGACCCTCAATTGCTAAAGCCTATGAGTAAAAATACAAGTCGGATTCCCTGTATTCGTGGATAATTCCTACATAGCATATAGGTTATTCGACTCAAACCCGGTCTTCTGTGGCACAGAAGGAATGCGATCAAACTTCCCGGTCCAACATTCTATGTCTCCCCAAAAGCCACCAGGCAACCCTTGATCACCCCAGAATTGAGTGAATGTTCTTCATGAAGATTCTTGATGCGTGAAAGCGAATGCAATATCACACTCGCTAGCTATTGTATACATAAAGAGACATAATCAAAGTCGCATTATAATGGATGAGAATCGTGCGGTGGCCAGGATGTCAGCTGCGGACGTCTCTGTTCAGTTAGTTTGTTTGAAATTATGTTTTTGAACAGGGGTTTTGTCTCGTAAATGAAGCCAATTAGTGGACACACCGTGTCCGTATTGCAACTCATCAATAGTGCTCATTCCATGAAATGCTATAGAGATCCAAACTGATGACCCCCCGTTAGGTGCTGAGGACTAAATGCCCAGCAGCAGCTGGGCAACAGTGTGGGGTAATTCGTATTAGTTGGTTCCGTTGTGGAAAAATGATGCGGCCTGGTGCAGCACATTCAGTTGCCTGGAAACATCACAAACGATAAATTCAGCTGGGTTCCAGGTGAGTCTCTCGCAAAACCAAATTTCTTTGCAGATGAGTGTACTTCGCCAATAGGTGTGAGTAAATTAGTTTCTCCAGTCGGCTCGAAAAAATAACTAATAGATTTTGTCTAGATGCAACACACTACACATAAGGTTGCTAAAAGCTTTTCGACAACTGACGACCGGTTTACCATCCTTTGGGTTTGTCAGGTAGACGCAGTCCGTGAGCCTACGTCAGGCTTATGTTCTTTGAACTAAAACGACAGAGATTTCTTATTTGCAAATTTGGTTTTGATAGGAGACTCAACTGAATCCGACTGAGTCTCTCGTTTATGATGGTTCCTTTCAACCGAATATGCTTCACCGGCCGCCTCATGTTTCATTTGGTACGACATTCGAGAGAACACAATAAGTTGTTGTCTAGACGTAACACACTGCTCATTGAGTTGCTGAAATTTCTTCAACAGTTTACGACCGGCTTCGCTCTTCTTGCGATTCATCAGGAAGGCGCAGTTCCCAGTTTCCGTCAACCTTATGTGCTATTTGCACCCAAATGGGATCATCATAAACGAGTGATTCAGCTAGATTCAGTTGAGTCTCCCGTCAGAAGCAAATTCGTGCGCAAATAAGAGTATTTGTCAAAAAACTAATAAGCTGATATCGTCGATCAAGAATTTTGTAGGAATAACTGTCTGGTTACTATAGAGTGCGTTAGAAAACTCTGTAACCACATTCGAAATTTATGTTTCTTACTTTTGCGAAAAATTTCCCAAATTATGATTTTTTTGTTGTGGTAGCCTGCCAGTAATCTTGTGTTGGTTGCATTTACTCCTGACCCAACTCTCCTGCTAGAAATTTTGAGTGGAACGTCAGTGTTTGGTCTGCAGCTGCACATACACTGACAGGACACTGGGACCCATTGGAAAACGAATCACTGAGTATCTACCTGAATAGCTCGGAACCTCCAATAATAGAAACAAAAAGTACCCTTACAGAGCATCCACTGAACGTCACTTATCATTTTTACTTCCGAAAAATCAGCGTTCTTTGAGTATCATAGGAGCTGTCGCAATCCATCGTTCCAGCCCATCTTTATAAGAGCAACTTGTGCCATAGCATGGAGTCATAACTTTCTTTGATAATCTGCATTTAGTGTGCGTTCTAAGGCCTTTTTGGAATTGGTTACAAAATCTCCCTTGCAATTTATTCTTTATTCCATGTCCAACTTAGGGTTGTTTCTTTTGAATTACATTGTAAGCCACCAAATTCCATTTTTCTCAGTCTCCAATCTCTACAGAAGCTTCTATCAAAAGACTGTGCCAACGATCTACATATACCAGAGAATAACACGACCTGTTCCTACGAATGTTGATTGCCCGAATTTCTTTGACTCCAAGCAGCGTGAGATTATTCCTGGCTAGAAAATCACAAGTTCAAGTCTAAAACACAACACAGAATTAACTGCTGAGCCATAAGTGAAATGTATCTTCTCAAATTATCTTCCACAGTGACCCTGGTTGTTTTTACTTTCATTCCCTCTCCATCACTCCGCTTTTCTTTACTCTCCTTCAAAATGTTTCTCTTCGCTTCCATCCACACTTGTTCACAAGACATAAACTAAGAAGACCCTTTCTGGTAACTACAATCGTTGTCCGCTTACGGAGCATTTGAATCAAAAAGTCTGTTTCTATAGCACAGAGACCGAATTCCGGTTTCGTTTTAATTTGTTGGCAATTTTTACTCTGGATTTTAAGTGATATTGAGTTCACCTGCGAAAGGAGGAAAATTTCAGCATTCACACCCGACGTTTTCCCCAACGATGTGCGATTCCTACTGCTAAATCAGACTGGAAATAAAATTCCACCGAACAAAAATCCCGAGGTAGGTTCAAGCTGTCTGAAAGGGTCCAGACTTAAACTGGTCACACTAATATTGGTTTGAATACGTGTGTTGGCGTTGTGATAACAAGATGGACGTGTCGATCTTGGGTTCAGTGGAATTTCAGTTGGTACGTCCAACAGATCTAAAGAGGCCCTCGATGAGCGATAGATACAATCCGCCCCTCTTTAAAAAACAAGAACGCTAAAATCATCGGGCTGGAGACTTTTTTAAGTCGATTCACAGAGGCAGGTGAAGACAAAGCAGAGGACGGCAAGCAGAATTCCGGCCGGAAGGATCCTCTGCAGACCATATCTCAAAAACCTCTCAAGTGTTAGAACGACGGCATGCATACAAGCACCCTACAATCTAGTGGTTTCTCGTCCCTTAAGATGCGTTGGATTCTGTCAACCGGTTTGTTCATTTCAACGTGCCTGCGCAACAGGGTATTCCCCAAATGCCTGCGAATATCATGCACTGTTTCTACTGATATATTTGGGGTGTGGTGTCCGACAAGGATGTCCACTTTTTCCATTTTGTTTAGTTTAGTCATCAACGAGGTAATGATGCGAAGACTGGAAGGTCTCCAGAATCTCGATGTTCGGAATCCTGCGAACGAGAAACTTGTCGACCTGGAATATGCAGACGACGTCGCTCTCATTTTTGAAGAAGAGCAAAAAGCACAAGGTGTACTAAAATATCAGTTCGATGTCATCCAGTCCTTCAGCTTATGCTTTACGCCTACAAGGTGCAAAGCATGCTGCTTGGCATTCAGTCTCTAAAAATACTCCTAAGAATTGAAGGAGCGTCACTGAATGTTGTTAAAGAGTACACGTAACTCGGAAGTTGCATTATCGCTGATTGTGGTGTGATAGACGAAGTAAACCCAGGAACCTCAAAGGACAAACTTAGTTTCCAAATTTGTGCTACGTGTCGCATCATAAAAGTATCTCGCTGTCTGTCAGAGGACGCGTATATTCGACTACAGTGCGGGCTGTATTGTTGAACGGCTGCATGACCTGGCAACATGGAGTGGAGGATGTGAGAGGTCTTCAGGTCTCTGACCATCGATTTCTCGAAAGTTTGACTGAAATTGGCTGGAACCAGTGAATTCGCAATGAGGTGTTCAGGATACGGGTTTTTAATGAAACCGAAGGAACTTTCCCAAAAGAATACATTGAGCGCTTCAAGCTAAGTTGACAGGGTCTTGTGTTACGCATACCAATTTACCGCTTACTGAGACGACCGCAGTAATCTGTGTCTGCTCCTGAGTGGCGGAGACATAAAGGTGAACAGAAGTTAACATTGCAGAGGAGAATGAAAGAAATTACGGAAAGTTTGGGTGTTGTTGTTGCTATTCGCCCTCCAGGCTGAGGTCCACGTGATTGTCCGTATGCCTGGTCATTGACATTGCGCGATATGGCGGCTAACCAATGTCAGTAGTCTACATGTTATCAAGATCTATTCAGGTTGTCTGACTGGCTGGATGTGCAAGCACCTGTGTAGTTTTTGGTAGGCTACTTCTATATCCCCCTCCCTTCCCTATTCCTCTTCGTTCCACTATAAGGCATGGTTATATGACAGTGAAGCACCACTTTTCTCAACTGGTTTGCTGTCAATGATGAGGATGATGATGATCACAGAAATGTTGCTGAGGCTAAGGTGCGCCTCGTGTACACCTCAATGAGTAACTGTGTCAGATTTTTCTTTTCAAAGACGGACAGCATTGTGCATACTGCACGCACCAAAAAAATCACCTCATTTGAAAAAAAACATTTCTTTGGTTGTTAAACATCTGCGTAAGCCTTACAATGCACCTTTGTAGTGATGTGTCCGGAAGCATCCGACGGTGTTAGGCTTACATCTTTACCATTATCGCCTCCACCGTTCAATATTCTACACAATACTTTAGCAGTATGTGCATATTCAGGTTCACATTCAGGTCAGCCTGGACCAACTTCTGTAGTGAGTGCATCTAAATGACCATCAAAACAAAATACCTGGTCAAATAGATCTTTAAACGGAGGCAGTGCGTGTCGATTGGTGCAAGCTCACAAAATAGACTGGTACAAAGTGACCTCATCATGCAATGCATTTACAGTTACAGATCGTCCTAACGGGAAGTTTTATGAGGTCACCAGAAACGTTTGCGATCTTTAGCTCATCTACTCATATTTCAGACTGATTCTGCTAAAAGGACCATCTGCTCAGGTCTTTTTTCTAGAAGCTCAAAAGTTTGCTAACGTCCGTTTATTTCCCTTCAACATGAGTGTCCAGGTTGGGTTAGACATAAATGATATGCAGTCACTAAGTTTAGCACCGAGGTAACTACTGACAGAAGTAATCTTTGTGTTGATGATCCCTTCGTTGCAAACACTTTATGAAGAAGACATAAATAATGATGAATGGAACGTCATTTTTGGCAAGAAAGTGATGGTTCTTCTCCGCTCGATGTCCACCAATGCTCTGAGCCTAATAAAACGTTAAAAACGGGGTTGCGTAAATGAGAAAACAGAGAACCAGCAGGATTTGTCGTCGGTCGTCGTAATCTCATCATTAAAAATTTGCAAGTGTTTAAAGCAAGAAAAAAAAGAGTGAACATGAATTCACAACTCTGTAATTTGGACGTTCTTCCTCCTGTCTTGGCTTGGTTACACCGGTTAGTCACTAACAAACAGGGGAAAACTGGGCATGTGTTCTGTTTTTTTAAGACCTGATTCGAGTTCCAGTAATCTTAATTTTAGGTGCGTCTAGAGTGGGTTGATGAATTACCCGTAACATGTTTGTCTCGAATTTCAGATGTCCCGCTCACAACTAGAGATGTGTACTGCTGATGAGTCCTACCAAGAAGGATACCTGGGTCTAAAGCTTCTGCTCCTTGGTGTGCAGTCACCAGGACAATTGCACGAGGACGACAGGAGGACTATTCAAGACAGCGTGGTATGAATATAAATTCTACAAATCCTGTAGCCACTTGCTACGCAAATTGTGAACACTGTCAAACAGAGTGGGCTCACGGCAAGTTTGTGTATGACCACTACGTTACTGCTAAAGGTTGCCGAAGTTCCGTGTGATATGCTAGCGTCCTCCAAACAAAATTTTTCTCATAAACGGATGGTTAAGCATATTCCTCGACAGCGTGTGGATGAAAAATCAGGAATACTGTTGGTGAATTCAAGCACGAATAGTGTTACCGTTTCCTGATCAAAAGGGTTAACCTCAGTCGAGTAACCGGTTTGCCTGTTCTATATAAGCTGGTCATAAACTACAGTGATAATCCATATGCATTTGTGGACTTTGTAATAACTACATTGTAAGTTGTGTAGTGAATAGTTAATTTGCTTCGGCTGTGTCGCCGAACGCGACCTAAAATTTTCTGTCGCTTACTTGAAACGATGTCGGTCAAAGTGTCCTTGTTGTACTACGCGACGAAGAGAATCATTCACTCCAGTGGGAGAGATTAAGTCGGTGCCCTTCGTTCCCTAGCAGAGAATCAATGGAGAGCTCTCGGTCAAGTAAGCGTGAGTTAGATGACCATGTTTCTGCCATCACTTGAAAACCAATCGGATGGTTAAGTTAAACAAATGCGTCGGTCGATCGCTAGTACGGTTCAGTACATTAGTCACCATAGGACACAGAACTTAACTCAACTAAATTTTTGACCTGCAGCTCTGTAAAACTACACATGGCACCGCTAAGACGGGAGCTCAGAACACAAACATTCAGTTTACAAATTGATCAGAGAGTGAATGAATTTCCTGTGCACTCTCCAGTTCACGTGTTTGGTTTTCAATTGTTTTTAACACATGTCAACCTGACAGCAAGCTATGGATCCCGTTTTAGCCGTCTTACTCTATACGTGGATTTGACACACGCTACCCAGTA
Organism: Opisthorchis felineus; assembly: GCA_004794785.1. NCBI lineage: Eukaryota > Metazoa > Platyhelminthes > Trematoda > Opisthorchiida > Opisthorchiidae > Opisthorchis > Opisthorchis felineus. Next base: position 162,915 of record SJOL01004525.1, on the reverse strand, counting down.
TACCAGACGTTAACAGTTGAAACAAATTATGTGGTACATTAGCAAAGAATGTTTCATGAAATGGCGTTCATGATAACTAGCCTGATGAAAGAAAGGTCAATGAGCAATAATTTAGGAAGGAAAAATCTTACACAGCGGGTGAAGGGAAATTCCAAAACAACAAGTAAACTTACTGGAATTTCCCTAGTATTTCTTTCCAGATTTTTTTAGCCCATAGAATACGAAGGTTCGGGAATACACCATAATAAGACCTCAAAAGGTGAATGGAAATTGCATTTATGAAAACGGTTTTCACTGCTTAACTCTAGTGTTTTTTTCAAAGTGAACAACTAACTCAGCTAGCTATCATACACCTTTCCTAATCCTAAGAAGATGGTGTTTTATTCTTGAGGAAACACGTATGGGCGCTGATTAAAATTGGTGTGTTTGGAGTGTGGAGCTCTCCCAGGAAAACAGTAAAACCTGAAAATTACACATTAGCGAACGACGGCGTGATAAATGATGCAAAGTATATTGGCATTTGATCAGGTGGCCGTTGGTTTGTCTTACGAACTTGGCAAGCAACCTGCAAATGATTCGGCGCCATTAGGGGAGAGGTCATCAGTATACCACTGGTTACGCGTTTTGGTGATGTTTCTCGTTCGGTGACTACAAGTTTACAAGCTAGTTTACCAGTTAGGCGGACAGGTCAACAGACACCTGATGAACTACCAGCGAAAGCACCCACGCTACCAATATTCCGGTAAGCGAAGTATAGGGAACACATCAAAATGCAAAATTCTCACTCTACCCAGTTCAAATTTGCAGTACCGTCGAGCGCATCGGCCCTCCACATAAACCGTTCTGGGACATGCATCTAAGGTAAAATGTGTGATTCTTTCGTTGGACTTGCACATTCACGGAACTTTTATGTAGGAAAGTGTTCTGAACTAGACATAAAACAAAGGGTATAGCTGCTTTGTCGCTTTCGGTCGATAGGGTGGAATATTGGTTATTTCTGCCCTGTGTATCAAGTTCTCCTCAATGTTCGCATTTTAACGTTATGGAACGCCAGATGTGCTCACAATGATGAAATCAACTGGGTAAAGTTCTGGAAGCCAATACTTCAAACATGAGTCAGTTGGCGCACAATGATGCGCTGGTGAGTTGATGATTGTCACTGGTGCCTGTCTCCTCCCACCGTATAATCTTTCACGGTGGGCTCCGAACACCACGCTTAATGCGCTCATTTGTAACCTTTCCAATTAATGGGGAGACTTTTAGCCTTTCTGCAAGAATAAATAAATGCAAGCTAAAAACCCAAGATGCTTTCAAGTAGTTTCAACCTTGTTGGGATTCGACATCAATGTACACCTTATAAACGAACAAATGTCCTAAATATCGTTGCTTGACGGACATAGCAAATTATCATACCACCGTTGTTCTGATAGCTGGTACACTTAGTGGCTCAGCAACGGATACATCATTCCAAAATACTCAGTAATTAGGAAGTAACGTTTGGAAACTATTTAGAAAGTATGTAAGCACAGAGAGAGGAGAACAAATTTACCCACTCAACCCCTCATTGATGAAGTCTACTCGACTGGTGATGAAGCATTCGCAATCCAGCTGCCAAGTTCGGTGAACAGAGCGACAACCAAGCAGCTCACCCAAGCTACCTATAATCCGCAACATTACCAATAATATTTTTGAAAATAGGCTGGGGATGCCTGTCGGATGGGAAGCCAAGTAAACAAGAATGCAGACTTACAGAGATCTGACCTGATCGATACGCACTCTAAGACAGATGTGTTAAAGCCTAATTACGCCCAAGTATAGCACGACTTTATGAACTACGCTGCATTCCACTTTGTTCCAACATTAGAGTATACTTTTGTTAGTTACCAAAGTGAAGGCGGTTCATTCGGGATATATCAACGTGAGCGTAACCCGCAAAAATGCTTTTCGCTTTATTATCTGCATGAATCAAAGATGAAGTCAAAAACAATCATTGGTGTTTGGTACTGACAGTTTACATAGGCCGGCTGTTGTTTTGAGTGACAGGTGTGTGGAATGTTAGTGGCCAGAGTTTCTGCATACAAATTTTCCACGCCAAATAAATTTCTCTTTAAGTTTTCCATACAAACTAAAACCATGGATTTGGTTTATTTGACCACGCCGAACTGCACGACAATCTTTATTTAATACGTTGCGCATGTTACATAAAATCTATGAGTAGCACATGGTGTTGAGGAAGAAACCTTGATTTAGTGAACACCATCCCAATTGAACTCTGAGACATCCTCAGAATCGTCTGTTCAGTTGATAATCACCATAAAAGAAAAATAAATTTATCTCGGTTTAACACTTCAGTTAACAGGTGTGTGGTCAGACATACATGTGTAGATCTTCGTTACGATGTTCCAAGCAATGGACGGACATCTTTTGAGAGGGGTTCGGCTGAACTTTCGGATGTTTTTAACTAGACCGTCTTATTTAGAGTCACGGATAGATAAGTTATCTGATAGAACAGCATGAAGACTACTGTGCGCAGGCCTTAAACAAAGACGAACACTGATTTCCACAGCTTAATCTCAGGGTGAGGTGCACGAGGCAAACGCTCGAGGTTGCACCACATCTTAAGTGCGGAAAGTTAAACTATTTTCCCGGATAGGTTGTACTGGTTTACAACAGAACGCTAAATGGGTTATTGGGTAAATCACTTAGAACTTTCTCATGTTGTTTGTTCCGTAGCGACGAGAAAGTGTGCTTTGCGTAGATTGGTTGAACAGATATGGCTTGCGGAAAGAAAAGTAGGACTTCAGATGTTGAGCGTGTGTTGGTGGCTGTGTAGATGTTTGCGATGTGGTTGTAGGCAGTATGTGACTTCACCGGAGATTCTGTGAGATAAGCTGTCCGCCGATTCATCTGGTAGAGGGCTTGACTGACTTCGAACACAGAAACTGGCTAAAAAGGATTAATTTGGAAGGATAAATGTGGGAACTAAATAGCAGGTGGGGCATTCCCAACTAGTTCCTCTTCTTGTTCGGCAGAATCAAAACTGCATATTAGTCAGCTCAAATTCCTGACTTAGAACCGGTGGAGAGTTTTGGAGTCGACCGGTTAACAATGGTCAAAGGAATGGTCGCATCCTTCGCACATTACATGAAGTGATGCGTGTGAACATTATTGAGTGAAATCGAACTAATTCTGATTGGGAGTGTTTTTTGATCAATCTGTTTCACTCATAACTGATAGTTATTTGCTATCCGTCCAGAGTGTTTTCGATAACACGTTGCACTTCTTTGGCATATCGAGTAATTGACTAGGTTTGAACAAAATAATGGGCTCAGTAATCGGTGTGCCAATATTACGCCAAATATTAGATCCAGATTACCCTCTTTTACACGGTGGCAGCAGTTACATTCCACATGTGTCCGCAAAAGCTTTATGTAATCCTGTCTGTTAAGTTAGTTCACGTCAACGGATTTTTCGCACATGAACAAAAGATCACCCCTTTGTATCTTAATGAAAAACCAGACCAAATTTTGGCAGACCACTTAAACTGTACGAACAATGCACATGTTGTCTTTTTGATGAGGCACATCACGTCTTTGAGATCAAACTGCATTTTGCCGCTACTTTAAGATAAATCGATTCACACATGTGCATGGTGAATCGACTTATGCAAACAATCTGACAGTCTATATCTTTGGAACATGGACACACGAGTTTATGTCCTTGATTAAAAGTTTTCTTAGTCAAAAAGAAAGAAGCTCATGAACGTTTTTTGCTCAAAAATGTGCATTTTAAAGGTGTTTTTATGATGATGAAAGTCTGAACATGGTGTAAATCAGCGAATTTAGAAGAATGAGTGCCACATAGAGCTTTTCGTGAGTTGTTCCCACATGTTATCCGAGGATCTGTCACTTTGGAGAGGTACTGTCGTCCGAATACAGGAGTGATCAATAAGACAGCGGTGGGTACTTTGAATGGTGCCTTTTTTCTAGAGGCTTTAACTAAAGAAGTACTGTAAATGGAATAGCTGCATTCCGTGCAACCGAGACAACAACTGCTAACCATCTATCACTAGTCGATACTGAAGAACGGCCGTTTAGATCTCCAGGATCAGCCAGTCCACAGAAGAAAAGGCTTGAACGGAACTGTTTCCAAAATAGATCAACAAAACGAACAGCTTTCTATCGGACTGTGAAAACATCTTTGTGTTACGCAGTTCTAGGTTTCTGTGGTCAGTCGTTCCCAAACAGGAAACTCTCCTTGAATTGTCTTAGCTAGCCCAAATGAGGCATAGAGACGTGCTCTGTTTTGCCCCAAAAATATCCCAAAACCTCAGTGGCCCAGGCTAAAACGATGATGAATACCTAACGGTGACTTCATTACGAAATTCTGCTATGCTTACCGAATCTCGTCACACTATGATTTTCTTTAGTTACTTGAAGTGTATAGTGAACTTCTATCGCTATTCACACCCATTCGCCATTTTTTTACCACAACTCATGATCACTGCAGTGGTCGCATACTCCCAAATATAAGCAGCTTACATTCTTTAGTGTCACAAGCGCTCTGAGCGGATACGGCAGTTTCCAATACTGAAATACTCCTCGGTAAATGCTTGAATAAATGCTGAGTGGTATAACAGACCAAATCATAACAACACATCTTAGTTGTTAGTTTGCGCTGCATGCCGCTGAATGTCAGACGTGGTTCAGAGTCCATATGCAAACATATAACGCAGGTAGTACTGAAAAATATTTCAAACGTGACCTGCGAAATTCCAATCACTCATTCTGTCTTAGCCATCTGACCCATCCGTTGACCCGTGGCCTTTATTTCTACCAGACCATACATAAATCTGTCATACTTAACATACGTCGATAACGTGAAGTCTGCCACGTTTCGGAACCCGCTAGATGTAGTGGTTTTAAGCGTATTCACATGATGTTTTGACGAACAGCGCCATTTTAAACGACATCACATTAAGCACATTAGAGCTTTACTTCTACTTGTTGGTTCTTCAGAACCAGCCTATTAACCTCTAATTAAACGTCATTTTATGAAGAATTTCTGACCTTACATATAAGCCGTAAAAGTTTTCGGACCAGTTTTTGAGGCTTTTGTTAGCAGTGTTTCTCTATTACGAGGAGGCCACACAAGAATCAGCCGCGCTCCTTCTTAGTGGTTAACAATTACGGTGGAAACTAGCTTTTCTACTTGTTCAAGCCCGGATTTTGTTTAGCCAAACGTATCCCAGAATACCGAATATCTGTATTCTCCTGGCGATTTTATTTTGAAAACAAGTTTATTGAACTTTGGTCGGTGAGAATTCCAAAAGTTCATTGCTAAGAACCGAGGATTTGTCGCGAAAGATTACGGTTCACACTTGTCTATCACACTCAGACACCAGAGACTTTATGACAACTTACTAGGCCAGTGTCAGTTAACGAAGTAACGCCTGGTATACATCCAGGCGCTGTTGGATTCTGCTGGATTTGGGAACGCGGAAGTACTTGTAGGCATGATAGTTATAAGGTCCTACAGCAAGTCTTCGGCCGACTGTCAGTTTTAGGTTCTGTAATTGCCTAATAATGTCTCAAACACATGTTGAGGAAGTGGCATTTGTTTCATGTGCACGGACTGACGTTATTAGGAAAAAATTAATTTACTGAAAGATTCCCATTTCGTGTATGTAACCTGCGTGCACGTTTCTGAACATACTTCCCAGTGGATAGTCTTTTAGCACTACGGGGAAAGAATATTTGCTGAACAGCACTTTTCAACGGAGAATAATGCGCTTTATCAAATGTATATCGCACCAATGGATGTAAAAATTTGGGGGTTAGCTGTTTTTCGATGGTAAACATCTATGCATGCAGCTGACAAAATAGTCGACCGAGTATTTACAAATTTCATATTTAAAGGTGTTAGACTTGAAGATTCAGAGATTACTGTAGTGCAGACAAATGATTTCTCCGCTCACCATGATGTGGCCGGTGAATTTTGAAGGTGCCATCTCTAAGGGCGGTAGATACTCTGCTGCACTCCCTTATGTGAAAGAACAGTAATTTCCTCAGCTGCTACGTATAAGAAAACGCCAACTATTGAGATGCCAAATTCAGTCAGTCCCTAGAGTACTCATCTGTCTAATGCTTCCTTCGAAAAGGATTCATTCAGTTAAGCATCTGTGTCAGGTGAGTCTGTATTTTAATTCCACCTTCAAAGTATATCTTTTGAGCATCAATTCCCACACACAAACACAAAATAAAGTAAGTGAACCAAGGATAGGAGGGTACTTAGTGTTTGAAGCATGTTCGGTCTCACTAATAGATGTGGAAAACCGAATTTCCATCGCTGGCGGGGCCAGTGTCTTACAGATAGCCACAATATTTTTTTTCCTGGTACTTGTCGTGGCATGGAAAGATCAAGGAAGAATGTGTGTTTATCGTAATCTAATGCTGCGATTTTTAGGGACGACTTTTATTTTACCGTTGTGAGCCAGAATCTTAACACATTAAAGACACGATCAAAAGTTCATTGAATGGTCTGGGAACGGTTACGAATAAACTCACCCAGTTGATTTTTTTCAGGTCACTGTGTTCTTAGTGTGCTTGCTGCTGACAAACACTGTAAACTCATTACATCATCAAGTGGTTGCATTAGCTTGTTATCAAAGAGTGAACTATTAAGTTCTATATGGTAGTACTTACACACTTTGGAAGGCTTTCTTCGATTCATCACAAATTATTAGACTACAATTAAGGTAAGAAAGCCTACGTGCGTACTCAATAAAGGGTATTAGAACGCGCACTTCAAAGCATCAGCTCTACTGTGAAAAGTTTAGTGGTCGAGCGTCTATGTTAACCCAGGACTGAAACTGATCACGCCATATTTTCATCTTTCAGCGTTTAGATACGCGTCTCCTGCTCTATTGGAACACTGCTCTACCAAACTTAAGTTGAACTACGAAAAGTGGACAGCATTGTAGCAAAGAACTAAAATCATATTTATGTTCACCTTTGATTAGTAAAGGTGCATACATATACCACTTGCATCGCAAATGACAGATAATCATGAGCTGATTAACGTAACCTTGAGGCCAATAATGGTTGAAAGCTTCATTGAATGGAAATGAAGGGTGAGCCTTCGACCGTAGCAATTACCAAGTGAAATCACATAACTTCGAGGCCTCTTGGTACATCGGTGAACTTATAAGTTCAAAACGAAACCGTTGATGGTGGCGCAGTCTAAGGGCTCGAAGACAGATAAATAACAGTGAACATGAGATCGGAGTGAAGACCACGAGAAAGTTCTCACATTATCTGTTCCTAACCGCACGATTCAGCAAAAGGTGCCCACTCAGCCTCTAATAGTATCCCACGTTTATAATTAAATGTAAGGATTTCATTTTAGCCGGGGAGAAAAGTGTCTAGGAATGTGAATGGGCGTAAGAAAAACTAACTAGTTGATGTGCAACGTGTCCAGTGTTACATAGAATTAGGCAGTAGTTCGACACTCAGAATAGGTCCTTGAGGAGGGACTAATATGACCTGGTCACATAGGCGGTTCAGAATGAAGACTGGAAAACACTCTTGAGACAACCACTTCCTTGTAACAGAGTTATTCCTCAAACTCTAGCTGATTCCCCAGCATTAAATGGCCTGGATCAACACAAGTGCTATTGCTCGCTGTTTGAATGTTAAGCAATTACTATAATAAAAAACGTGCGTCAATGTACTCTCACCCATCTTCACAATAAACCAGCGGAAATCGTCTACTTTCAGTGAAGTTAGTGGCCGTTTCCATAAGGTCAGAGAATAATGTTCGCCTGTGAAATGCACGCTGTTACGTACGCCACTTACATCTGTCATGGAAAGCAGAAGCGCCCAAAATGAGTTGTTCAGAATCACGTATTCGTGGCGAAGATCCTGACCAAGGAGACAGTTGCTATCAGTTGCTAGAATCACAAACCACAATATATTTATCTGTTATCACTTTAACTAGCACCATCGGTAGACCAGCAGTCCCAAAACACTGTAACATGATATTTGCCATCATATACGTTAGTTGTCCAATCCTTTTTGGTTTGCCCTTTCAGCGGCGTTTAGAAAACAAAGTTTGAAAGGCTTTTGCTTCATCACCCCAGGTGAGTAGTCTGAGAGGTGGTAGACTGAAGCATAGAAAAAAGTAAGCCTTTATATCAACAAATACGCTCATGTTCATATCAATTTGGTTTTCAACTGAATCATTCGTTGATGATATTCTTTATATGTTATGATCTACCGAACTAGAGCAGCGATATTCACAAACCAATCCATGGGGATCGCTTTTCCACTTGTGAAATTCGGTAACTTTGTCCTGCTTGAACACGATAGAATTTCCAGATATTTGGGTAAACACTGGAGTCCATTGAAACCATCTTGCTAATTGCATCCTATAACGAGTTTGGCCAAACCCTGATATACTTGAAAGAGCAGACTACGCACGTATAGTGCACGTATAGTCCACAATGAATAGGATTCGCCCCTATTCTTCTCATACTGTGAATTCACAGCGTGTCGCATACGTATATATATATATATATATATATATATATATATAAAACTGAACAGTCCAGTGACCGTTCAGGGCGATGTGATCATATACCAACTGATTATTCTGTGTCGCTACAATTGAATGGACTTTTGGAGTCCATTGTTCATAGAGAAGTGGGCGTTTCGTTGGTCGATGCAATGGAGCGTATGTCAGCTTTACATGATAGTAATCGCATACGTGAAAATGTAGAGAGTAAGGATGTCGAAGCGCCGTTCAGAGACTGACAGGTAACCTGATGAACGATAGATGATAACCGAAAATTCACGCACAACAGGTTTCGGTATACATCACTGCCGGTAGCTCAATATCGATTTTCCAAAAACGGGAGCAAACCTGCTGCACCATGTTCGGTGCAGGTTTCGGAGAGTGGTTGCATAATAGCTTTGTGCCTATTCATTCAACCCTTAGAAGATGTCCTGGAATCCGTCGCAATCGGAAAACCGGCTGCCTGTAAACACTTCCTATGCAAGTAAGAAGTTGGGCAATTTCCGTCATGATTTTAATGATTTTCGGACTTGTTTAATTACTTCGCCGAAAGCAGACAGTTATGCTTTAATCAAGAAAGTTAGCGATTTCAGCGTTCGGGGGATTAAGTAACATTCGGCTATAGTTGAATAATGACAAGGATACAATGCTCCTGTGATGCAGCGTGTACCTTGAGGTGTATATCCTTTGGTTTTACAGTGAAAATATTCTACATGGGAAACAAAGTTATCAGTGTGTAGTGTGTGTAGTTGCATGTAAAGAGTGAAAACCTGCTGGCTGACCCAAATATGAAACATCAAGTGGACGCGAAGATTTGGAAGCTTGGCATATGATATCACCGTGGAAGCTTATAAAGCCAGTGTGATTTCGGACTACTTAACTTTAGAAATCGAAACAAATTTGTGTGCACTGAAAAACACTAACAGGTAGGCTTAAAAGAATGATTCATGATGAGCTTTTTGTTAAAATCCAATCTTAAGCGGTTCTCTGCATAAAATCGTCTTTTTTGAACAGTTTCCATGTCCCAATGAAATACTCGTACAGTTTGTTCTTTGAGAACCAAGTACTGAAGAAACCTAAAAACAATTTTAGAAGGAGAGATTTGCCCAGAACTGGGGTGCAATCTAGGTCATTATTTTAAAACTTTTGCCAACCAATGCAACGCATAGCTCGGTATCGTTCTAAATAGACCGTATAGTATCGTTCGTATAGACCAAACTTTAATATCGTGTATATTACAAGGCCAGCTGTCAGCGCCGAATGTGACATATGACAAAATAATATGTGTATTATTTACTTTTTTGTTGTGTCTTACCGTAACCGCTCTATCGTAAGTGCGAGTAGTTGTTATTGTTCAGATGAATGGACAACTGTGTCGGCCTCCAATGGGGAATTGTGTCCTTTTCGTTTCTGACACATACCGAGCATCAGTATCTCCAAAAGGTAACACAGCAATCCAAGCAAACAGAATTTGCGTTGCCTGGCAAGTCAACGTCTACCGTTTGTTTAGAGCCCTCATATTTATTGCGCATCCCTAGTTATCAAATTCGCAGCCGCAAACAATTCGAAATGACTCTTCAACTTCGGACGGCCAGTTCATCTGACAGGCTTTAATGTTCGCACCGTGAAACAGGCTAGACAACAGACTGCTTTTGCCCTAAGCTTGACTGGCTTCTCATTGATGTGTGCTGTCTGTCTGAGAGGAAGTTTAAAGACCGAAATACGGTTGTTGAACTGAACTTTTCATTGGTTTCCTCTCGTTTCTGCTTGCACACTTCTGGTGATCCACAGGTCAATGTGACTGTTCTGATGGGGTCGGCAGTATTTTAAGCGACCAATTGTAAGGTGGTGGTGCTTGAATTTTTGCCTGTTTGTAACCGCTTCTGTAAGGTTTGTCTGTAAAAACTTGTGGGCGTATCCCGTAAACGCGCTGATAATCTTTTATAGTTGGTTGTATCTGCTTACACCCCAACACACTGTAGCTCTGATACACTCAAAGGCAGCTTTTACGATGATTTGAGCGCGTTAATACGATGGGCCAACAGTTCAGATATTGTTGTGTTTGCCGGGAATATGCATGCACATGTAGGTAGATTTAGTGCCGTCGTCTTGGATTAGATTCGAGGGACCGGGACAACGGTGGACGCTTACTGCAAATATGTGCTGATCACGGACTGTTTCTTTGCAGCACTAACTTCTGTAAAAACGAAGCAGTGTGGCCACTTAGTAGCCTTTTAATGGAGCCAAATTCCAGCACAGGCAACATCGCCAATAACGGCTGCGTGCGTCAATTAATGATTGTCGCTCTTTCTGGAACACTTATTTGGATTGGGATCACATGCTTGTTTGTCGTCGCTCCGCGTTGCGCTATTCATGGGTACAAAAGATACGCACACATCGCCTGGCCATCTCCGAATTCAAGTGAAACAGACCTACCAAAAGGACGTGAAGTCACTTCCTTAAAGCACTTCTCCTGATGCTGACTATTACGAGAAGGTACTATCCGCAACTCTGCAAGATGATGGGCTCTCCTCCTGTTAAACAAGTTAGCCAGCTAGATATAGGAATTGGATCTCAAACTACATTCCCAAATCGCTGGAAGCTCGGACACCTATTTCTTCTCGTTGAGAGCACTAGATAAACTGTCAGACTTTAGGAAAAAAAGAGCATCTGCGCGGATGGGGGCGCTTGATTGATCCTGAAAGAGATGGAGTAGGCGAGAATCTCTGAGTATGTGAGTAAGCTGTTCTAGCTGATACGCGCAACAGGCCCAAAGAAGCCTCCGGTGAGCACAAAAATCACTAATAAAAAAACTCGCCTGTTTCTAAAACGGAATAATGCCTGGTTCATTGGGTTAAACACTTTAAGGTCCAATTCAACTGGACACCTTTAGTTGTTCAGCCGGATCCCCCCGCCACAATGCAGCCATGGACAGTGAACTTGGAACCACTGAGAGCTTTGGAAGTGTCTATTGTCTTTATCTCGGGCGTCACCCAGCAGCTGGTCGTGAAGAACTCCCGATCGCACTGATCACACACATGTGAAATCCCATGCCTCCAACTGCGAGAAAGAGACCGTCCGGACAAAATGGAATTGGTCGATAGTAGCGCCTCATTTTCGACAAAGGTGCTCATGGTGATTGTGGCAATAAAAAAAGAACGAGACTCTTGCATTGCTTATTTTACGTCCTTTCACGAAGGCTGGTGAAGACGAAGCAGTGGACGGCAAGCAGAAGGGTGCTGTGCAGACCATATCACAACAACCTCTCACGTGCTAGAGCGACGGCAGGTATATAGGCGCCATTCAATCTAGGGGTTTCTCGTCCCTTAAGATGCGTTGGATTCTGTCAACCGGTTTGTTCATTTCGACATGCTTGTGCAACAGGGTATGCCCCAAATGCCTGCGACTATCATGCACTGTTCCTACTGATATATTTGGGGACGCGTAAGGGTGTATAATGAGTTCTTTAAAAGCTTTCTTACGAGCAGTGGTGTCCGACAAAGATGTCCACTTCTCCATTTTTGCTTAGTTTAGTCATTAACGAGGTAGTGGTGACAAGACTGAAAGGTCTCCAAAATCCCAGTGTTCGGAGTCCTGTGAACGAGAAACTTGTTGGCCTAGAATACCCGAACATCACTGTTTTAGTTTTTTTTAAATGGAAGGGAGAGGAAGCGTTACTGTAAAAGAGCTATCCAAGACCATCCACTTTTTTGGAGTGCGCTCTGCTCCCCCATGGTGTAAAGGCCTGCTGCAGGACGTAGAACTTGTGAGCATGCCTGTGAGAATTCAGGCAGTGGCATTAGGGTTTATAGAACACCATACGTACCTTGGAAGTCACATTAGCATTAGTGTGACATACGAAGTAAACGGACGAATCTCGAAGGCCAGAACTACATTTTCCAATTTGCGCCATTCATGGTGCTAATGTGGCATTTCAATGGGTCTTGGAAGACGTGTGTATCAAACTACCCTGCAGTCTGTAATGTTGTATTGGCTCCAGAATTTGATACTTTGAGAATGGGATTTGAAGCATATTCGGGTTTTTGACCACCAATATTTTAGAACTACTGCTGGAAGCAGCTGGATTCAACTAATTCGGAATGCGTTGATTAAAAGACGGATCGTTGTTGAAGCAGACCGTACTTCCATCAAGGAAAGCATCGAGCGCTGCAAGCTAATTTGACTGGACCAAGTGTTTTGCAAACAGAGTTATCGCCTACCGAGACGAGCTCTTTGTTCTTTGGCAAATTCGAAATGATGTATACCTAATAGTGCACAGGGTATGACACGGCAGCGAACATGATGATAAACCTAGGAGTTATTGGATCTCGAAAGGTTGCCAGTGTTTAGGACGGCGCCCCACTCATCACGTTTTATCTCCTGATCAGCTGTGAAAACAAAAATTTGCACTGTTCAGTTGGGTTAAAGTAAGCTTACCAACGTTGTCCTCACCAGTCTATGGGATATTATTTCCACTGGGACCTACCCTAACATAAACTAATGATGTCTTGTGAGTTGGTGACTTAACCTTGGCAATCTGACTGACAAGCTTAGCGAAAAGCTCAACAGTCATCTGATCAAAAACCAATGAAGATGAGCGGGGTTACAATGAGAGCTCCTCTTAAATTTATTTTCCTTCTAACATTCCTTGTCGCAGACCCCTCGGACATACCGGAAAATTAAAAGAAACGTCAAGTTTTGTCAATGTCTGGGGAAGGTGAATCTCCGGCAATTACGTTTTCACCAAATTCATATGGGCGCTTGGACTCAAATTAGCGCGTGACGCCCCGTAATTTGCATCCGCTGTGTCATCTAAACCAAATGGATACAGGGTACAAGCAAGAAGATCACAGACTTGTCAAGTTTGAGCCACACCGCATTTTCCACATTTCCAAGGTCGAAGCA
>SJOL01004525.1:132009-148448 GCA_004794785.1 Opisthorchis felineus | reverse complement strand
ATAGTTTTGTAACCAAACTCAATAGCCTCGTTAACCGAAAGCATTCCGAATCACTCACCTCGTGAGTGACTAAGGGGTTCCCGGTAAATTACTTGGAAAACACTGTCTCTTCACCTAGGTTAATACGTATTGGCTAGGTATGCTGCAGTAGCCCTTGAACTGCGATTCTGTTTTCCAAGGGCTTGTGAGATGAAGTTTTATTCATGCATTGTGTCTGACAAAAATATATGATACTCTGCACTAGCACATGGCTCATCACATACAAGAACAGAGGTAACCTGGTGACATAGATGGAACTGAAACTCATGTACAGACTGATGTCAATGTAGGCAAAACCAAGGATATTCGATTGTATCCTAATAATTGGGGCCGGATTCAAATGCCACTCAAGGAACGTGAGATATGCTGTTCCTTCTCTGCGAAGGGTGCCTTCGATATTAGTTTCATGGCCCGCATAGTTTTCACTGCAAGATATTATGAATACGATTCACGGTATAAATTTGATCCGCAAATTCTGGTTCCGCTAGTAACTGCTATAATCAAAACATATCTTCCTAGACCGCCGAGTTAGGCATTGTGTTAGTTGCCTTTCTGTTCCAGTGGGGCAAAATTACCGGAGTGAACCTACTGCCCTGTTCAGGTTTACTTAACATAGATTTTACGCCTAACGATTCCGTTCTTTTTTTTCTAGGGATAAAAATATCAAAAAAAGTTAGATGTTGTGTTTAATTTCTACGTTATGCTAAATATTAGGTTCAAGTAAGTCGAAGGACCCCAAGACAACCAAGAAGCCGATCCCATCTTTTCCTACCACAAAAACGTCGTCTATGTAGCGCTAGCGGAATCTAAACTGTTCACTTGGAAAATTCGCTGGTCCGGTCTCGAGTTTACTCACAGAGATCTTTTTGCCTATCAGGAGTAATTCAAGTTTAATCGGACTTAGGAAACTACTTCACAGTTTCTAACAGGTTCGTCGCGTCATAATGTATAACTGCACTCGAAACAGGACATTCATCTCGTTGCTCAGCATGATACAGTGTCAACTGTGGGTTACCAGTACCATTTCAGGTTTTGGTATTCTTAGAGTTGACAAACTGGGGTCACCTTGAGGGTTATATCAAATGGAAGTTTAGTTCTACATAGTCATATCTGTAAGCAACACCAAGCGGATAATAAGAAATGTGAAGCAGCACAGATGTACTATTTCTCAAACGCTGTATGGTAAGCTGATAAGAAATGAATGTGAGTTCATACTCAGTAGGTCTCCGTACAAAATGCTGTCAGTAAATCAGTGTCGACTCTCCAGAAATGAGTACAAACACGCGTACAGGTTTGGTGTGGGTTTCGAAAACTGGTCACTTAATATTCGGGTGTGTATTCATTCAGCCCTTTGGACTTTACTTAGGTTTCTTGATTTAATTTACATCCACTTGTGCTGAACTAGAATTTTAACGTCGAAAAAACAAAAGTTTTTAATTTCAGTCTGATTCCTCAAATCAAGTGTCATAAAGACGCATCCACCGTACTCTTGTCTCTTTACAAAACTGTATTGTTTGCACTCTGCTGAGTGGTGAAAAAAAAACAAAGCGAAGTTTACTGTTGATTGCATCATAATATCGATCCTGGAATTTGACTTGAACTTAATCGGAGAACCAGTTCGTTTCATCAACCCTCTGTTATCGTTCTACGAGAATTTGAGAAATTAGTGCCATGAGGCAAGAAAATTCTGGGGCTAAAGGCTTCAGATTATTAGCGTGGTCCTGTAAGATTTCCCGGAGGGCAGCTGGACAGTTGGGTAAGTTGTTTCACAACTTATCGTGCACATCCAGCAACGTCACTAGGAATGATTTTTTGTAGTTCTATGTGATTTCGGGAGGCATCGTTAGGGAGATCCCGAGTGGGTTGTCATTGATACTCTGAAGACCAACTTACCGCGTGGTATAAATATCTATTGCCACAGCCAGTGAGACCCTGTTACCGGTCGAGACGCAAGGAATGCAAAGAACGAAAAGGTCATTAAACATAGCAAGTGTAGCTTCTTTTTAAAGCAGACTGATGACGTTGCTCCATTCCTCGTAAGAGCAAAGAACGACCGGCAGATGTAGAACAGTGGTTCACCATTATTAGAAACTGTCCTCTCGCTTGAAAGATAGGGTTCTGTTTTGCTTTTGCAGCTGCTTCACTTACTCTTGCCAATACCCATAGTTTCAGGTTCTGTTTCAATCAAAACAGTTGCCTTTAGCGAACGAAATTTCCCAGTAAACATCAAATTATTGTCTGAAAGGACAGATCGCGAAATGTAGCTACAGCTATTGTGATTTTCCCTAGTGAAAGTTCAGTGTTTAAGATGGTGAAAGTTCTAACGTTTATATCGGCTCACTAAGTAAACAGAAGACCGATTTTGCCTGGTTGTTGGACTCAGATGGAATAAATTCTTATGAATTCTTTTGCAGTCGGGTGGCGCGTAATTTTGTTGCCACTAGCCTCCACGACTAACTGCTCATTCTGAAACCAGTCTGTTTTGAGTGTATATAGTTGGGCACTCTATCCATAGTGTATGATGAGATATCTTTCAACATGAGTTTATAGCATGAAAATTGACTTGCCAAAGAAATTAAAGTACACGATTTGGTTGTAACGTTTTTGGTAAAAGCCACGATCAGATGTCCGGTGTACCCCCACTTTTGGGATTATTTGAATGTGGTAGTCCGAAGAACGCAGAAATGAGCTTTACATTTTCGCTGATTTAGGTTAATATGGCATAATATACTGCCCTCTTTAGTTTATTAAAGCCCACAGGGCGCATTTTGAGTGAGGCGAACCAAACGCTTTATTGCTTAGTTTCTCGAATATACACAGTACGTAATATATTGGGTCAAATTTTCAATAAGTCAAAGTGCTGGTGGTATGCAGTAGCACCTGGGTTCCGAGTCAGTCATTATACTGTGATAATCCATACTGAACAGATATACACTACTGGTGAGGCCTACTAAGAACGAACTCCATATGTTTTTTCTTTGCGTGGTCTATGGGCACCTTGATACGAGCAGGGTACATGTGAGTGCAAATGGGTTGATGTGGGTATGTATTCAGAGAATCTAACAGCTATCCGCATCTCCGTTTATTGGAGCGGAACATCCATCAGAGGCAAACATTGATAAGCCTCAAAATCCCAGCAGCTAACAGCAATCAGAGGCTACCACATAGTTCGTGAACCAAAAAATAAGCTTTCAATGCACCAGTGAACTTTGGTCCAGCAAGGAATTATCGACGAGTACTTCATAAGACCTAATCTTCCAAAAAATAGCTCATATTTGTGAGACACGTGGAATTTGTTTATTTGTGATTTGAGCCTCAGGAGCAATTGTGTCCTTCTGAGAAAGAGGCAACTTCCACTCTTGTTTGCCCAACAGTCCCATTGGATCCCCATGGAGTATGCCTTGGGGTTCTGCAGCAAACGTTTTGGTGCATGATTTCTGCATACCTTACACAGCATGAGCAAGTGAAATTTTATGAACAATAAAAAAAGTACTCACTTTCGTGCAAGTAACTGATAGTTCAATAGGGTTGCGGAGGTATCAGGGCTACAGTTTGCGGTCATTTTCTGAGGAGAATACTTTCAGGCGCCAGTGAAACGGAGAATCAGCAAAAAAGTTACCTGTTTGTTGACACCGTGTACACGAAGCCCGACGAGCAGCTCTCGCATCCGCCGGTGTCAGCATTGATTAGCATCTGGCTCTTTTTGACGGTGAGCCAGGCGAAGCAACCAATACTGCGAAAAGAAAAACGCGCAAGTTCGTTTCTTTACTGTGGGCCCTAATTGCACGCACACACGCCTTTGTGTGACCGGCACCTCATTCGTCAGCAAAACAGGCTACAGTTGATTTCGTCAAACCATAATGTTTTACCCCATTCGGCCTCCAAATGCACAACCTTCAGAACTTAACTCATTCAGTGTCGCTTGTTCTTCAATGAGCTCGTTGTTGCTCATATGGGATGTTAGTTATGCACTCAAGCAGACACGTGTCGACGCGCTTATCCAGTGTTACCTAACTCATCTTTGTCAAATTCGACAAAAATTCGTAGATACAACGTGAAAATTGTCATCCCGTAATTATTTATATTGACTTCTATCCCATTCGAGGTGCGCCGTTCTACTGCTTTACTTTCCTGAGGAGCAGCTCTACCCACACCCCAGACTATTACCCAGTTTTCAGTCAACTGATACATTATACCAACTAGTGCCCCAACTGGTTCACACTTTTCACCGCCTTTGGAAGCTGGATGCATTTTTCATCGTTATCTGCTAGACTATTCTTCAAACGGACCTCGTGATTGTTCGGCTTTCTGGTGCTGTACCGCGATAAGCAAATTTAGCACTACCCTTTATTAGATAAGATTTCTGATTTAGAAGACGGGGACATCAGGCTACCTTCATGCTACGTTCAAAAAAATCCAGTTTCAGCGCTTTGTGAACCTTGGAGAAAGTTGGTGCGGTCTCACGAGCCTGCAGGCGAACCGTGGTGACCAGACCATGTTCAGATTCTCCGTCGTTTCGATAACGCATTTATCTGGTTGCGTCTTGCTCAGGTGTGTTTGTTGTCAGTCTCAACCCACTATCGGCTAGCGAAAGCATGGCGTGAAATGACATAGTTAACAAATACGCTGCATTCACTTTAATTCATCATACCGTGTTAAGTGACGCTCAACTGTGCGACACCTGTCGGTTTCAGAATCAAAGATGATTGCGAATGACGCTCAATCGTTCTGTGTTAGCGGTGAGATTGGTAACCTTCTAGCTTGTCAAAACAAGACAAATACTCAGAAGAACGCTGCCCGAGTTTGATCAATGTCGAATAATAGAGCTTGAGGTGAGTGAACAACCGAAAAATAGCAAATTAGCTCAAGTTTTCGACAGCTTTCTCATCAACTACACCCGATATAGGTGGAGAAAAGACCTTTAAGTAGGAGAAGCACATCTGAAAGGCATAAATCAATGGCGGATGCTGCATGGACTTAACCAACGACTGTAATGCAGTTGCAGAGATCTTCCGAGTATAACAAAATTCTCCAGAGTGCATTTCCTATCAAGCACATGAACGGACGAGATTTTTTAATAAGTTCTGGCTACTTTCAAAAGTTACCACGCTTGGTTTAAAATCACACCATGCGGAACTTTGAGGGGAAGATGACAAAAATGTTGCATTCGGATTACCGTGATGGATGAATGCTTCTGTGAGGACGCGGTGAAGACCTGTGATGAAGACATTTCGGGTAGGAAGGATTAATCAGCATTTTCAGTAGTAAAGCCGCAAGTTGCTTTAAACTTCCAGGCATTGGTGGTCTCCCCTCTCCCGAAGCCGTGAGGACGTTGGATCTTCTCGTGCCTTTTTTCGCAACAACGCGGTAACGTACATTATTTGGTGTAGGGTTATTTAAGGTTACTCACACTAGGGATTTTATTCCGGTGTAGACTGGTGTGGGTGACCATATCGTTCGTACACTGCTCGGAGTGAAATCTGTAATCTCTCGGGAATTAAGCAAATTCGAAAGTCGAAAGTCAACCAAATTTTTTCTAAAGCACAATATACAAATATAGTTTATCTGGATACCCTATCAGGAGTTTTGACCAGATATTGATTTTACTCACCCATCATAGTATTTGAGATGATATTTCGCAAAATTGTCTCACTGTATCCATGAGAAATGTGTCTTGCTGGGCTCGATTTCAGCCCATGTAGGCGCGATCTAATAGATGATTTGATATCACCATTCCAATCTTCAGTACGGTGATGTTGGGGTATTTTGGCAAGTGAAAGAAAGTAGGGTGGTCCTAGCAACATCTGGTGCATTTTGCTGCGTTTAACTGCCATTTATAAGGGCCAGGTCTTCGAATGTCCAGGTCAGTTTTTGCGGTCAAAAGTGTTCAGATCACTGAGACGGCAGACGATTGTTCGTGTGTCGTTATTTCATTCAACTCACCGTCAAGACGTCAAAAAGATATTATTCGTGGGATGAATCATTACAAAAGATCCTTTCAACAGTCATTTTATCAGAACACGTAAACATTACCTAATGCAAACTGGGGCAGAAATTGTTGAGGACCACGTGAATAGAATTGCATAGAATTGATCGAATTCGCCTGACAGACAAGACAATTTACTGACTGCCAAAGAGTCACGTCTGTGTCGGTTAACATCGTTAACATCATCGCGAACATCACGACCACCCACTCATCATCATCATCATCGTTAACATGAACACACGAGTGCTGCCATACAGCCTTGGGGAGCGAAATCCATGATAAAGACAGGAAAGGGACGAAAAAGCCTTATGTTACTTAACGACCTAATGAAGCAACTCTGCGAGTTAGGTTAATGACTCATCTGAATAAAGCACATAGCGACCTACAAGTGACATACAATCCTGTCACCTGTCAGATTTGTGGATTGGTTTCCATCAAACGTGGCTTCAATCACTTGGGAAAATATTCTCGACCATTCCGCAATTCCTGCTCCACTCATCGTTTAGTAATATTCATGTACTATGACAAAGTAAACCTGCATTATACTCTTGGATCGCAAATCATATTGGTTTATTATGTAATCGCAGAAGAGTCTACTGGCATTTCACATAGCTTTTTAATTAATTTGCACACCATCCCGGTGAGAGATCCACTCATTCGTTTGTCAAAAACCGTTTTTTTTCCATCTCTAAGGATCAATACTCTGGCAAAATATCAAGATGGTGTTACCATCAGGCAGCGAACTTCGTTGCTCCTTGTGATACTTCATAAACAATGGTCTTCGCACAGGTCTTTATCAACAGCCCATGAATGGTTCATGGTTTTAACTTGGCAGTTTATATTGGTCAGTCAAACCCGAAGAAGCTTGCTAAACGTCTTCTTGAATACAACGCCATATAACGTCATATACACGTCCCGTCAATTTTATACTTCCTGCCAAATAATTTTACCTTGTTCTTTGCGTTCTTATTATGGTAGTTTTATGCCCGCGCTACTACCTTCGGTTAAACTCAATACCGAAAAATCACTTCGGTTACCATCCGTTAAGCACACTATTCCTAACGTCCGCTTCTATTCCAAAACATTGCGGCAGGCCTCTCTGAGTGTATCTATGTGTGCTAAAAACCAGACGTTCGTCACCAATACTTGTTTAAGTACGTGGTTTCAACGTGTTTTATGACGTGTTCTACTGTGCGGCTTGTTTTTGGGCCACGTACAAGTTGGACTCAATAGATTTTTATGGGTGCAACAGTGCTTCCAAAGAGGCACGAAGTAGGGCTGGTGAGAGTCGGAACGGCCTAACTAAGCGCACAACGCTAGTTTGAGTCGCGCAAAAGACGTACATCCTCGCACACGAGGATTTCTCCCTCGAAAAATAGGATCGTTAAGTAGAACATTTATTCAGCGTGTAGTTAACATTTTGCTGTAACATTTTTTCATGAAATAGATCAGTAGATGAAAATTTCCCCAATCCAACATTCGGCCTCACAATACTATTTTGTTAGGACCCGAAATAACCGGTCAGTTATCAACTCAAATAGCTGATAACAATGCTTCCACATTAAGCTCAATACTAGCAATTAACTGCCACCTAACCTGATACTTGATAATCCTCGGAACGGTGGCATTCGTTGAATGCATCGCATAATTCCGCTGTGGCATGGACGCATGTGTCTTATACAGTTGTTAGCAGGTGAAACTGACTTTCATTGAGAGTTCGTCCTGCCAGTGGAGCCAATCTATGTTAAATAGCCAAGAAGCACTGTACAACTGTTTCATCCTTATTGGGAATCCTCAGTGCGCACTTCAAGAAACCCGGAGAATCTCGAACCGGTGACCGCATAGGGTTATCTCATTTCTTCCTCGAGCCCTTTGACCTAACACAACATTTATTCGTGACCAGAATACTGGTTCGCAATGAAGACAAACTTGCACGTGTGAAAGGTTTTTAGGCATTTCGAACATCATAATAAATGAAACTAACTGTTGGGCACATATGCGAACAATTAGAATTCCACAGACCGAAACGAAAGTGTTTGACCGGCAGTTCTTAGCAGTATAGTGTCTATTCTAATAAGAGGTTTTGTCACGCAAATAACTTGATATTCAGTGAAGCTACTTTGCCGTTTGAGAGGTTCGTTGTATCCAAACATATCATAAGCGTAGAAAAACGCACAAAAATCCTGAAGCATAATGGGGTGGCATATCCATCTGTACACCTGTACACTGTACATTCAGGACCAACATTCATGAACTGGAGGACTACGTGGCAATTTGGCTATCCATCGAGCCCACTGAAATAGTTTGTACGAAATAGAGGTCGCTATTGGAAGGGACGTTCAGGCCTTTGTTTTATGCAACAATTCAACAGCTCAACTTCCTTCTCCGGATTTTCATGTGTGGCTTAATGTTCAGTTTAACGGCAACAAGAGTACATTAGCCAGTTTTCTGCTCTTTATCTTTTGCATCTCATGATCTGACCTTGCTGTAATTTACGATATCCGTGGTTGCTTTTTGAGTTTGATGCACACGACTATCACAAGGCAGTTAAATCTAAAATTGTGAATTGTGACTACGTCGATCTCCAACCGGTCAGATTAAATGACCATTTTTCACTTGTCACAATGAAGATGTAGATAGTGTGACACACTCCTGGCATGATATGGTTTCACATACTTTCTGGATCTACGGAGCATGAGGTGAAAGAAAAGGTTAGCGGATAAGGCGATGTAGTCATTGGTCGGCTTTTTTCTTAACAACAATGTCAAGCGCAGCTTGACAGTCAGCGCATGCCGGGAAATCAAGGGTGCTGAAACAATAGCTATCTACAAAAACATTACTCGAATATTCTTATATGGAGTCAACCTAGGTTGAATACAAAAGTGAAGACCATTTTACCAAATACTATTTCTTCAGGCGTGAGAAATACATTTTTAAATACAACGTTCGACTGCTTTTGGGAAACAAGTGTTTCTACCTATATGTAGTCATGCGGTGTATGCACTTGAACTCTCCGTACATATCAGCCTTCTATCATGATCACAAAATTTTGATACTGGGAAGATGATTACGAATAAGAATGAAGCGGGCGTATAAATCCCAATGATGAAAGGACCAGACCACCAGGAGTTATCCAGTATCCTCAGTTATCCCAGTATCCTCCAGTATCATTCTACAATTCTATAGTATAAGTATAGTGTAAGTATGGTGACAAAGAGAAATATTATGGCAAAAGTTCCACTTGGGTTGGCTTTGTGTTAAGCAGATAGGCTGAATCAATACGTGCACATAGTGGTGATTACCATGTTCTTATCAACAACGATTCACAAAATGGCATAATGACTTTGGTTTCGAATTGATGAGCGGAATCGTGAAGGATTAAGAAGAGTCAAATATATAAACTATTCCACAGATATTTTGTGCGAAGGAGGAGTCCCAGTTACGTGCAGCTTTTATCAAATTGTTATCTGCCAGCCGCATGATAATTTCTCAGAAAAGCACCGGTCCACTCGACCTACGTATGTTTCTCTGGTAGATGATATGCGTATAGAGCTCAGTCACACGCTGAGACTTAGTTTTCTGCTAAATGAAACAAAAAAGCTGAAATATTTTGAGGATGTTGTTAGCAACGTGACTGTCCCTTAGCGGTAACCACAGAGAGGCTTCTTTCTATGAGGCAGTGGTAATTTTATCAGAGGATCTCTGGTCTCCTATGAAGGGTGGTGAAGCTCTGCTGGCAGTCGTTTTCAATCAACATCTGTTCCAAGAATGTTTCTTTTTCAGCCAGTTAGCCTGTGGTGTGTATGTTTCCGGCTCTGAGGAGTGGTTTTATTCGCTAGCCCTTTTGTGAAGCTGCGTCAGTAAAAACACAGTAATCCACACTATGTGGACAAAATGTTTTGATGCAGGTATCTGCTTATCCTGAAGCCAATTCTGTCCCAATTTTTACCATAAGATCTTATTTGGCATTCGAAATTCACTGTTTGTTACTATACTTTTGACGCATGAGAGAGATGTTATGTGTTGTTATTTTATGTGAGATGTTATACACCTGACCGATAAAAACAATATATAATGTCAGCATCTTGAAACTTCTCACTTCTGTTTTGATGAAAAGGACGAGGATGCAGTATATGTGATCGAAAAACTCCAGGATGGAAAACTCAGGTTTATCTCCGTGAGATACTCTAGCAACGCGAGGGAACGACCGCTAGAATTTGAGCCGCCAGTGCGTGTTGCCTGTCTGAACAATTAATTAACGAGGAGAATAATGGCGAATTTTGTTCAGATAGCCAACTGGCATAAAGCAGGTTGCGAATCCGCTAAGCTAAGGATAAAGTTAATGCAAATTCTACCGTTATCCTGAATTTCGGGCCGCCTATCAAACGATCAAACATGACCTCCTTGGGACCCAAGACTAAAATACCTGTATTTGCAAAATTATGGTGAATTCATGAATATGCTGCACAACCACCTTTTTTGCTGTGAATTGACATCATCGTACGAACAGTTATCTTTAGAAGTGATCATCAGTAACCATGTCCCTCATAAACGCTACACAACTCAACACATTTAATCAACTTATAGTGATTTGGCCGAGTAGCTGAGCGCCGCGTAACTGTGAAAACGGATTGTGCGACCTTCTAAGAAAACTGCACGCAAAGCCCTGTCAGTATTGCAGTCTGCGTCAAAGAGATTTACCATAAACGCTCTATCAGTCTTCTCCAAATCAGAGCCTGACTGGACTAGAGCACATTTGTGCCAACACGGCTACTGAACGAAACCCTAGTTTCAACTCATGAACAATGGTGGCTATCATTAAATCATAAACATGTCCAGCCTCCCAGTGTTCGACGAAATAAAGCCCTTACAGAAGAAGCGGAACTTCGATTAGTTTAGGTTTCAGTCGCACTTTAACCAATCCCGACTTGGGCCAGGCAATTTCAGGCAGGAATAGAAATTGGAAGCAATGTTTCAGAGGAAATGTGCGACCGGTTAACATTACAGAATCGGTTACCCGTGATCCGCAACGTATATTTTAGTGAACAACTCTTTCGGCAGGTCTTAAAGACATTTTCTTCTCCAAACCTTGCTGATACAAACCAAAACCCTCTGGCTAATAAGAAAACTGCTTAAAAATTTTGTCTGAAAACAACCGACAAACTGGCGATCCAGATAACTGGAACATCAGACATCAGAAAGAGGTCAGCTAAATGGGATTATTTTTCCTAACCGGTCCCATGAGACGCAGCAAGTATTCGGCGGAGTACAACACGTGTTTTTCCGACCTCTGTGCCGTTTGTTTCTTTGCTTCAATCCATAAGGAATACTTGGCACAATGAAAATCAATGAACTTATGCATATAATGTTCCCAAATCCGCACTTTAAAAAAATTCCAGGTTGCTGAAGAAACTTATTACCGAAACTCGACGCAAATAATGTGATAATTGGGACCATCAGATCACATGTATACAGTTAGAAAATGTCAGTGATGGCCAGCGAGTATTTGGTGTACAGTCACTTTCCAAACTTCAGGGAATACGAAAACATCAGCGCATATTTCTCATACCAGTTTGTGATCTGCTGACCCCCTTTCAGTCACCAGCTGTCCTCTTCGGGGTAAGGGCCAGAACGGGCTCGATGTCTCCCCACAAGCTTTTCAAGTCCAAACGAGCAATTGGCATATAGTCGCACAATATGGTAACGCTTAAATGGGCAATTAGGCTAGATTAACTTAACAAGAACTGCCTTTAGGCTACTCTGGATGGCACAACCAAAGGAAGAACTGTGAGAAACTGATACAAGACCTAAATTTTCCAGACATACGAACCAACTATTGTGAACGATTAGGATACCATGTGCCCTTTTCCATCGAACAACCTCAGACAACCACGCTGCAGTTACTACGTGTCTTCCCCAACAGTACATTCTATTACACTGATTATTGTCAACGGCCTTGTTCCAAAAGGGATGGCCAAAACAACTTGGTATAAATAAGCCAGTCGTAGTAATGACAATCCAAGATAAAAGACCAAATAGGACATCAGAAAGTCAGTTGGTGAAACCTGTCGCAGTCACCTAAAGGCTCCACAATTTCATCAAGTACAGTCGGAAGATTCTTGTCTGCCATGCTCGACAGACCAGTGGAAGTCACCAGTGTTGTGATTGCCCTCTGTTTTCCCTACATAATTTGATGATCAACTCAGGGAATTTATAGAAGCTCTCTGTTTGTTAACTAGTCCGTTTGCACCAATGATAAGAATATTGTGTCCCCCGTGCAACATAATAGAAGAAGCAATTGGGAAAGTTGGATCTTCCATCCGCGACGCTAATGTATGCTATCACATCTGTCACCGAAATGTCCTGTGCTCTAAGAGTTATTGATGAACATGAAGGTCAAAATAGGTCCATTATTCACAAAGATTTGCTTGAATAGAATAATCATTAGAGTTTTCGTTGGTACGTCGCCGAATCTTGAAATTTCGGTAGTGGTGCAAACTTTACCGTTTACTCCAACCCTGCCCCCCCTTCCAGGATAATACAGAATGTGTAAG
Organism: Opisthorchis felineus; assembly: GCA_004794785.1. NCBI lineage: Eukaryota > Metazoa > Platyhelminthes > Trematoda > Opisthorchiida > Opisthorchiidae > Opisthorchis > Opisthorchis felineus. The sequence continues at coordinate 135,869 of SJOL01004525.1, read as the reverse complement.
CACAACACCTTGGTTTTAAAAGCCTTCCTGGTCCTTGAAGGACCATTTGATTTCGGGTGTAGAAGATAGCATTTCGGCATCATGAGAACGCATCAACCATGCTTATCACGGACCCTGTGAGAACGATAAACTATGTCATCTTAATCAAGAGCGAGATAGTTAATAGTGCTTCACTGAAGTACTCACCTGGAAACAGGTGGACACGGCACTTGTACAATTGACCATACGGCTCAGTGAGTTCTCCAGTTGTGTGGATTGATGACTTATCTGTTGGAACATTCAATCCAGACAATAAGCTCAACAGTGACCTCTTCAAATATGATGATTCGATTGCCCCAAAAAGGTCATCCTACGCCTCTGCTCCTGCCCTAGCTTGACTGCACCATACTTAGTCCACATCACACCAGGGCGACATTGGGTTCGAATGTCTCTCTCATACGGATACGTCAACGTTGCATATTCTTGGCCACACCGCGATTTTTTCTGGTCATCCATCGGAGTCCAAACACGGTGCTACCCTGAGCTGGGTTCCTTGCTAAACAACTACAACACTACGGAATTTAGGAAATGAATATTCAGCAAAGGTGAACTGTCAACAATCTGATGATCATGAAGTCTGTATGAAATCTATACCTATGATTTCTGGTAATAAATAGTCCTTTTTGGCTAGCATTGACTTCCTCGTACCTTAACACTTCCTTATTCCAACAGTACTCATCAAATGATGACGATCCCCTGAGGTGATAGAAAACGTACGATGAAAAAGCTAGACAGTTCAGGATTCATGTTTTTGTGAAGCAGAGTTTTGTTACAACAACTAATCTCGTGTGATGATAGATTTGCTGTTCGAATCCGGCACACAGACCATACAAATTTCAGCCGCCATCAGGGCAATAATCAGGTCATTGGCACAGTCCAATTGATGTCGGAGTTTACGACCATTCTGTTTTTTTCAGACGACAAACGTTGTCAGGAGCCGTGGAGGCGTCTAACTTTCCGGTCGCTGTATGCTCGTCCTAGGGTGTGGGAATTATTACACAAATGTTATTCCTACCGTTGTGCATATCGAACCGTTCATAACAGACATCCGAAAACTTAAAAATACCTAACTAAAACAATGCGAGCTATTCTTCGGTTAAGGATCTCTGTTGTCTTCCGGTCTGGACATGTATAATTCGCCCGTACTCAAGTTAACCGAGAGGTAGAAATTACACGCACAAGTTAACTGCATATCACACGTACACATAACTTCGTCTTAGACACCATACATGCTACATCCAGCAGGAAAGGATAATGAAATCTTGCTAACACGAATTATCTCAGTTTTTCTTCATCAGAATATGTTTTATCCTCGCCAACTCTGCCAGTTGTTTGCTTTCTCTCTGTATGAAAGTTAAGCAGCTGGCAAAAATGACAGATGAATTGACCGCTGAATTCTACAATTTTGTTGCAAACTTGTCGTCGGCTGTTGAACTGGAATCATTAGTGGGCAGTGGCAAGCTTGTGAGTTGGCATGTGTGCCTACACGCAAATCAATAATCAATTCATCTATCGGTCTGACAACCTGTGCTACTGACTGTCTGTTCCACACCAAGTCACAATAACACCGTTTACAATAGCAGAGAGAATTTGGATGATGCACGGATTTAATCTATTCCCAGGCAAGATTTGGAATGTTAGAACGGGTTCATGCACTATGCGCATCACTTGCAAATTGCTCACCAGAGAATTTTGCACGCGTCTAAATCTTACTTTGGATTTGTATTCCACATTTTCTTTGTTCCAGTCAATTCAATAAAGGTTTATGCCCGAAATGTTGACATTACATTGTAACCGAAGCTTCAAATGTCTACTAAGACAGCATTCCTTTCTTACGCACACATTTTTACAGTACATCAGAAGCACATATCCCTGTTGAACTTTGAGATACAGCTTAAAGTTATGAAACCAGTCGCATCGCCTAAATGTTTGCGACATTGCCTGTTAAGTTGCATACGCATCTGGAGTGGTAGAACTACACTCACCATGAATATAAGTTTCTCAGGGTTCGAACCCAGCGGTGCTCAGAAGTGATAAGCGCAAAACACCTATCCGACACTTAGTTTCACTGTAGAATAACCAGAACCCTTGCATCACGACAGGAGGAGGGATATTTAAATGAGATTTATGTGAATGAGAAGTTGACGTCTTCTGCAACACAAAGATAGGATTCCTATCATCTCTTTGGACAACACGCTCAGCCATACAACAAAGCATAACTAGATGTTCAAATTCAATGTCTTTACATCGTCCTTAGACTTGGCGAGCATCAAGTGATGCAGATTTAGTTTAAATAACAACTGTGACCACCAAGTACACGGACAATACACCACTAAAGGGCAAGAAATTATCTTTTTAACGCAGAACCTAAATTACGGTCAAAATTATCAGAAGCGCTTTCCTCACAATAGAATTTTGTACCAAATTTTCGAGCAACCAAATTGTGACCAAAATTTGGAATTAATGGTTGGTAGAAACGCTCTTGCGACCAGGGGTTAACCTATGATAGGAAATGCACTCCAGATCTCCGTTTCTGAACATAACACGAGGTTACTGCAATCCAATGAAGTTGTTGCTATCGTACTTAAATTACGCCAACCCTGTTTCCCAAGAAGCCGGATTTTGGACCCGATGACCGTGTGATTTGATACAGTTTAAGGCAGTCGTCCTTTTGTATGCGCTGAGTTCCTTATCGTCCCTCCACGTCAGTGAGCAGAAAACCATATTTCTGATTGTCTGAGTGATGCTGAGTATTCACTTGGATGTTGAGATCGCTGTTTTTTCGTACTAGAATCGGAAGCGCTGTTGTCGCAATCTCCGTCTGAGATTCAAAGAAGAACTCAATACCAACTAAACGACCAAATTCACACAAATTTCAAGTAAACAAGCATTTACGAAAAAAAATACGTATCAGGTCATCTTTGCCTGGGTGTTTTTTTGGGAACATAAGTTATATATGGAGTGTAAGAAAACTAAATGTTTATACCCTTCCAAAATGGAATTATTACTTCGTGGAGACTTGCAGATATGACGATGGTCAAAACCACAAATTATTGTTTTGAAGATGACCATGAGTTTAGTCTCACTTGAGACATGGGGCCGATAAGCCCCTGAACCTGTCATTTGGAGGTGCTGGCACTAGGAGTGCAAGGATTCGTTGATCCATATTTCCAGATGAAGGGTGTTCCTTTTTATGAATTTTAATAAAGCTTATCAAAAGCAGGCTGTAATGTTAACATTTATTCCACAATCCGTGCCCACAAACCTACATTTATGCTCTTATGTGTAAATGAGCCAGTTGGCCTGCTGAAGAATGCGGTAAAACACATGGTTTTACGTAGTAATGAAGTCTCAAATTAGCCTGAGCATACACTGATAACAGTGGCATAAATCGATCCATGCAAAGTGAAAATAAGTTTCAAGGTAAAGAAAACCAACACACCGATGAGTTCAAATCCACTGCACTTTTACTGCGGCATCCACCTGATATGAATCACTTTATTATGTTGATCAATCACATAAACAAAGCGTGTGAGTGCCGGAACCGAATCTTTTTGCAAACACAGTTTCTGTCATCCTCTAAATTGTAAGTTGCGACCAACAGTGAATTGGTTTGCGTCGTGAAGTCATACATGAGTAATGAGAGTTTTGCGTAACTTGCAACTCTCCTTCACTTTGTGGGTGCTGATAATGGTCTTAGACCTGTCGTCTGCAGAATTCTAGAAGGCTTATATTGAATAAATTATCGAGAGAGGGAAGTAGTACTGATGGCCAGCGAGCAACGATGGTTACCAGGTGTTCCACACGAAATAAAACACGCG
>SJOL01004525.1:6342-125930 GCA_004794785.1 Opisthorchis felineus | reverse complement strand
TCGTCCCTCCACGTCAGTGAGCAGAAAACCATATTTCTGATTGCCTGAGTGATGCTGAGTATTCACTTGGATGTTGAGATCGCTGTTTTTTCGTACTAGAATCGGAAGCGCTGTTGTCGCAATCTCCGTCTGAGATTCAAAGAAGAACTCAATACCAACTAAACGACCAAATTCACACAAATTTCAAGTAAACAAGCATTTACGAAAAAAAATACGTATCAGGTCATCTTTGCCTGGGTGTTTTTTTGGGAACATAAGTTATATATGGAGTGTAAGAAAACTAAATGTTTATACCCTTCCAAAATGGAATTATTACTTCGTGGAGACTTGCAGATATGACGATGGTCAAAACCACAAATTATTGTTTTGAAGATGACCATGAGTTTAGTCTCACTTGAGACATGGGGCCGATAAGCCCCTGAACCTGTCATTTGGAGGTGCTGGCACTAGGAGTGCAAGGATTCGTTGATCCATATTTCCAGATGAAGGGTGTTCCTTTTTATGAATTTTAATAAAGCTTATCAAAAGCAGGCTGTAATGTTAACATTTATTCCACAATCCGTGCCCACAAACCTACATTTATGCTCTTATGTGTAAATGAGCCAGTTGGCTTGCTGAAGAATGCGGTAAAACACATGGTTTTACGTAGTAATGAAGTCTCAAATTAGCCTGAGCATACACTGATAACAGTGGCATAAATCGATCCATGCAAAGTGAAAATAAGTTTCAAGGTAAAGAAAACCAACATACCGATGAGTTCAAATCCACTGCACTTTTACTGCGTCATCCACCTGATATGAATCACTTTATTATGTTGATCAATCACATAAACAAAGCGTGTGAGTGACAGAACCGAATCTTTTTGCAAACGCAGTTTCTGTCATCCTCTAACTTGTTAGTTGCGACCAACAGTGAATTGGTTTGCGTCGTGAAGTCATACATGAGTAATGAGAGTTTTGCGTAACTTGCAACTCTCCTTCACTTTGTGGGTGCTGATAATGGTCTTAGACCTGTCGTCTGCAGAATTCTAGAAGGCTTATATTGAATAAATTATCGAGAGAGGGAAGTAGTACTGATGGCCAGCGAGCAACGATGGTTACCAGGTGTTCCACACGAAATAAAACACGCGGAGAACATGCGGAAAGAAATTTAGCGAGGGGAAAAATGGTCTATACTATTTCATAAGAAAAACTGTAGAGAATAACTCGCAGTATCGCCCAAAAGAAAGGGGGTCATCTCGAGGACAGGGCTCTTCCTAGAGAGTGAATACTAGCTCCTCATATCAGCTGCTATTTAAAGTGAGGTCCCGTCGAGGAGAAACTATCCCAAGTGAGTCTAAACATACTTTGCCCCATTTTGTCCCCTAACTGGTAACAGCGTTGCATGGGGTTTGAGAATTAGTATTCAACTGTCTAACATTCTTTTAATCGAGGTAACGAAAGCTAAACCCATCGTCTCGTGTCAGTCATGTCTGGATCGGTCGCGAGCAAACAAAACTCTGGATTGCGTCAACAGGTCCCACTGTATATGTGGCCTCCTGTGAGTGGGCGTTCGCACACCCACAATTTGTTTACAAAGTGTTGGTAGCACTGTCTGTGGCAAGTCATAAATGGAACATATCCGCTATTTCTCCAGTTGTAGTGTAAGAAACTCTGGCGAGGCGACGGATTTTCATTGAGTTGTTTCAATCATGGAGACTCCGATAATTCAAATTTTTAACGCAAAACATCCCTGGCGGAAGTTCTGTCGATTTACGGTCAAATTCTGCTTATTGAGGAACAACCTCAAGAAAGATAAAAATGGGTGCTGACAGTTTGTGAAACGATATTAGGGGCACGTCATTAATCCGAGCCACAACAGCCACTGGGTTAAAACTTACAGTCGGACGGAGTCAAGCTCAACGGAGGATTGTCTAATTTAAAAAAAACAGTGCTAATGACCGTGAATAACATCTTTTCTTGAGCTGAACAACATAATATTCAGTCTGATTTATTTTACAGGTAGCTTGAAAATATTGCTATTATCAGTGGAAACATTTTGCGGAAATGCTTACACGAATGTCCGGAAAAAGCAAAGTACCCATCACGTGAGAAGTTACTTGACTTTGAGATGTATATAAGCCACGAAAAGGACGTACGGGAAAGTTTGTATGTCACTTCTAATCAGCGAACTCTGAGGCAAATACAGAGAATACCTTCGTCTCATATAAACCAGGTATGAACTAAATCAAAATATGCGAAAGCGTATTTTCTAATGTGGCACAGTAACAAACATAAAGCTTTAAACAAGTAGTTTAGAATGATATAAATAGCCGTTCCTTCGATGGAGCGCATAGTCTATCGCTTCAAAAATTCAGTCCGTATTTAAGCAAAACTGTACGAAAATTTAGCGGAAGCCGCCTGATTTGTAATTTATTAGAAAGGTAAATTTAGCCGGACGCACAAAATAATGAAGAGGAAGGATAACTATTACAGTTTTTTGCACCATAATGAGTTTCTCGCTTCAACTGCTTCGCGACAGACTACATAAATATATTATTATCATGTGAATGGGATGCAAAAGAGTCCAATAAGAAAAGTAACCAAGCACATGAGTTTTTCTCCACATTAGATAAAAAGTGAACGTCACTTCAGGTAACAGGTCAAAGATGATCGCTGGGTTAGAGCACCTACTAAAATAATATTTTTCGGATGTACCTTTCAAGCGTATGAGCCTAACTTATTCTTTCCTTTAGCCAAAATCTCCCGGACAATCATTTAGACTTCTTTAGAATGAGTAAAATTAATGTCGTTTGCTTTGAGTAACGCCTACGTTTGAGAAGACCAAGCCTTGAAATTCCAGGCCTCCACAGTGACCTTGTTTTGTTGTTCTATTAGCGGCACTGTGGAGCGGGTTTACTATATTTGTGACACGTTTTAGAATCTCAAGTTTACTTGTGTACATAACAACAAAAGCGGATACCGGTGTGTAATCACATGAGTTCACTTTCGGTCAGCAGTAAATTTGGGTGAGATCTACAACGAACAGCAGAAACATCTGACATCACAGTTCAATTCTTCAAATATAATTCAACCAGAAATATCGTACGGTGTTGTAGTATGCAGATGAATTCAAAAGCCCGGTATTTTGCGTTTACTTTGTTGTTCAATTAAACTCAGATACAAGTTATGTAGGTTCCGTATACAGACTGTAGCACGGACTGCGTCATGTAGTACTTAAACAACTCGATTACGTTTTTCTGAAAGGTATCACCGCCCTTGGCTAAGGTTTTCAGTCTTTCGGAAAAGAGAGGTCAAAAGACAGATTAAGGCTGAATGACCACGATTTTTTGTCGTTTGTGCGATTGTATTACATGTCTTTCTAGTTAGTGTATGAGCTGACATTTTCCGCACAGGTAGTGTTGATGGGAAAATTCCTTCATTAAGCGATGCCTTTCTGAACAAAATTATTGTACTTTTTGACAATCTTTCATATTGCGTACTCCTTGGGCGCCTGGTGTCTGTAACTAGGCTAAAACAAAGTTACGATACATTAGTTTCTTTCCAGATGTGTTTCGGATGGTTGTTCATGTCTTTGAATGCTTGTCTAATAACCAACCTGTCTGCGTTTGGAAGCACACTGTACTGGTCAAGAAATAAGGCAGCTGCCCGAAAGCATAACAGAAACAAACTCTTACATATACACGTATACGTATACGTATATACGTACACACTCAAGCTACACATAATTCACTTATCCGCATGTCATACCATAAAATTACACATGCCTCACAAGTAATAGTTGTGCGTGAGGAAATTGCCATATGTCTGACTAAGCTGAGCTGTATTTTTCATGCATCTCTATTCGATAGACCAAAATCGAAAGTGGTAGGTGTTGTCCTTCACCATTAAAAATGATTAAATCCGAACCCATAACGAGGACGGCGACAATAATTGTTACACCTTTCGACAGTTTTGTTCCCATGGGGGTCTCACCTGGAACCCAGCTGTTCTTCAATGGACATAAGGGAACTGTGCCTACCTGATGAGCCCCAAGAAGATTGACACCGGCCTTGGGCTGTCTGAAAGCTTTTGGCAAACTTCTGAAAGTGTATTACGTCTTTTACATTTTTATTTGTGATGGGATGTTCGGTAGTCTTGGAGGTAATGTCAAAAATGGTTGTCAAAAGCCTGAGGTATAAGCAAGGTAGTATTTACACTTCCATTCATGTGATACACTGATGATTCATAAGTCTTTCAGCTTTGAAAATGTTTACGTCTAATGCATCAACAAACATCAGATTGTGTATTCAACACCGGAAGCAAATAGCTGGGCTGAGTGACTGGAGTGCACACATTACTGCACTAGAAAGCCACGGATTTTTCAGGGTTTCAAATAGAATACACGAGGACAGGCGCTACACTTTTAAAAGAGGGGGTTCATTCAAAACGGACCAAAGTAAAAGCTGACTATTGAATTTGGATGGTTAGATGGCCATCCAGTGATATTTTATCATGTTTCTGATTTTCCAGCCATGGCATCGGTTTTGACCTCAAGGTACAATAACCAGAGGTCGGGATTCTCACTCTCTGGAGATACCGTATCAGACAGACCTACGCCGGAGGTAGGTGTTGCACGCTGAAACCATGAAGTTGCGGTTAGTAATGAAACGAATGCTGAAGGCCATAAATAGTCATATTTCCGGTCTACCAATGGAGCGTAGGGACCGACTCAACACGAGATGCTCTTGGCTGTTGATTGTTGGCACTTGGCCAAATTTTCACGGTAAATATTCCTTTGCCTTTCTACACAAGCTTGCATGGCAGTCTACTTCGCTTCGCACTAGCCGTATATAACTATATGATGAGAAAATATCTAAGTAGGCGCTCACCTATTCCATTAAAAGATAACATATTTCTCTGCTCTGAAAACTTTGAGAATGTCACCTACCTTGGGACTGACGATATTCTTTGGGTGACATATTCCGACGTATTCTTAGCTATGGCACGGAGGCAAGTTTCTGATGAGGTTGAAAACGCACACTTTATGCTGCTGTATCTTAATTTTTACTTCAAAGCAGCATTATGAATAAAGGATTCTGCCAAGAAAACACTTTGGTTTAGTTTTGTCCTAATAATATTCAAACCAGTTAAAGCAACTGCAAGTAATCAGATTGTTTAGACACGGCACACTACTCATAAGGTTGCTGACAACTCTTCAGTAACCCACCACGTTTTGTGTCCTTCTTGGGGCTCATCGGATAAACTAATTTCTCTTCTTTCCATTAGACTTATGTTCCGTTTCAACCCAAGTTGTACGCAGTTCGCGAACAACTCTTATTTGCAATCTTAGTTACTTTTCAGCCGCTACCGGGAAACAACCCTGGTACGCTAAATGAATAACATTCATTAAAAATGAGTAATCGCAGAACTTCAAGATGAACGTCAACGTGTCACCATGTCACCATGTCACCATGTAAGACACTGTTCACGTGCACCTTCGATGAGTGCAGTGTGTCTGTGGTCCACAGTTACGAAAAGTGTGTAGACACAATGTTTATCATCAACAAATTCATAAGGTTTTCAAACCTACTCACTTGTCAGCAAGCGTCTTGTATATATTCATGCTTCTAGCGGTTAATTTTCGTTTGATTGCCTAATGTCGGCCTTGATAGGACCCTTATAATTAGCAGGAAACTGTCCGCTCTCTGTGATAGTGGGCTAACAATGCGCTACCTTCTCAGGCTATCCAAAAAACTTTTGCTGAGGTGAGTCCAGTCCCTCACTTGACAGGGTTCTATGCTGCTATATACAACTTCCGTATTCAAACTTAAGATTTTCAAGTTCAGTGAGAAGTAAAATCCTTGCGTGTAGCATGAACTCCCATTTATTATGGCGAAAATTCCGAATTCTTATACGCATTTAAGCGCCACGGTGAATGGTGACGTTACCGCGAAGATAAATACGTCGACAACAGTGTGTGGACTATCCTTTTCTGATTTACATTATCAGATATCGGATACGATTGGTAGGGTACTCATAGAATGAAGCAATGAAGTTCTCTAGAAATTGTCCTTATTCAAAGGGCTATCACACTGAATGGTGTGTCATCCGCAGAAGGGTAATCGTCATTCGGTGACCATTTTCAAGGGTATTAATTAGATGATTAATCAACCCTGGTTCCACGGTTTGCGTATTATTTGTAAAGTAAGAGATGATTGTTGAGTTCGTTCTACGCCAACTAGTGCTGAGGTAAAATTTTGAAAGCTATTGACTGATACGAAAATCTGCAAATTCTTCTGTGAGTAAAATGCATCTGTATTGTGTTATTCTACAAATATTGCTGCGTTTCTCAGGTTAGGTCAGACTTCATTGATATGCCCATTTTCGCGCTTGTGTATTCCAACATACTGTCAAAATGGGCTTTTTTCAATCTCATTTGTCGTGGACGACGAAAAATTCTGCTGTTCTTCCTTCGAGACAATAGCCCATTTTTGGGAGGCAACTGTGTTTCAGAACTATTGCATTAGTTAAACTTCATGTGGTTGACAGTCATGTTTGAAGACCTCATCCCCACTGAAGACGAAATTGTGTATACAGCGGTTAGTCTACTTGGTGTCCTAGTGTAGAATTTTTACATCTTATTATTTTCTGGAAGAGAATACTGTTTCCCGGACACGTCGAGTGTAGTGTTCGTGGGAATTGGGGGTGGTCTTTGAAAAGACACGAATTTTAAGCTAAATCTAACGGGACCGGAGTGAAGTGGTCTTGATTAACAAATGGGTTCTTTTCTATCTCTCCTTTTCCAGCTCCAGCTCAGTCAAAAACTCGTTCTTTCTGAGCAACGAAGGCTGTGGTACATGCAATTTGTCAACAACAACAAGTACGAAGACAAAAAATCACGTGCAATGGATTATCTAAGAATAACCGGCCATTAAAAAAGGTGTTACTTTCTATGTGCTGAAGTGAAAACTGTGTATAGGTTACAGAGAAGAGCAACTATAAAAACAAAAATGTATCGCAGCAACAGTCGCAACACAATTTAGTGAGTTCTTGACCTTTATTTGTTGAATTTCGCGGTCCTGTTATTTCGTATAAACTAAGATTATCCGATGAAATCGAAACATGTTAAACCTTGACTCATTTTCTTGGTAAATCAACACTTTTTTGGTGAAAAAAAGGTTTCTCTGAAACAAACCATTTCGAAACGCACATGTAGAGGAAACATTGTCACGTGTAAGTTAAAAACATCCCTCATGCAGTGTCAGCGGGAGGCCCAGTAGTGAAACTGATGTTTACCACCTACTGGCATTCGGGTTAGAACGGAACCATTCATTAACTAAGGTATTTCTGAATAAGAGAAGATTTATCTTTCAACATCCACATTTAAATTTCAAAGTAAAACGACTGTACACTTATAGCACATGGAAGGAGACAGTCAGCCTGTTTAATCCGCTGAGCCTCAGCGTCGTATCGTTTGGAATTTGCTTCTCTACCACATCGTTGCGCATTGATACGGTTTTGGTCGATTCCATTTAGATACAACGAATCTTTCAAGTTAGAGGTTCTACTGTTATTCTCGTCTTCCTCACAGGACAGCTTTGTATTCATTAACCGACATATCTCCGTATTTTTTATGAACCAACAAAAAAGTGCTACCAAGATGTTGGAGTGGAACTTGGGTTCAAAATCTTTTACGGACGTTTATTTTGTATTCCAGATGTTCACACTGAATACATACAAGATCCCATTGTACATTTCATCCAATAAACCTAGGGTCCTTTGTAGAGTTGAACATTATGAACGGTTGGAACATGTAGAATTTAAGTAAGGGACTCTCCAGTAGGATGCAGGTTTTTCAACTACTTGCACAGGGCTGAAAAGCGTTCGTAAATTCCCACTAATAAGTGTGGTAGCACCCACGAAAGCTCGGTTTGTGAGAATCCATCCAGCAACTGAAAATTTCAATTAATGTGTTCAGAAAAAGCACACGTTACCCTATTCGTTTGAGACACGTAGGACGGAACAAGGGCGCAGTAGCACTGCTTAGCTACCTTTTATCCCACTTAGGATTCAGCAACAAAACAACCGGCTGGGAAGAGAATCGGAAGTGTGAGGGGCCATTTGTCACCAATTCTTTTGTCGCAGCTTCACAGAGTGATACTTGTGTGACCCGGGTTTACTTTGCATGGTACTTGAGAAAGACAAGATGTTGCCTTCTAAGCTTCTGTGAGGGGAACTTAGCCAAAATATTAGGCAGTTTGAAGCTGGAAGTCACAACCAAATTTGCTCTGTCCAAAATCCTAACACTAGTAAAACCTCCATGAAATTGCTCAAGAGTGATTGCTTCTGGAGGATATAATTTCAACAGGTAGACTGCAAACCCATCCTGATGTAACTACTGCTGCCGAGTGTAGATAGAGTAACCCAGACAAACAGAGAAGAATTTTATGAAGTTTATAGGTAAAATCACTGTGCAGCGAGTGTTTCTAGTTTGCGTTTGCATTCTTGGGGAAGATCCAATAAATTAAACAGCTCAAGGGCTACGAATCTGAAATGGTTAATCGATAGGCTTTACACCAGCCTCTGGTCTCGCGTTGTCATTTGAATTTCAGAATATCGTTTTAAACTTACTGTGTGACGGCGGGCCAGACCTGCTCAATGCGTACTTTACTGAATATCTAGATGAACCGAGTTGAGTACTAGTTCTTTCTGAATTCGTTTTCGAGCGCTACTCGTTCCACAGTTACACAACCATCGTCTTGCTGCAAGCTCATGAATGCAGCTGAAAATCATGCAACTGCTTCGGAGTAACACTAGTGGTGGACTAGAGATGTATACCAAAAAGGATGTTTACTCTAGCCCTCTGAACATCCAACACACTGATGCCACATGAGAAGTGAATGTCAGCGAGAAGTAGTGAATTATAGCGAAGTTCACTCACCTGAGTATCCAGAAAACTTTCTTGGTTGAGCATGATATTAAGAGTCTGAAACAATCAAATAGCAGAAAATGTGATCAGTAAACTAACTTGGTGAAGTAGGATTGATATGACTGACATGTTTTGCCCGCAGCAGTAGCGCAACCCAAGCTGTCTAGTTCCTTGTTCCAAACTGTCATTAAAGGTTGAAATGCTTTCTAGCCAAATTTGAGACAGATTTAGTGGCACAACGTTTAGCGTGAACGCTTTCTAAGAGAAACTGGTAAGCAGGTCTTTCGATTTCTTGATGTCGGAAATGGCAAGCTCGGCAAGCAAACCAACAATGACTCTATCGAGTTGGGGCAAATAGCGGAAAAAATAAAAAAACATTTCAATCAGCGTTTGCTACGTTTAGTACAGTTGGGTCATCTCGGTCGATCGGTTACTATCTCCAGATGATTCTTTCCATCCTTCCCCAAGTTTTCAGAACCTAAAGGCTGATCAGAGTCTACGTCCGCTTTTTCTGTGCAAAATGTTTGAGCTAAGCTGGCCTGACTTAACGACAAGATAATTATTAGTGGGTGAATAAAAACGTCATTTTTATGAATTGCTTTACGTTCGTTGTAGGCTTAAATTTGCCCCATGATAGAAAAATGTTCGAGAAGGGAAAATTAATAGAGTCAAAAAAATTACCCGTGTGTGCCGGACCAAAACGGAAAAAACAGCAAACAGAACTAAAATAATGTGAAAAATGCATATTCCAAATATAAACGGGGCTCCCGAGGCATCTGTGATTCTCAGATTGTGAACAAATTATTTGGCAGCAGAATAAGCAGTCTGCCTTTACATTGATACCACATACTGATTCTGCGAACAACTGAAGCGAAAGACATTTCGCCTTACATTTCCTAAACAAAACTAGCTGACAGTCCACCTGCCGAACCCTATACCGGTGGTCACTGGCAGGTAGGGGAAGGTGTGTTCTGCGATTTCCAGACTTGGCGTTTGTAATTTATCGATTCGATACAGCATGAGGGGAAGAAAAACTGTTTTTTTTTAAACAGCAGACTGTTTGCTTCAGATTTTGAGGAACATAATAAACTGGTGGAACTGGAACACTAGATTTTCATGAGTGATGTGGATTTCGACCCGTTTTCTCAAATCCCATGACGCCAGCTTCACTAAACTCTCATATGACATTATTATCTATCAACATTCGTAATTAGGCAAATTGCCGTATAATAAAAGCAAATCAAGTATTCGGGTCGGGTAGGGTTTCAGTTAAAATTGAACGTTTTTTAAGATTTGTAGTTTTTGGGTAAATGGGAAAATAATTTCACTTTTAAAGCGAGATATTCAAATGTTCAATCCGTTTCTGCCTTCGACCAATACGTATGAAGGTGCATGTGATTTTAGAGGTAGAACGTTGTACCATTGTTTGAATAACGCTGAATTAAGGTCTGATACTTTGAAGTGACGGTACCCTAGGAACTCGCAGGTTCCCCTCCCTTCTAGCGACTGAATAATCCGTCGCACACTAACCTTCCTACTACATGGGCCACAGACCATTCGAGGCTTCGACAAATCCAGGGACCCAAAAATCGTGGTAATAGCGCTAGACATTTTATTGACCAGCAACTTTCCTAACACCAATAACCCACAATATCTGGTGATGCATCATTATTCAGACAGGACTTAAGCAGCAAAAAAAATCAAACCACCGTAAACAAGTTTGTAAATCATATGATAGAACGCTGTCCATGATTTTCTAGAGATATTTATACACTTTAAAAGTAACGCTGTGTTAAAGATGTACTCAAAAGGGTGTCAGTTCTTCAAAGCTCTAAACAATGTGTACTTACTTGAACTTTTATTGTGAAGTGAAACACAGTGACGAAAAAAACTGGGTGCAATGGAATGCTGTTGTCGCTCCATGTTCATCAACTACGCAGCAGACAAGCCTACTTTCGTCACTGCGTTAGAAAGGGACGTTTGTACCGTAATGAGAAAAGCCTGGTAAAACTGTTACTTAGTGTTTATCTCATGGCTGAACCTTTTTCACAATAAAAGTAGAACGGTTTAGAATTTTCGAAGAACCAGCGAAACCTACTATATTCGGTGCTGTAATTTCCGGTTTGGCCACCAAAATACTAGTGGGTGTAAAGTTACGATTAGCTTGAAGTCTGGTTCGGTAGTTAAGGTAGACAAAATGCCTCATATGTACGGTGAGATGGGACAGTGGATATATATACGGAGAAAAACTAAACTTACTCGCATTTTTTTCAAAGCTTTGTTTCTAAATCTTACGAAGGATTCAGCGTTTCTAGTGTTACACCTAAATTTTGTGCACTAATACTTGTTTTCCAAGATCCTTACACGAACGGCAATATTTCGATATTCCGATGTTTTCCCCTTTGGAGCTGAAATTAAAGATGTGCCAATGCTTCGTTCTTAAAAAGCATGAACATCCCGCTAGACGGGTTGTGTCGATATGTTGTAAATTCTACCTGTGTTATCCAAAAATGTCTGTTCGGTGTTTTAACGCTCCAAAAATGTTGACCACATAGCGATATGGGCAACATCGTCAGTTAGTTGTTCATGATCTGTTTAGAGTAGAACATTCCATCAAGTTTCAAAAAGGTGGAGGAGTCTTCACTTAATCTAAACAAAAATGGTGTTGCTATTCACGCTAGCTGAGTATGATTTACTCAAAAACCTTCAGCTGTGTTGGTTTGGGACAAAAAGCTCGGTATCTGAATACTCATCGCTCGCAGCTTCTAGCAAGACAATACGTCTTGCTATAGGTTGCTACCCACGGATTATCACTGTTTTTGAGCTTTTTCTTCATTGGATTGCTAACATTTGTGCTTCCTCCAGTGGATTTGGGCGGTCTAGATTTTTTTCATACATTCAGTGATATTTTAGGCTTTTCCACAAGGCATGATTTTCACTTTGATTGCGGTTTACTGGTACAGCAATATCTCTGCTCTGTGGTGTCCAAAAGATGCATAACCGCGTGTGTCCTTCCATATTGAGTGTTTTGTTATCGTTGTGTATTCCGTGGACTGTGGGGGAAGTTTCTTCTTGATTACAAGGTGACTGATGCAAGTTTCAGTTTCAGCAGTCAACAAGTACTGTGACGGTTGTTTAAACGTCCCTTGTTCTGTCTTTCAGCTACTCAACGCCTCTATTACAACGTTTTGTTCTTAGCCAATTCAGTTTCTAAAGGTTTATCCAAAGTAAAATTGTCTTCTGGCTGTAGAAAACACATCGCAATTCCGTTCTTACTCATACAGTTCAATATTTGATGTTAAATCGTCTGTGTTCCAGATTTCTTCTTATCCCAGCCTCCTCTCCGCAAAGTCTTTTTGGTGTCTATAGTTTTTCATGCAATCGCCTAATACACTTACAGCTGTTTTGCTGCATATTTGCTCTTGCGTGCAAAGGACTTCCTTCAAAACCTGCAAATTAGTCTCTGGACTTGTCTTCTTGCTGGTAACATAGGCCCGCTTAAATGTCCACAGGTGAAGTTAGCTCAAATAATTTGCCAGTTCTTCAAATGTACAGACGTTGGCCTTCAGCAAGTAATCACAGCGCATTCATTATATACATCCTGTGAAAACAAAGGAGCCAGTGCTTCGAGCCACATGACTGACGTCGATTTAGTTCCACTTCATATAATTAGTTTGCCTTTCAACGTACATGCGTCAGATTTCAGCAGGAGTCTTCAGACATAAACTAAACAAAGAAAAGTATCTAAATATTCCAATGTATCTTTAATGAAATGCTGAGGGCAATCAGATTCAACTAAGAGATGAATTTTATGCAGTCGAATAATGTAAAATGGGAGGACTGTCCATAAACCTCTCCATTTTTATCCCGAACTACTTGTCTATGGTTTTCACACAAATCTTCAGTGATGAAGTACGATAGTAGTTTGCGTGAGAGAAATCCAAAACTCTTAAACTGACTTTACGTCATTTCAATTCAGGACGTCAGTTTTAATGTTTCTTGACAATCAACGATCATGCATTTATTTGTTCCCTTCCGACTTTCTGCTTCGGGAAAGCTTGATTGCTGTACACTACTTTGGGAGTTGATTTGGACACGTCGGTATCAGCTGGATTTATTTTACCTCAGGGCTTTTGGTCCATACCAGAAATGTCGGCCAACCCACGGACAACAACGCTGAGGTATGATGGTCCAGGAGAATCTTAGTATCTTTTAGATTAAGGCGTCAAAGGGGAATTATGTGCACTAGGCAGAAGGACGGATAGAATAGTTCCAGGACTTGACTCCCCGCGGCTGTTTCATGTAACGTTACGGAGAAATCCGGACTGCTAACAAGAAATTGATTTTTCAACAAAATCTGGTTTAGATTGCGTTTATTACTGTCTTTTGTTACAGCACGGTGGGGAGGGCATAGCGTCTCGAATTTCGGCGATCAACAGAGACATTAAATTTACGGTATAAATTTGACTAAAACTGGCATGATGGAAACAACTTTTTGGTGAGTCCTTCGTATCAGATAAACAAACAACAATGGGCAATCGAAAGCAGTGTTTTGCAAAAGGTGAATTGTTGCGCGTCTTTCGTCCTAAAGGAGAGGTCAAATAGGGCATCTGCATTTAATTATTCTGTGAACCTACAACCCTAGGCACCAAAACATGTTCTTTCTCAATACAATCAGCTTGAAGACATTTTATCTGCATTACGCTCTACACGGCAAAAACAAATATTAGTCAGCACATTGATATCGACCGATTTTAATTAAGTAAATATTTGAAATGAGTTGTTCGGGCAAAAATTGAATTGATGTACCGAACATTTGACTACTAAACGTGTCACACCGCTATCCGATCCTGCGACAGTCTTCAAATCTTTGTTGTTTTTACATCCTTCGAATTCCACTTAAATGATAGAAACCAACTTCATTCCAATCGAAGAATCCCCAAATAATTATTCGCCGTATTCGTGGAACAGCTTGGCAGTCAAAATCACGATTTTCAAGATATATGCCGAAGACAATTGTGCTGTCAAACTATCGTTCAATAGTACAGACTAAACAGTGCTGGAGTGAGGGAACAAACCCGCTTAACTCCTGAATAAAATTCGAATTTCGCTGAGTTAACTGAGTGGGTCGTTTTTCATCACAACGCAAAAGGCTCGACGGGTATAGAAAATTTGTCTGGACAGCCAGGGAGTCTTATGACAATCTATGGTAATTCTCCGCTACCAGTGTGAGAATGACACTCCCAATATTTGGTGTGCTTCCACTCACTTCAGTCGAAATTCTTAGTTTTTTACTAATATTTAATGCATCCTCCCATTTCAAGAGAAACTGTACTTATAGACGGTCAATTCCGGTTGAGTCCGCGTAAGTGTGGCCTAACAGAAACCCCTCCCGGAACGGGTCATTCTTGGTCTGTCTCTTACAGTGGATTGCATTCTAAAACAGGTGTAGAAGAATTCGTGTATAGTGAGGTAATTCTCAAATTTCAGTCGGAATCCTATCCTGCCAGTGAAATGCGCACATGTTATAAAGCTGAAAAATAACCTGCAGCTATCTTCCCTCCTGGGAATTAACAGCAGTATACCTGCTGGTTTTCAGTTATTTCCTAGTATTACAATGAATTCTTTCTGTGGATGCAAAGTTCTGACCGGTCATCTAGCGTAGAATTCGTTCCACCCTTGAACTACTTCACTCCACTTTTAGGCGGAGAGTTCTAAAGCCTGAGTACCCAGTGGTCTCCACTTTGAACACTGTGTAGCGAGCAAGAAAAACAGTGCATTGCACAGACTTCAATAGCACTCCTGAAAACTTCACACACACCTCTTGGCTTAATCCACATCTGCTTTTCGGCTTTACCCTCCCAGAAAACCTTATCCGACTACAAGTTTATGTGTCCTAATCTCCGTGTTTTGCTTGGTCTCGACAAATTCCACCCATAACTATAAAGTAGGTGTGTCTTCCTAATCGTGTTTTGAACAGTTTAGGCGTACAACTTCCTGGTTTCGCCAATAAGGTGCCGAAAGCGGGTTGATCGATCGTAGTTCCGACATGCTTATTCGTCCCCTTCGATTACCGTCCTACAGGCAAATTCATTCCCTAAACTCCGCAAGTGGTATACACAACCGAAAAAATTTCTCAGTCATCTATTTCTTGTGTGAGAGAAATCTTCACCAGCGCTGGGAGTGTCAACTGACAAAGTGAAGAGGAAAAACCAAAATCTGAATTGCCTGTATTTCATTCTATTTAGTTGCGTTCACTGTGAACCTAGACGGGATTAGGTTTGGCTTCGATCGTCGATTTTTCTGAGATCCTTGAAGAACCATCCAGTAATCTGATGAAAAAATAAAAACCATGGATAAATTAGTGTGTTTTTGACAAACAAAACAAGGAGACTGGTAGTATTTGAGCATAGGCCGTCGTTTTGTACTTTCATCCCCTACCCGCCGTATTCCTATTTTCGTACACAGTATTTGACATTTTCCTCGCCCTGAGCTGCAACAAAACCTTACTCCAAGTGTGCAAACCAGCCCCCACTTCTTGACAAATTACTAGTTGTTAGGTCGCTAAGAACACTTCATCAGTAACTACTGGTTTGCTATTCTCGGGGCTCGTCAGGTAAATGTAATCGTCGCGTTTCCACAAGCCACAAGTGGCAAAAACATTCGTTTACGAATTAAGTTGGTGTAGCTTTCACCGCTAACACCAGCTTAATTTAAAAATGGATCAATCTAACTTCCGGTTATGTTCTTTAGGTTAGCACGGTTGGTTAGAGCATTAATCTCCAGTGTGTTCAGAAAAAAAACAAAGAATATTGCATGGCTGAATAAAGTTTAGGAACATTCACTGGATTCAGTCAGTCTGCTGAAGTATTTGCCACAGACCACAAATATGCAAATTTGAGTAAACCACCAATTTCTTATTATAATAAGTCCAGGCAACAAGTAGAAACAAACCACGACCCGACTGCAGTAAGGCTGTGCATAAATAGCTGATGGAGAAATTTCTAACTTGAACCCAAAACTCGCATTTAGGCTGCGACTGTCGAGGCTTTTTTGACCCGATTGCATCTTAGTCCTCTCACCTCCATGAGAATTTATGTCAGTTTCAACTTGAAGGGATGTCACATCTGAACGTTATGACTAGGTTTCGAATAAACCACCGATTTAGAAACGTTTTTGCTTCACAGTGAACCTAACTGCTTGACTTGGGAATCTTAGGTGCTAATAATAAAGGGCAAAATAACTAAACTGGTTTTATACGCGGACTTATCGTTTGGACGCAAAACTGCACAGTTGTAACGTGTGTGCGGATTTATGCAGACAACTTAGAGTTCGTTGCTACGAATTTTTTTTGGACGAAATGGCAGGAAGTGGTGACGGAAAGCTGCTCATAAGGGGATGGAACTGTGACAGTCATAACGAAAATAAAAAACAGCCAACTTGTAAGGACAGTAAAGGCCGGTATGCTGAGAGCGAGGTGTGCAGCAGTCAGACAAGTAAGCAAGTAGTACGGGCAAACTCTTTACAAAAGTTCGAGACAATCCACACTATACAGTGAAGTATAAAAGCAGAGTACTCAAATTGTCGCTATTTGAATATGCCGAGGTGATGCTACTCAGCGGCCTTACTTGGTAAACTCTTTCGTGGGTTCCTACTGGACATATAAGGAAGCTCTTACAAATGGCAGCCCTACACTCTTTTCAGCGACAGTCTCCTAATTCTCGCATGTTTCCGTTTTCCCCCTGGGTATCCATAACAAATCATTTACCCTTCTGTCGATTTTTCTGAACTATTCAAGAATGAATAAACCCAAGTGTTCAAGCCCTCCTTATTGGTTGTTTGACCGACTCCTGATATGTAAATTGTGTGTATCAGTTGAGCACCGCTCAAGATAGCACTAATCACTATAATAGATTCTTGCTCTAACTACAATGGATATAAAGCCGGAGGAAGCTGTGCTGTGTAGTAATAAGTTTGTTCCCCGGCACATCATTTCGTAGGTTTTGTTAACCTAATTTTCGGTTGATCGTCCCGCCCAGCTTTCCTCAAACACCAAACTGCCGTGTCGTCGTTGTTGACGAAACTGCAATTGTGGACTCGCAACGAACTGACGAATAAACACGAACGAAATGATCAATACATTGGGTTGAATAACTGGTCCGCTGTGTCGCTCAGTGCAGGTGAGAATTTTTATGCGCAACTATGTGCGTTTAGTCACATGACTGCTCCATATTACCATTATCTGCTCATAGAGAACACTACCTGGGTGATCTCTAACAGGACTGTATATTCTAGGGTTTTGTTACTGCCGATGAGCGTCATCAGTGTTGAGCGTCAATAACAACATATCATCGGTGGTTGGGAGGTAACCAGGACGTTGACTCGCGGACGATGGTATATCCAATAACAATTACATAAGTCTTCTAAGAATATCCCTATCAGAAAAAATACCCACTAAGAAAAGACGTGCTGAATTGTTATTCGAATGCCTTGGACAAATCCGAGTTTGTGCGCATGAGAAGGGGCTCAAACGTGAGTGAATATCGCAGTCTAAACTGATACCGTCCGGTTTGTCTGTTCTCATTCAGCGGTCTGACTGTCGAGTATTGGCGTCACTTAAATCTGGTGGCTTCAATCCTATGTTTGGGCCTGCCACACTTTCTTAGAATTAGCTCTGGGTTGAGTGAATCCCTATTTTTGAGGCTTCAACTTAGACACTCCATTTTAGACATTAGATCGAACCAATACAGCTCTAAGTTATTCAGTCTGCTTATCAGCTGCTGCTATATTAAAGCGAAACTTTGAGTACAGACATCACCTTTGCCAACTTGAATGAGGAGCATACGCTTTGGCCAGTCACCATGCTAAGCCTATGTTTTGGAAGAACAGCCAGCAAGCAAAGGCAAGATGATCAATCCATTCAAGTGTTTGGCTGGTCCGATAATCAGCACCATGTAGAACCAAGTTATTTTTTACCTGCCCGAGCATAGGACGACGTGGCCATGTTGGTCTGTTCAACAATTTTCTAATGAAGAACATATTCCCTACTGAATTACAAAACAATGCGCTGGAAACTTTCCTTTTCGAATCTCCTTGGAAAGTTTGAGTGGCGCACACCAGCATTCCAGTCGCTGTAACAACAAGTTCTTCAGTTAATTTTCTTCTAAAAGACGCTGTGCTGTGTAGTTGAATATTATGACACTCGAAGTTGAGTTTTCACGTTAGTCCAATTCAACTTAACTCTGCCGCATTATAATGCTTTGAGAAAAAACTAAAGTTTATGAATAAAGAATAACAATCTGTGTTCAGACAAGTTATTTCGGAGTTGTCTGGCGCTCACTGCACCAGAACGACATCAAACAAAGATACAGTTGGTTTGGCCGACATTATTTACAGCTTTTACAGCCGTCAACCCACTCAATCCAGACAGAACTCAAAGCACATAAATTTGTGATAATGAATCTCTGACAAAATTTAGCATACAGCCTTTCATTTGCTCTTCCAGGCAACCAGTTTGTTGCAAACATTTCATCATTAACTGAGGTCAAGTTTTACCTGCGTCACTGGTGGAGAAACGTTTGAATAAACTAGCACTTGTCTACCCCTGAAAAATGACATTTCGCACAAGAAGATTCTTATTTCAAACAATGAACCTAATGCTATATTATGTTACCGATCGTTGAATGGACGCTTGACTTTACCAGTCGGTTATATAAAAGCAAAATTTGGAAATCGCTGAGTTCCAAAAAGGGTAACCGTGCTGTTTTGAGTTGAGCGATTTAAAGTATTGATCTTGTAATAAAAACACACATCCGGACCATTTCTCAGAAAACCTCTCTCAAAATCTCTATTATTCTTTTAGTGTTCTAATATTCGTAGTGAATGTATGGTAGGCCTCGCTGCAAGCAGAGCTTCACAAAATTGTTTGTTGTCTTTCTACTGATAGATATCGCATGCTGAAGTAAATGTTACACAGGTTGCATTTCTAAAATGACTTTTGCCTAATCAGCAAAAAATCAATGAATAATATCTCTGGAAACAGATGATAATCGTCCATTAGGATTTTTGAAAGATACATTCGGTGACTACATCCTCTCCAATAGCAACCGGCATCAGGAGAGTGTGTGGCGATTACATCGAAGAGGTTCCTTAAAATCTTGAATTCTGCTCCACGTGAATTTCGAGCAACTTTGTAGTGGACGTACAGTTGAAAAATGACATAACTCATAAATTCGATTATGTCACCAATTAGCCTGTCTTTTCTAACCGGTAAGTGTACAAGTGGGTGGTTTATCAGACTTTGTCCATCTCTTTGCTGGACAAAGATTGCACATTTTCCCCAGGTGGAGAACAAGGCTTTGTGCAGCCCACTGCCAGGATGCCTGACTGCCCCTTACACTCAAAGAATGCACCTGGCGAGAAGTGAAAATTTCAAAAGGTCAAACAAAGACCACATTTAAGTACTAAGTCACCGGTCCGTGATCAGAGTGCTAAACTTACGCCAGAAGGCATGCAAACATGCGTCGGGTGGAGGAAGCACAACCCGCCACCTGGGGATGAAATTATTTCTGGATACCTTGGACCCTATCATGTAGTAACTTTATATCAAAATGCGCTCCAAATGTTCAATTTTTCAGGAATCAAGCAATGGTATCATTCTTCATTTTTTATTGCAAAGAACCACAAGAGATCCTACGCATTGAAACAACCGCTTTGATTTTCGATCGTCCGACCTATAAGGGTTTTATTGTGAGATACTTACTGAACCTATATTTGACACCAAAAGAGCCATAAGGGATTTTTGGAGCTAATTCGCTTCCGTATGCTAGTAGGTGCAGACCAGTTGAATACACATTTCTACTCCACACGTTTCTCAATTGTTTGCCGTCTCATCTGTCTCGCAGGAACTATTACAGACGGAACACAGTGACTTGTCACATGACTGCGACGGGTTGATATCTCATGCCTTGCGTATTTTTTCGTAAATCAGTCCAAATCAGAGTGGGAGGTCAATCCTTACGTACGACATCTCTTTTTATCTTCTTGAAGTTTGTTAGTTCATTTTGGGTGCTGTACGGCTACGCTTTGTGTTCTTAGTATGACGTTATCCTCTTGTAGTTGACCACTGGCAAAAATGATCCCTCTATGGAAGGGCAGGTATGCACGAAGCTGAACGAAACGTGCAACACAGTACTGACACAATCAGAGTTACTGAAGCAGCTGACCAAGTCACACTTGGGACCTCACATAGAAATCAGTGGGTTTCATTGTCACTTAAGAACCTATTTTTCCTAGTTACCGGCGGACCTGACATTAACACTTAACGCGCACCACAAAGCTTACTGGATCTATACGTTGCCGGTTCTAATATGCTACTGATTCCACCAGATGCCTGTGAGGCGAGCAAAACTACTGATATATATGTGACCCAAAAAGGAACTTGAATATGACCAATATTTTTCGGAAGTTTTACCGATCGAAACCTGCGAGTGATTCTCGTAAGTGGGTTCACGTAAACAAGCGTTTGTTACCATGTACTTTATGAATCACAGAATCTACGAATCTCCCTTAGATTTTAATTTGACGCCTGCTACGTCGTTCGTCGTCCGTTTTCTATGCCTTCGTGTAAGCCTGTAGGTCATCTGACTTTCAGTGGATTGGTATCTGTTTGCGTGAAAATATCCGCTTCCGTTTGAGAGTAAAGGAATTTTAGCATTCTTGACCCGAGTTGTTTGGCTGAGCGAACAGTAAACAAGGCTGGAGTGATAAGCTACAAATGCCTCAATTCGGAATATGGTACACTTGGATCTGACGGAGTGTAGCAAACCTTTTTACTAAGTCGCTATTTCACCACATGGGTATCTCACACTTGCGTTACCTACAGGAACGTGTTTGACGTTTAGGGTGCTGGTTGCTACAGACAGACAGGTCAGAAATAGAGGAACAAAATATAAATGCATTAAACTGAATTTATGAATAGCCTGTAAAACAAAATAAACGAGATAATCATGAACATGGCTGGTAGCAGAACGGGGAAGTATAACATAGACAATCCTTTCGACGTAGTAAGCTAGAAGCAGAAAGAAACCGACAACATCGGTTGCGCTTTGTTTGTTGTATACTTTTACTGAGGTTTCCATGACAGCCTTTTGAGAAAACACTGTGAGAAATAGAAGTAATTATCTTTATCTATCGCGTGCAACAGGGAACTCCTGGTCACATATGGGCTGTTATTCCCAACTCTCAAGTAGCCAGGTGCATTTCACAGTAAATGATGCTCTGCACCTGAACGGAGCGGCATTGATCTCCGAAATGCTGGGTTGAAATTTCCGAGAACAAGATTCTAGCAACTACAGAATTCGCCGTTTCATAACCCGTTCTATACACGCCACTCATTTTTTCCTGCCAATGAAGTCGAAGACAGTGGTTTACTGCTCCAGTCCTCATGGCGTGTCCGGCCCGACCAGCTCCATTCCGATTTGTTTTTTGTCACGATTCAGTATTCAGGGTTTTCAGTCCCATGCCTTTTTGTTCCAATTTTTTCCATCAAGACGTTAAGGTCTCAAAAGTATCCCACGTAAATTTGTGTCCACTATGGCCACCGGCTGACTTTTTTTACCCTAGGTGGACTGCTGACTGAGAACAGCTAGTTGTGCTGCATGTGGCTTCCAGCATATCCGTACGCACGTGAAATGTTTTTTTAAAAAGGAATCAGATTTTGTTCATTTCCCAGCGAATTTAATGATTGCAGAACTTCTAAGGAATTTCCAAATTCAGCCACATGAATTCATTTTTGGCTTTCATTTTGATTAACGGAGTACGAAAAACCTACTGTTAGAGTGCACTAGTTGGTGCGTAGTTCTCAAGGCATTCCTAGAGTGCTTCATAATTCATACGCGCCTGCTATCGTATACATGAAGCCAGCAACATATCTTACTCGCCTATAGGTTTTGTCAGCACCTAAACAACGTTCACGATGGATAAGCTACTAGGGAACGAAGATATTTCTTCTATGCTCACTCAAATCTTTTAGAGAAAAGCGTCCAAAACCATTTGACCGCTTACTTTGTGTGATCTCACTTCGTACTGTGGCGGTTAATATTCGTAAACAACACACATGTTGACGTCAGATTTTGACTGTAATAACCCCATTATTTCAAAAGGTTACCCCAAAACTTTGATGAAGTGGAAGTGTCCAGAGGATAACCGGTCATGCGATTTAAAATCCAGCAGCTTACCTGGAACATCTTCCACTATTGGTAAGTACTGGGAGGCCAAAACTTCACGACCAGAACGCCTAAAGTAGGAATTTTTGAAGGTGAAACATACGAGATTTCAGTGCTATGACCGAAATTTCGGTAGTGAATGATCAGTGATGGAATTCTGCCATCGTTTTTCTACTTCATGGTGCCTAACCAAGCAAATATGAGTGTCCCATTTCTTGAGGACAAGAGTGGATGATCTGTGAGACCCACGATTTTTAGCCATCTGGGAAGTCAAATAAGCACACATAAGGGCCAGTCTAACCCCATTTCCATTCACAACTGACTATTAAAACCAAAGTTTACTGGTTTTATGCATGAATGCTAACTCAGTGAGCAAGCACACTTCAAAAAGCTGAGAAGACGACAGAAACCCGAATAGACTACTTGTGTATTCAATGGAATGGATATATTTGGTTAGCTTTGCTTGACCTTGCTGTAGAAATTTTTGGAACAGTGTGCCTGCATAGGAGATTCTACTTCCAACTCTCACTGAATGACTGGAAAATAACTATTACTGCGCTCAGTGGTTAAGTAAAATTTTCCACAAAATCCCCATTTCTGCAAACCGATAAATCCAGTTAAATGTGAGATTTTGGCCTAATACTACTACAAAATCCGCTCCCTCTTACAACTCAACTGTCAACGTGACATTCATTTTAGAATATAACTGGTAGGAATGCGGACCCAGAAAATCAACCTGCCCGTGTACGTGTTAGTATGACTCTACCGACGGTTTACAGAAGGTAATGTAGCATTCTTGCCATCACAAGATTCATTTGTTGCGTGACAAACTGCTTTCGGTTTTGCAGTAAAATGTAGAAAAAAGACCTCTCCAAAGCCACGGGCAGTCAACCACTAGTTTTGCACTATTATGAACTGAATTGAAATCCGAATTTTTCGTCTCGCTGCTGAGTCTGTCTTTGTACTGCTCTTCGAGTAGTATTTCGCAGTAACATCGAGCACTGAGGATATTAAGCAAATCACAAACGTTTCCTCCACTAGGTGTGGATCTTCATTAGCCAGTTGAATAAGTAGTCTATTCTACACAAGACCTAATGCACATCTCTATCTGAATGCCCCGTAGCCCTGCACTGAAAACTATTTTGAGAATCGGGCTTCGTGCATATATCCAGTAGTATAGTAGACCGAACACCGAATGCAAGTGTAAGCGAAATTTTTCTTTTTAGGGCGAAAACCCACTATGTATCTACGTCTTCGTCAGTTACGAGCTTCTAATTTCATCGTAAGCAATAATCATTTTGAGGGTTTAATAAAATAATTTCAATAATTTATGTGATTCCTAAAACACAGGATTTATGTTTATTTCTAGATACTGTTGATTTTAATGACCCTTAAGTGGTGGTGACCCTGGGTAGCATTTTATGCCTTTCAAGGTATTTTAGGTAACTTATCCAAGCACATTCATTCAGAAATCCGAAATTCCTGTCTCTGCGCACTCTAAATGTCGCCAATGGAAATGACCGTGTTGCGTATTTGATGCTCTATATTTTCTCGTAGTGCGCCATTATATGGTCTACGGTAATAGACCGCAGCACTCAGCAAGGTGGGTAATTGTTGAACCAGTAGCCGACCCGGACCGAATTTCCCATATCTAATTGATATCCCACTACGACTGAACAACTCCTGAAGTCATAGTGGCCACTCTTTCTGTTAAAACTCGACGCGATCACTCCTTGCAGATTTCTCGTGGGAACGTTTCAACGAATGCCTGAGGAAACCAGTGATAAAGCATCTGAATTTTCGGGAACCTGCAAAAGTGAATAATGAGGGGACTCTATTTGGTGCATACTTCAACTGTCTACAACATCCTACACATTTCCATCTTTATGCCAATCATTGAGATTGGCAGTAGCGTATACCAGGCGGTGCTGTGGAATCGGAATTAGTCTCTCAACTTTTGGCAAGTCAGCTGACCACGTGATCTTCGAAAGTGATAGAAACCTAGTCGAGCAAGCCAGGTTAATGGTGTTAGTATCACTTTTCAAGCAGACATTGGGCGCATCAGATAAATTATGCTTGGAACACGTGTCTAATGCAAAATTCCATACGGAAACACCCGCAGTAAAACAGTGTTCTGTGAGCTTGAGCACATGCAAAACAGGAGCCCTGTTTGAGGTGCATTTTCCAACTATTAAGCTAAACGGGAAAACCACCGCAGAAAACACGACTAATATTTTCCGAGATAAACGGACACTTCATTACCAGCTTCTTTAATTAGCAGCTGACTCTACAGCAGTTGGCAAAACAATGAATGGTACGTAGCACTCAAATCTTATTATCAGTTGGCGTGTACACAGCAATCCACCATGCTCCTACGTATTTAACTTCTCTCTAAGAGTTTTTTCAAGTTTTCCTCAGACACATATTACTGAGCTCGGTATACGTCACCATCAAAATCTGCAACTCTGCTGGAGGAGAGTCAGGGTGGTTTATATTCCACAGAGGACAATTTGTATTTTGTTTTGGGCTGATTTCTTATTGGAGTCATCCTACAGTGCAGATTTATCACCCAGAGGGGAAGTTCCGCATGCTAAAATGGATCTCGTTACTGAAGAGAACAACGCTTCTCTTCAGCAGGTGAAGTTGGCCATTATCTATGGAATTTAGCCGTGTTTATTCTGAAAATTCTAGGGTCCTGATGAATCACAAACAACGCTTTTTCTGCTCCTTAAAGCCCGGTAGTCTCACCAAATTCATCGAATTTAGCTGTGATTTTTCCGGAATACGCTTTTTGCAGTTAAACAAGCTCCATAATTATTTTTGGAGCTATATGTTAATGGATCGGAATGTCGAGTATTGGTAAAAGAGGTCCGGAAAGAAATCAGTGACGGTATGTTACATGGAAACATGACATTGTTACAACCTCAGGATTTCTGGTCATCGTTATGTAGCTCGTTGATTGTGCTGTTGTAGTTCGCTTCGCACACTAGGTGTTATTAGGCGTAAACTTGGTTACTGTTAGCTTATTTAAACAATCAAGTGACCACTGGCGACCGGTCAGAATTAACTGCACTAGTAGTCATCGGTCCTTGGCGAGAAACTGACAGTTACTAAGCGTTGGTCCTAGGCGTTACTGAATGACTTATCGAGAATGTGATGAAAGCTAGAAACTCTGAGCCACATAGGTGTCATAATCCTGTTTGGCACTCATAAACTATGCATTTTATCAGAAGCGCAAGATGGCAGAAGCGTGGTCCGAAAGGCTAGAGCCCAAAGCCCAATCAGCTTGTAACTGCTACCTAAAGAGCCTCAGAAAGGACAAAAAAGCTGCTGTGGTATCCGGGCAAATCCCCATTATGCCTCCCCATCTGTACCGAAAATTAGGAACACTAGATTAGACTGCTTATTTTGGTTTGGCGTGAACCTCTTTCGAAAACTTTATATTCACATGCTGAATGTCAGTATCGACCATTGGTTTATTACTGTCTACACAATTGGCAACCCGATAAAACCACAATCTTGTGTCTGTTTACTTTATTGTTTCTATTGGTAGTGTTTGCCCTTTGAGAACGGAAAGTTGAAGCAATGGTATCATCCACCAATTTCCGCTTTCTCATCTGTTGTTTGGAAGGAATTTGTAAACAGTGGTCCATGGACAAACTTCTCGTAATAAAGCCAATTCATTTGATTGCATAGCTTCACGCAAAATCAGTACACTTCTTAGTTGATCATGTATTCAATGTGAAATTGCTATATGTTTCAACAAGAACGTTAACATCGCAGGTTAACTTGACTAGTAACTTATCTCTTAACTTTTTCAGAGCATTTGTGTAGTTGTTTTTATTAAGTTTTCCCAGTGATCCAACGCTTATTAGCCACCAATTTGATATGCGATGAATACCAATGCCGTTAGAATGAGCAGATCAAACTGTGATCACTCAGGACAAAGCCAAACGCAACGGACCTAATTAAGTTCCCAGACCAATTCATCTTCTTCTATGTAGACCGTTCGTCTAGTCGGTAAACCCGCTGGAAAGTGGAGATAATAAAATTAATCACTAAAAGGAAAGCGACTAGACTTCATAAACTGGTGTCTACCATTCTTTGTCAGTTGGATCGAACTTGCTCTGAGAGAAATGGCGGATGAGAATTTGGGGGAGGCTCTATACTTCCATGTGATCACTCTTGTTACAATTCATCAATTCGCAACTTACTAGACTGTGGAGACAAGTTGAATAGTCCTGCAGATATTGATGGGTGAACATGGATGATAGATAGATAGGGAAATGAATGGATAAACAGAGGTGATAGAAGATAGATGAAGAATTAAGCCTCGTTTACAATACTTCTCCGAAGTATTAAAGTAACCTGCTGCTTCTCGGACAAGTACAACAAACCCTGTGAAACATGTAGACCATTTCCTACCACACTGTTTTCGGAGTGGTTTCGACAGTAGATATAACTGGTCTTATAAAGAGGTCTATCTTACTCCGTCTGATAACCCCAAAAGATGGGCCACGGACGTTTCCCCTCAGGGGCCTTGAGTGTCTCCGTTTGCAGGATGACACGTGCTCAGCGATCCTTAGGGCTAGGTATCTTATCATTCATCCCAAATTGTTTGCTGAACGCTAGCCGACAAAGGAATAAATCAATGCAGCTGAGTCTTTGGCAGGCACCTTGATCTGTAAGTGTTGAGCATTTGACAAATAATGTATTGCTTTCTCAGTGGTGTGATATTGAATGATCTCAAGACATCAGTGGTAAACATTTTAGAGGACCCGTCACTTGTGTACTGCAGTCGAAGTTACAAAGTTTTATTTTGTAACGAGTGGATGCGTGGTTTTACATAGTTCTTGGCCATCTCATTAGCGAACGAAATTCCCTGCGTGGTCATTCTCCGTCAGGGTTTCCGAAGTGAGGCGCAGTTATGTATCTGGTGTGCCTTTAGAACAGACTCTGAACGCCACGTCGGTCAAACACTTCATTAGGTTTCATTTATATCTCCAATCCACGAAAATTCGAAAGTTCGTTTGTTGTCCAAACCAAGCGGCACTCGCCTCTGAAGCCTGCTACTCTGTAGTGGACTAAGTACATCCAGAAAATGCAAATTTCTTCCTCCGCGGTAACCTGCAATGCCGTATATTGTGAATTAAAATTTTGTAGAAGCTTACCAACTGTAGCGCAAGTAATGCAGGATAAAAACATCATCACCATGGAGTTTATTAAAGGGTAACTAGAATTACCGATGTAACCTGGTTTCTGGTCTGTTCGCCGAACTTGGCAGTTCGATTGCAAACGTTTCATCACCAATCGATGTGACATCGTCAGTGCAAGGTGTTGAGCGAGTGCAGTCCTATTTGCCAGTGCCTATATAGCTTCTAAACATTATCTAATAATTCTAAGGTGAATAGTTACTTCTGACGTGGCCTTTGCGTATTTTGGCTTGTCAGTTTGGAATGTGCGTTGCGTTATGACCTCGTTCCCTTGTATCTGGTTGTTTCATTGGGAGCCTTCGGACCGACAATTTCTTTCCCCCGTTGTAATTGGGCCATGGGGCACTTGATTGGGTGATTGAATACTCTTCTATTTTTAGTAGTTTTCCTTCTTTGGTCCGATTGGTCCGTAGGTTTTTTCTTTGGGTTGTTCAGTTTCGCATGTGGTTCAGAGTCTCGCCACCGTACCATTCTTCTGTTCGTAGCGGCCGATGGGCTGGGTCGACATCGATATTTTTATTGATAGATTTATGTGTGAAGTTTTACCCCTGCAAACTCCAGCTCTCCTTTTGTTCCCGCATGAGCAAGTATTTGAACATTATCCCAATTTAACTTATGTTCTTCTCTGTCTTCCTGAGTTGAAATAAGTGACATTGGGTCACATCTTCCGCTGGCAAGCTGGTGTTCGTGTATTCTGGTGGCATGCTTTCTTGTAGCCTGGCCAACAGCGTTTATCGCAGTCGTTACATTGAAGTTTGTAGATCACGTTCGTCTTCTTCATTGCGTCCAGTCTGCCCTTTGTTTTCAAGCGGGTTCTTCGCAAAGTAATTACAGGTTTGGAGGCGACTGTCATTCCATGTTGCCGTAAATGTCTTGAAGTCATTTCTGCGACGTTTTTGATATAAGGAGGCGTAGTCCCTCTCTGTTCTGGTTGTGTTGGTAGCTGGCGTTGATTCCGTAAGCATCTTCATATGAAGTTCCTTGGGTGGTCGTCGTTTTGAAGTGTCTGAAAAAGTCTTCGTTATCCTTTCGCCTTCGACTCCGTTGCTTTTCAGTGCGTCTCGATCCGCTTCATATGGTTTAAACACAGCTTCGTTTGCGGCGGGTGGAATGATTCTTGAAGTAGTACATAATCTGGTCTGTGTGCTTTTTTTCGTGTATGCTACAGTTTGCAGTTGGTCGTCTGTTGCCGTTGCGACCAGTACATCTAGAAACGCCAGTTTGTTGTTCTCCGTTTCCGTTGTGAAGTGGGTGGCAAGAAACAGGTTGTTTAGCATTTGATTCGTTCGTAACAGTTCATTTTTTCTTTACAGTGGTAAATGTGTCGTTCACATATTGTACTCATATTTTCGGTTTAATGTCTGGTAGCACAGTCTGCTCCAGTTTTTTTTCAAATTAATATCCGCGATGAATCCGGAGATGGGTGACCCCATTGGCGCTACTTTTGTGTTGTACATAAAACTCCCCGAAGTGGGCTGTCAACCTCAGATCTTATAGTCCGCAGATTTTGGATCACCAATCTCTGGGTGGAACGGAGAGTTAGTCGTGTCAAGTTTAGGCCGCGAAGTGTAACTAGGTCCATGAATCTTAGGAATACTGCAATGGCTATGTAGACCCGTTGGGCTTAGGCAAGCGTACTGTGTTTTCTGGTACAACCGTTCTTTAGTCGGTTCAACCACTTATACCATCTATTAGTTCAGTCTGGAAGAGAGCATTTGAGTTCCTGGTCTCAACGGACCGTGCCTTGGGCTGGTATTATGGCTTTGAAGAAATTATTAATGGTAATTCTTCGACCGCGGTTGGTTTACTCGGCTTCGACTAGGGTAAGCCACGCACCCGAATAGGATCACACTTTTCTGGACTCTATTCTGTTTGCTTTTCCAACCCTGATTCCTCAGTTAGGGGGACAATAAGCGTTGCTTATCAACCAGTAGAAGTGGTTGAAGGTTGCGTCTGATCTTCCGCTGATTCTTATGCGACTCAAAAATGGTCGCTACCCCAGCATCTGCCTGATTAGTCCAGTACGCATGGCATCTCGGCCAGCTTAACTACTTGGGTTGTAGCTTGGGTGGTCAGAAAGGCAGATGGATTGGACGTTCACAAAGATGCAATGACGGTGCACACCGTTTCCGAAATGAGCAGATATAGAAACGGATGTTAGTGGAGTCACACCAGGCATGGATCACACATTCGCAGTGGCTGGGTAACGCAGAAGAGAAGACTGGAGGGAAACAACAATGACGCGTGTGTTAGAAAACGAGACGGCGGGCGCAGGTCGAGCAAGATACAAAAATATATCAAAGTCACTCCGGTGGTGTACAAGCCGTGAACTGTTTCTTGACTGAGGCTCGTGGTAGTTCGTTGAGGGCACCTGTAGTGAGCAGAGAGGGATACATGCATTAATTCATGCGGTAAATTCATGTTAGCAAGTGCGGTCCTAGTTTCAAATACTTTATGAGCTGTAACGCTCATATCAGAGGGCCATCTGCCATCACTTACTTGGAACGAAGTAGGCTGGCAACCTGAGGACTGACGTCGTCGTCTTTTCTGCTAAAAAATGAAGTTGAAAGGTGGGATAAAGCAAAATAGAAAATGTTGCCTTGTTTTCAAAAATAGTCTGCAAGTTTCTGGGTTAAGGGATTGAGTTCCTCCTGAGTAGAAGACTAGTTTGCGTCTATGCGTATCGCCGGCCACCACTTTGCTCTGTCTCTCAAGAACGTCTCAGAAGTGAACGGTCCGAAGACTGTACTCGTTTCATAACTGGATAAGATTCAGCTAATCTATATCGTCCACCCTGTAGAGGAAATAACCCGATATAAATAGTCAGCTAAAACAAAGCGGATAAAAAACAAGAGACAATCCGACAACCCAAACCAGGAGCGTCGATGCATCATACTTTACACCTATAGGCTAGAGTGGTCGTACTTCCTTGAAGAACTAGGTACACATTCTTAAATTAAACACTCCAAACAGAGATAAATCATACGGATGTCATAAATTTATACCTTCTTACTAGTAAGTGAAAACAAATTCCCGGTTTATCGAAATTTTTATGGTTGACCTTAATGTATTCAGTCAGACTGGGTCCCTATACTATGTGAGTACATTAAATTGCAGATATAGATGTATTCGCGTTTTGCAAAATGACACACACAAGTACAGAGTCACCGTCGGATGATGGATTTGAGTGTACGTAGTTTGCCATAAATTTTCAAATACACAGATGTCTCAGCTGCTCTCCAGAAAATAGGAGTGCCTTTGTGCATCACAAAGAAATGGACTGAAGTTCGCGTCGTCATGTGTTTTTCAAATTCCGTAAATTATGTGGCAAAGTCATTTGCATTCTGCTTAAACGGCAGCAGTAACAGATAAGGATTTCTAACTATTCTCCACTTGTTCGGATTTTTATTTTTCTTGTGTTAAGTGAATTCGGTTACTGGTAACACAGAAACGAAAACATTCATTAAAATATCTGGAAATCTGTTGAGTTCGGAAGTTTGATTTAAAGGAGAAATGGACAGTGCTGGTATCCGTCAGACAATCACAAAGATACTCCACTGCCACGCAGCTGTATTAAAAACGCCGTTAAGAGTATCGATTTTATGCTGTATCGAAAGCCACAACCATCGATTTCACGGATTTTGCCAACTAAATTGGTTTCCAATAAGTTTTCCCGGTTTAATAGTTGAGCAAGATTCCTGGCGAACTAATGCAGTTGTATTACTAAATTGGAGTTGTTTCTTAAACTAGATTAAAACAGTTCATAGCTAACGTAATATTCGCCACAAAAGCTAAGGCCTTTCTGAGTGTTTCTTGCAAATCAGTAGGTTAGCCAGGCCTTATATCAATCACAGTGTGTATCGCGCTTTTCAAAAAAACCGTCTAATAGCCAACAACCAATAATCAACACTTGAGTAAGTATTCATTGGAATTCTTGGGGATAAAACACCTGAAATCATAAACTACCTCAAAACCCATGTGAAGTTTGCCCAAATTCTGGTGCTCAACAAAATAAAAACAAAAAACGAAACAACAAAAAACAAAAATAAAATACCAAAATAAATACCTGTGATAGCCTGTGGTACCTGTGATAAACTTCTCAGTAATCGGGGGCTTTATGGACACCGGATTTGTTGCGGTGTGTAGGAACAATGAAAATGTTCGCAAAGCATTGCTATGAACCAAATTAATAGACTAATTCCGCCCAAACAAACTCCTCTTTTTGGTTCAGAAAATTCATTATCTTAACAGACTTTGGAGCACCGGACATTCTGAAGATTTCGTGTGAATCTAACCGGTAAATTGTCTTCGTTTCTTGTCGTGACTATTATGGAGTAATTTGTAGGCTGAACTCATGTCAGCGTAATAGCAAAAAATTGTTCCTGCTGGCGAATGGTTCATTTACGTTACTTGATGAGCGCTAAATAGAATTGCTAATAAATCATTCACACTGTTTCATACTTGGCATTTTGAGTAGTGCGGCTGTTCCAAACTGTATTCCTCGAGTCAAGTCGTATTCTGCTACCAAGCGATTAACTTTGTAAGGCTTGCGACGACTTTTTTAAAAGAAATAAACCAATTACGCTGATAGCGAACGAGAAAAACTTAAATAAAACAGAACGCAGCTCATTCACACAACAAATTGTTTTCACCTTAACAGCAGTGCAGTCGGGGAAAATTGTTTCAAAACGAAATGAAGGGTACTTAATGTGCTGTCAGGTTTTATAGGCTGATACAAAACGTTCTGCAGCATATATCTGCCCAGAATAACAATCAAAATGGAAACCTAGACAGGATATTACAGATCGATCCGCTTTAATCTCTTGGATAAAAAACCAATTCCGATTAACTCAGAGCGGAAGCAAACAAGTCACTAAGACGCTGACAACAATAACAACAAATGATGTGCCCGCTTGTAGCACCTCAGCATGGTAAAATTGGAGGAGAAACTGAGGCATGGATAATAAAGAAGTTCTGACCGGACTCCTAATAAAGTCGAATAAACGGTTTTATCCTCGATAAAAGGCGATGGTCTTGTAATCAAATAACTGGTCCATAAACCGCGATTTAGCCTCTCTCCATCAAAAGATGTCAAGACGAAGAAACCAAATGTTGGGTTGACCAACAGGAAATTTTTCGAATTATTATTTAAGGAACGCCACTCCTAAAATTACTTGAAATTCTTCGATAGTTGAATTATACTACATGTAAAAGGGTCATCTCGGTTTCGTTTGAGTCTCCCGTGAAAGAAGTTGGCAAGAAAATGTGTGTAGTTCACAAATTCCATACAATTTGGGTTCAAGCAGGATGATGGAAACAATGGAACTGCGGCCGTCTGGTAAACCATAAGCAAAGATAAATCCGACATGGACTGTCAGAGTATTTTCATCAATTTTACGAGCATTATTTTTTCTGCGAAACACACTTCGATACCTTGAATTTTGTGCCAACAGCAGAACAGAGTGGCCGATGTACCGCACATTCAGTTAGATAACAGCATAAACCAGAGATTCAGTTGGGTCTTTTGCGAACTGTTCCAGATGCTTCCTTTACTGAGTTAAGAAAACCTCATTTGAATTCCGGTGTCTTCCAAAAGCTATGGAGGACAGTACGATCGAGTGGACGTTACTGAATGCCTTAGATTCTCAGAATTCTTACATACCAGTCTTGTAGGCACACTCGAGTGTCATGGCAAAACTTTTACAGCTATCGTATGCGCCAGTCGTCACTAAGAGAGCGTTCCATTCACCTAGCTAAAACTGAGAAGAAAGCACTAAAATGATAATTTCTCCCAAGGAGTGGTTCTTATGTGAAAAAGAAAAGAGTAACGATTACTGGAAGAGCACGTGATCACAAGCGGGCAACTCAATTGAGAAGTCTACGGAGCTGAATAATGCTGTACAACATAAAGTGTTTGGAGAGCCATTACCGGCAAAATAGGATGAATTTTTCTGGAGTTAGATATAAGTGAGGTGGTACTCAACACCAATGTGGTTCTAGGATTTGCCTAATCAGGTAGAATTATCCAAGGTAAATGGCAGTGTGTGAAACAATTTTGGACAACACTTTTTACAAGGTGAATGTCACTGGTGAAAACTAAGCCACACGGCATCTTGTTTTCAGAGTTAGAAGTCCAAAGGATTTCTTGACCACAGTAGGAAAACACAAAAAGTGTTTTGACTCCGAAAACGCTTTTTATTGTGCAAAATGCGTGGAGCTTTATTATTTGATAAGCCGCAGTCCTAGATTCCATTTTGAACTTCGTGTTGTTTGGTCTCTCTTGCCTGCAATTGGTTTTGTAATTGATTGGTTGCCTATGATGGGTTGTAGAACTCCGATTATTTATCCACTTAAAGGGAATGAGCTTTGCTGACCGGCCTTCAACTCTACATTATGAAATACCCACTCAACTCCGCACTGACGATGTCACCTCGATTGGTGATGAAACGTTTGCAATCCAACTGCCAAGCTCGGCGAACAGACCAACAACCAATACTCGGCAGACTCAGAATAGACTTCGGGCGGTTAAAGACCATGTCGCCTTGTAAATTGTTGCTGTCACCGCAGGTTCTGCATCCCCCTACCCATACCGTAGTTAAATTAGCTTGTCGGTTGGCAGATGACCCAGCATCTGTGAACCCCAGGTAGGTGGCTAGGGTTTCCGAATTGATTTACCCACACCTTCACTGCACTTGCTAGGACTAACAACCATTGATTCATTGAATATTTGATTGGCAGAACGGTGCTTGTAGCTATGAAGAAATTACGCATATCACATGTCGCTCAATGCAGCAGATGATTTCAACCGTTTATGTAGTTCCGCTAAAGCAAAGAAACTTATAAACAATGGCTTTTTGGGTGACTGACAGCCATTTCTGCAATGATGAAAACTTTCCTTCGGAAGTTGTCGCACTTCACCGCACACCATTATTCTTTTGCATTGTTGGAGACTTGGTTACTTGCTCCGGTATTCGATCAGGGAAACGGCGTCTGTTCATCAAAAGCATCGGAATGCAATGGGAAACTTTGACCTGAAGGACGAGTGAAAAACCCGTGACCATTTATAACATCGTCCAAAGCAACGAACTAAATTAGCTGTCTAGACAAACTGATTGATTGATTGTTGTCTAATCGACGGCGTTTTCAAGGATTTAGGATAAGGAAAGTTTTGGTGTAAAACTGATGTCAGATAGCCCTCGGAGAACAACTAACAGTCAAACATCGTCCCGTTGGTCTGGCCTACCACCGGTACAACGATAAAAAAGGTCATACCTTAGGAAAATTACCAAGATTTCAAATAAGATTTTGTCCTGTCGCTGAGGTCAATCTGTGCTGAAAGCCAAGAAGACCTGTAGAGCTGTTCCATCCTTAGTGAGAATCATAAGCAATGCGCACCTCATGAAGTTGTGAACAGCTCTCTTCTTAAAGGCTCAAACACACTGACTGAAGATAGGCGGGAGACGGCGATCGAAAACATTTCCTCCTTCAATTTTCTTGTTGCAATTAATTCATCTTCTCATTTACGGAGAACTTAACTTAAAAATTGTTGAAAATTCCGGTTTCATGCTCAACTCTGGGTATTCCTTACTTAACGTCATATGCGTTCAACCATATGTGAAGTTTACGGTATGGTGCCATTATTTAATTTTAATTTAATTTTTTAATTATTGCAACTAATACTGTATGGACACTGACCGTCCTTTATAACAGTTAGTTCAAAGGCCTTCATCTCTCATAAATTCAAGCACACCAATGCACTCATCACTGGACGACTGGCGTCTTTTTAAGGCAAGCGATTTTCCAGAAAGTAAACTTCAACAGAAGAGGTCAAGACATGCGCAGAATTTACCAGACTCCGGAATATGCATCAGTAATATACTGACAACTTTTACATCGCGACTCACCCAATAATTGTCTTAATCATGAGCCATTTTCTACGCAATCTTTATTCCTTGAAATAGAAACACTGACTAAGCTTCCTTTGCAAACGGCGTGGATTTTACCCCAGGTTAGTGAGAACCAAATCAGCTTTCGACGAGCAGCCAGGCTGCAGGAAGTGCATACAACGTTAATTTCGCCTCGCCACATTTTTTTCCAGAAAATTAAATGAATCCATTGAATCCGCACAAAATTAGGAACCCGCGGACGCAGATGTCTCCGCTAAGGTATATTTCTCTTCAAAGAAATACGTGGCCGTCAAACGTACACACGAGCAAGAGGAATATACATTCGTTCGAATGGTCGAAAAGCGTACAAGTTTACAATTTTCAAGTTGGCCGGTACTCACTGGATTCTGTTTACTTCTATTGGTGCAAAAACCTCTGTGGACACCACACATTTATTATCGCTTTGGCGTGTTACTTCGCACGCTTGGTCATCATACGTTGCGTATTTCGTTAATATTGTGTTTCCATTCTTCCTAACACAGCACCGTTCTATTTCAATTGATAAGTCGGGTTGATGTGCCATCCCACGTGAACGATTAGGTCGATAAAACTTGAGCGTTACTCATAAGGCCCACAATAAAATGGAATTACTGTGTGTATTGCTGTGAAGCTCAAATGTCAGTCATTTAGCAACGTGTCTCCGTTTATATAAAGACACACTGTTACCGCTTTAACAGCAAGCATCATGGAATTGTGGTACAACGGAATACAACCGAGTTGGTGACGGGTGTGACGATGAATGATAACGGTAAATCTGAGGCAGATCAACAACATAACTGAGTACTAAATTGCCTATCTGATGGACCTTGACAAGAGAGAAACCGGTATTCGGCTGTCCAAGGTTTTTCACCAGCAATAAATATCATGTCATATCAAGGGGAGTTTTGTGTAATTATTGATGATCTATTGTGCCTGGTGCAATGAGCTTCCAGTTCAATACATATATTCCCTCTTTCTTCTTTAATGCTTGTCTAGGAATCATTGTCCCTTCAACACGCTGGTGGAGCACTGTACGGTCAGCGGATCTTCACCCATGGTTGTTTACTATAGTGACAAAGTCTGCTGAACTGAACTGCCCGAGAATAATAATATTTAACTGTACCGTCCACAACTAACATACCGTTTAGCTCAAGACCAGGTATGAATCAACCAATGCAAACTGTGAGAGGAATCAGTGGCATTGACTGGAACGATTAGCTCATGTCCCAACCTTAATACTTAGTTTTATCAATACTTTACTACTTCACCAGTGTGTAAACTCCCAAAAAATGCCTGGTTCAGTTGCATTCCCAGTGATCCCCTGTGATTTTTCCTGAAGTTCACTGTCAAATACCACTCTGGGTAATCGATTACAGATGCAAGCACATTGAATTATGAATAGCGGAGTTGTATTTTGCACGGGACCAGAAAGTAAGTACATATTTAGGTCGCGAATGTTTCCCAAACAGATACAATCTGACGCGCTTCTGGCAACTGAATTTTTGTAAGCTCACCCAAATTCACACCATCTTTTCAGGCAACGAAGCTGAGATTCATAAATAGAACAGAAACGTCGGCGGCCTTTGTGGGGTAAGGGGAGTGAGCATCCCAGTCTTAAGACCTTCACGTTCTCTTCGAGATAAAAGGAATAAAGCATCCAGAAAACATGGCCTCGTTTGCTACCAGTGTTATTTAATGGACATCAGGCTTTAACGGATATGGTTTCCTTTCATACACAGTTGGTAAGCTCCAAAAACTTGTATTCCATAATGAAACAATAACAATAAAAAAATTAGGAAACATGCAAAAGAAACTACCAAACCTGATAACTGCACCACCATACTAGTCAGGCAAACATGAATATATTTCTACACTTTGAGCTTGTACAGCCGAATAAAACTAAAAAGCCAATGGTGAGCTTTGAGACAATCTACTTTATCACGGTTGAACAGTACCTAATTCATGTAAGGAGAAATTCATTGAATGAACAGAAAGTTTGATTGCCCTCCAGTGATACTTCCGTACCTTTGAACCTTTCAGAGTAATTCACTTAGTATCAAAACCCGGTACTACTGACCAATGAGCAAGAATTATTATGAGTAATAAAGAATTTTGGAAAACTGCAAAAGTTGGAAAGCTGAAGTCTTGTTCAGCAAGCATTAATTTTCAATGATTTGGAGTTATTCACCTTCCCGAGACGCCAGACTACTGTATTTCACTGTGCAAAAAACGGGAGTAGAGAGAGAACGGGCCTTGTGATCATCATATAACGCCGTTGAACCTGTAGGTAAACGCAACCCCAGAATGTTTACAAGAATCTTACAGATCGGAAAGTACTGGTGGTGAGTATTCAGACTAGATTGTCTGTCTTTATGCGTGTAAATTCCATGAGGAACATCTGGATGAGATATATGGAGAAAAAATGAACTGTCACGAGCCGAATGGGCCAGAAATGGTCTGCAAATCTAATCAAGTTATCACTCTGCCTATTTGAGTGCCCTGTTCCAATGTATCTTTTCTATGTTTAGTTGCACAAAGGTTATCTCAACATGGTGCACCCATGAATAGTCTTATTACGAATCAGACTTGCTTATCAAAGACAAGGACTTCCTATTGCTGAAAAAGCTTCGGAGCCTAGAGTAAAACCAACAATAAAACGAGCAATAGACCCCATAATTACAACTATCATTCACAAAAACCACCAAAATATCCTCCCTGTGAGGACCATTTCCGGAGAAAGGCCTTAGCGTACTTTACCCGTCAAATCGTGGTTGGGACCTTTTTCATTGCATTCAGTGAGGTCTAAGTAATCCATACCAACATAACTCTCGGATCCTAATTCTGTTACCTAATTGGTTACGACAAAGGAATATTACATTCGTTCCCATGTACTTTGGACGGAACCATTTCTTAGAAAACATTGCATCCAATCGGTCGCTCTCAAGTACTTCGGAACAGAGAGTAACAGATTGCATTTGATTGGGCAATTAAATTGTTCCTCCTGTGAGTGGACAAACACACTTTTAAGTTACAATTCGACCAACCTACGACAACCCCTGAGTACTACGAAAATCACGCCTTGAACCGCTTCTTTCTCACTTTTGCTCATTTCCACGTGTAAGATAATTGTCCACCTAAAATTGGTCCAGCAAGCCGTAGTCTGTCTTGGTGAGTGACGCTTAGCAAATCGGTTTTCTCCAGGACGCAGCAGCATGCCTTTAACCTGTTATTCTTGCTTGGAACAAATGTCAGTTTTTGTTATTAAGATTTACCACACAAGTGACGGTTGACTAACCTAGTCCAATAACGGTTTCACCCCGATTGCTAACGAAATTTTCCCGCTCACATGTCTGAGTTTTTCGAACGTTTGAGCGGAGACTTAGCTCTGCAGTTTTACAACTTCAATAAATCCTTGTAAAATGGTACAATGATGATTGAGTATTTTTTTCCATCCTCGCCACCGACTTCCGTTTAGTTGTTTCTATTTTGGCCAGCAATTGTATAAATTCCCGTGGGTCATACGCGTTGGCTGACTCCTCTCATACGGAAGGCTCAATCTCCATGTGAATTCACCTCCTTCTGAGCTATATATAGTTTGTTATAAAGTTAAGGAGATTTGAGGATTTTAGTGGAGATTTCCGGCAAGGCACACTTCCGAGAAGCCGCCGGTTGCCGAACGTTTAAGTGGTCAGCTACAAGCCGAGAGCTTGCGGTTTCAAAACTTTCTGAATTTTCGTGAGATGCACACTGCTGATTGTCCTCAATAAGGATTAAACAGCTGTACAGTGCTTCTCAGGTTTTCAGCTCAGATTGGCTTTACTCACAGGGTAATATCATCATTGAAAATGCCGAAATCTCCTCACACTGATAACACATTAGTTATATTGAATGCAAGTTCTTCTGTCATCTGGAATCAAATCAATGGATTCGCCATTTTTCCTAAGAAAATACCTTCCAGCTATTCAGTGTACTTGACATACCTCTGGTAAGCTGCTGGTCCTATTTTGAGTCTAAATCTCTCATTAGTCATACCTAGTGGTTCCCGAAAATCCACTTCACTGCTGCAAGAAATATGGAT
The DNA here is from genome assembly GCA_004794785.1 of Opisthorchis felineus. NCBI lineage: Eukaryota > Metazoa > Platyhelminthes > Trematoda > Opisthorchiida > Opisthorchiidae > Opisthorchis > Opisthorchis felineus. The sequence goes on along the minus strand of SJOL01004525.1, from coordinate 86,578 downwards.
GAATCCTTGATCCCAAATGTCATCATTATTTTCCGTGCACGTCTCTGCTTGCTCATCCCGCTGATGTAATAGGGCCTCAACTTTCGTTACCGTACATCTTGATGAGTTTGATGCTACGGTACTGCGTTATTTACCGGGATTCGTGAATTCCTCCGCCGCCTAATGTGTCAAAACTGATCACTATTCTCAACATCGGTGATTCGCTAGTGAAATTTCCACAATGGCAAGGTTATTCCAATCCGTTCTTGGCCAAGCTTCTTTTTCGTTAGGAGAGCTGGAAGTTCCATCAAGTTCCGCATGACACAATCGCTTGTTTGGTTGTGAAAGCGTCTTCGCATAAGTTGTGAACCTGGGCACAAATAGCATGTTCAAAGAGAATGTTCGCATTTTCACTTCCGACGATTTTTCTTTTCTCTTCTTCGTTCTCCCTTTCAGTACGAACCCACCTTATGAATTCGGCTACTCCGGATAGTATTATTTAATATATTTCTCATAAGTACACAAAGGAAAGGGTCAGGAATAAGCTGAGCTTGTCATGTGTGCCGCATTTTTATTGCGATATGTCTTCAGTGCCTTGAGTACCGTCCTAGAGCTTTGCACACAAAACACTGTGAACAACTTTTTTCGACAAACCGTTACAGGAACTGACGGGTTACGTGGAACCAACTGGCTAGCAGGTGAAAAATTATGTTGAATAAGTGGCGATCGCTGAGAAACCAAAATGGACACATCACATAGCCCAGTTGGGTGTCGTTTATTTTGGGTTAATCGGTTGTCATGGTGTCTTAGCAGACAGAGCGGCCACAACAGACATTTTGAACCCTTTACCAAAATATATCATCAGAAAGCTTTTTTTCATCACAGCCTGAAAGAGTTTGAAGTTCTGCACATTTTAACCCCACTAACGATGTGTTCCCCAAGGTCCTTGTTTCATTTTATGGCTAGGTGGCTAGTCAGTATAGTCAGGTAGGTGTGGGTGACGGCTAAAAGCCCACTGCTTACAGACTGATCCAATCATCCCTATATTCGGTCTTTTTTGAAAGCAGTCCTGATTACCTATATACAGTGAGCTTTTGACCGGAGTAAGTTGCAGCAGCTAACAAGAAACCCCACTGCAAGCCGAATTTAAAAGATTCGTTAATGTTTTCACCCTTGCAGACTGAAAACAGGTCATAGGCACTACTATTCTGTGAATCATGAAAGATCCTTCTCCCACAGACGTAATACACTACTCACAAAGTTGCTGGAAACTCTTCGACAGCCCATGGCCGGTTCCGCCCTTCCTGGGGGTCATCAGGTAGGCGCAGTTCCCTAGTTTCTGTCAACCTTATGTTCCACTTGAACCCAAGTTGCACAAAATTAGCGAAATACACTCATTTGCGTATCACTTCGGTTTTGACGGGATACTCACCTTGAACTAAGCTGAATCTTTCGTTTGTGATACTTTAGGCAACTAAATGGGCTGCACGAGACTTAAAACATCACAAATGAGAGATTCAGCTGGGTTCCAGGTGAGTATACCGTCAAAACTGAATTGTTATGCGCATGGTTGTATTTCGCTAAGTTATGGGCCTGTTATTCATAGGGGGGCCGAAAACCAAACTGGCTTCTTAATTTCTAAAAATAGGCCCATGCGAAGAAAAACCATCATTCTGAAAAGTCCTCAAGGGAAATTTCTGTCATCTAAAAGGCTAGCCTTAGTTCCTCATCGTCAGAGGCAAAACCTCAGCGGAGACCGACAACTTGATCGCCGCTATCGCGGATCTCTACAACCGACTAATTCCACTGTCCTGAGTTACTTCCTAATGCGTGCACCATTGATGCGTGAACATGTGTGTTGTGCCTAACAGTTCTGTGGGCCATCACAGTGTACAATGATTAGAGCTGCATCAGACCGCAAATCGTGAATGACAGCGAGGTGTGCGGTTGGTCTGACCCAGCCCGGGCGCTGAAACCAACTGACACCCTCATCATTGCAAAACTTTAACGGGTATGTTGGAGTGTGCATACAGTATGACACGTAACAGTTCAGATGAGCGCACTCATTCATAGCTTGTATAGCTGGTTTACTCTATAACTGATGGTAATTTCCGTTGCGCCCCCAATGCTTTTAGTACTTTCGGTCACACTGATAAGTTCATTATGCCACAAGCTTCGTTTTAGCTTGACTTATTCAACCAAACAGAATAAATGTGGATGTGCTTCCTTGAGCAATCCAGAGCATACTGATGGTTTTCTGCGTTGTTAACATGGAAGTGTGACTTGATCATGACCAGGTTGAAAACGTTGACAGAAAAGAGGTGGTATAAATCTGAAAATTTAATGTTGAACAACAGCTGAATGATGATCAACAGCTCTTGAATTCGCATCCACAATCGTTGCCTGTGTGACGGCTACAGAGCTTCTTGCAAAAGTCGCTGGCTTTATAAGGTTTTCCACATATATAAATAGGGATGTAGTGTCTGTAAATGCGTTTTCTGGGGCTTAACTACCCAGGATGTCAACTTACTACTCCTCTGGGGGTAGAACCAATTCAAGGTGCATGTCCGATAGTTTCGTCGACAATGTTTTTGAAAATCTGACGATCCCGTATTCAATTAGAATTTCACCATGAATGTGCTTTCAACCCAAGTTGGAAAGCCAAGAAACACCGCATAGCCGTTTCATTGATTTTGGGAGTCATTAGAAGTTCACATATTATTACATATTAGGTGATTTAATCCGCCGTTTTCTGTTCGTTAGCTTAACATCATGCGAAGACCGGCTAATTAGCGGTCTCATTAGTTCGGATCTAGACACCAGTATCCTTCAGTTGCACAGTTCATGCCACGTGGTCCGGTGTTGATAGGCTACTTTGCCGAAGAATTCTAAGATGAAAGGTCTGTGCAACATGAGGGATATTCGTCTTTTCTGAGCGGATTTTAGTTTAGACAGTGTGGGAAGCACTATCAAGGCCACCCGTTTTTTTCTAATTTTCTTCGCCCATAAACTTGAAGGCTCCAATTTTCAAAGTCTCCAGGGTAGTAGTTCACGGAAAGTGCAATTGATTGTGATCCGCGCATAGCCGTCCAAACATCAAGTTGCTTGTTAAGTGGGTCCGAAATAAGCACAGAGTCCGCATAATTCTGCAGTGTGGCTGTATTTAGCATCCAACACCGGAAGTTAATGCTTTGAAGTGAATTATGTAAATGTTTCTACCGCGAATCGCACTATACTACGATTATCTTCTTTAGTGTATTTGCGGCACAGTAAAAAAGACTGCTTCAACCATGTAGGACCCGTGTCATTGTGCTTCATATAGTATTTGCGTATGTTTACAGGACATTCGGACAGGCAAATTCTTGGAGAAGAATAATGGACCCGTAAATGAGACAGGACGGGATGAAGTGTTGCCACAGGTAAAGGTCATATTTCTTATTTGCACTTCATACGTGAAAGAAAAGAGCGAATCACCAAAGAGGAATCAGCTATGACTTTTCTGTCTGATTCAACCGCGCGACGTTCGTCTGCCGTGAAAGGCAGCCGTAAGCCACAGAAATCGTCAACTGTGACCCCCTTCTTCACATGCCTTGCGAGAACTGGTCCACGCCATCTGAATCGACCAAATCGTCAGCGACTTTCAATTGTTTTAGGTGGTGACTTCAAAGGGAATGGCATTGTGCTAACTTGACAATGTGTTTCGTATGGATGTAAGTCAACAAAGAAAGCTTCCTCGTGTTCCCATGTTCCAAGCGAGATGAACCACGCAACACTTGGTAGATATGTCCATCTCTCAGGTGAAAACTGAAGGACCTGTTTCATATTCGAGGCCATTTTCATCTAGTCATCCACGGCCCTTAGTAACACCCGTACCGCATCACCGTAAAGAGGTGCAAATAAATCTACCTGGTGTCATTTCGAGAGCTCAACTTGTCAGTGGGTGTTGATAGCCATCCAGAACACTTTGGTTGTGGCTTGTAGAACCTGTGCTCATCACGTATATTGAGTTAAGCTCAAGGTTGCCTACCGATATAATAGGTGAGGTTGCCCAACAGTCCTTCGCAATCCCGTAGCACGATACACGATGTCGACAAACGGGACCAAAAGTGAGAAATTCAGTAAACAACTGCCTTGAATGATATATTGTGCATCCTGAATTCCTTAGTTCTGGATCCTTCTCTTAAGGTGTGTTTTTATTATAAAAAAAGTTGCCTCTGAATTACAAACATTAGGGTTCCTTGATTGTTGCCTATATCAGCCCTGACTTTAGTTAAGTGGCAGCCAAAGTTACATCTGCCGCCAACAGCCTACGGAGCATCATCGTTGCCATGACGATCGTGCACGGATGATACAGTGCTCCTGGCTTTCACCCAGTTTCATTTCTGAGTCGTCAAGGTTTTTGTACAGCTTGAGAATGTTGGCTTGCTGTCCGCCAACATGTCCGTCTCCCCAAAAATATGAACAGTTTAAGGATAGGTATTACCAGTACGTTCCTATTGAGACTTATCCTGATTCGGTATTAAGTTCTTTGAGCTGGGAAAACAAGAATTACGAGGCCCAGGATTTTTCCTGTTTTTTTCGTCTTATGAAGCATTTTTGTATGGTATCCAGAATCTTATGCTGGAAAAGCTCAACTTAAAGATATAGATGACGTGGAACGAAGCTTTTCGGATACCAGTTTGCTTTTTTGGAGGATTCCAGGCAGTCAAACACATCTGTTTTTGAAGCATCTGGGGAAAGTGGAGAAAGTGACCTATTCCAAAAATATGCAGGTAAGAATGTCACCATACTCCAAATACTGGCGGAGAAAAAGAACGAGATAACTAATGGCAACCATGTTTCTTCAGAAAATGTGTAACAATGTCTGGCGACGTAACAGTCCGGATAAATTCGACCGAAAACGGATGTTCTGGATTATACAGCTTGCGCTAATTGGGGTGAACTGAAGGGAAACATTCTAGTAGGTCAGAAAGAGGACTGTCGAAGGAAATTCATTATATTTCGCAAACATCTACAACATTCCGTTATTTTCGATGCGGGGTTACCTTTGTGGGATCTGAGAATAACTTCTCAGTGAAGAGATTTTCTCTGAACTGAAGCGACCAACATAAGCCATCCTGCACATATTCTGCTTTTCGGTGAGAAATTTAGTTGAGTAGCAGATGTCGGCCTTTCTGAAAGTGATATATATTTATGAAGGTGAATTTGGGACTAAGCTGGAAAAGCGAATCAATATATTCTACGACTGAATGGTCATACATCTTGTATTAAACCCAAAACGAGTTTTAAATCGGAATCTCAGGAGGCCGAGGAAACATCCAATGTTTAGCAGGGCTTCTGGTGAAAGTAAGCCAACCTTTCTACGTACACTTACTCTTTTGTTTAAAGGCATTAACTCGAACGGCTTCACTATATAGTAAACATGTAAACTGAGTCATTAGAATAAGTAGATTGCCACAATATCACTTACTATTTTCATTTAGCCTCACCAATCGAAAACAGTTACCACTCAGTAAACTAATTCAAACCAGGACAACGAATATTCTGAAAAATTAAGCCCATCAGTATGCCATTTACTAATTTTTTAGCTCATTACTTGGCCTAGCTAGTGTTGCAGCTCTGCGACTGGAGATATAATGTCAGTCCAATCACACCGCAAAAGTTCTTTTATCCATCCCGAATACAAGTAACATTTCTGTCCACCAGGGAACCGAAAGCTCATTTCTGACAAGGACTGAAATAGGTTGTTTTTTACGTATGTGAGTGGATATTATCTACGCAGTTGTTTGGAAAATTTGCGACGGATTTTTAACTAATACGCAGAGAAACCATCAGACATAAATCAATCAAACACATCATTTCATATATATATATATATATATATATATATATGTTAGGCAAGCCTGAGATTATTAATTGAACTTAGCCGTACATTTTTTCATTTAGGCAACCTGAAGGGGGCTTGATTTCAAACTAGACGCCTTTAGGACAATTGAACTTTACCAGGTAGATTATGATAAGGAGATCCACGCAAGTATGCACTGTTACCCTGACACAGTCTGACCTCCTGAGGCTTGAGAGACCTTCGAATCCGAGTGGATTTTTTCACGAGATTGTCCACTTGCATGAAGGACTAATTCAGTGTTAAACGAAAAGCATCGGCTATCTGGGCATGGTCTCGCCCCTACTCTTCAACTGTAAAAATTCTGCTTTGAATTAGCCTTCAACTTAACCCAGATAGTGTGACACCTGGCGTTGATCTATACTAATTCAACTTGTCACCAACTCCAATCAATAATCACTATTCCTTGGGTTGCACTATAACACATGAGATTAGAATTGCAAAGTATTGATTCCTTGTGGCAACAAAAGCACCAAAACTATAGATTTTCTCTATATTCTCTCTATATTACTTGATAAATGCACTGGATGCAGAACTATTTGAACGGGACCTTTGGATATCTTTATGCTGATAGGTTAAGAGTAGGCTGGAGCTACCATACACCATGAGCGGCGAAGATTTGTGCAGAACGAAAGAATGACGAATGGCAAACTTTACAAGTGAAAAGAGTTAGTCGTGACATTTCGGGTCGTTGGATACCTTCTACCGCAGGACGAATATGCATAACATTTTATTCTTGTGGTAAATTACCGGGTCCATCTGTGTAATATATATGCAAACATACGCGGGAATTCGGGACCATATTGGCCACATATGACACGACAGGTGCACACTTGACTCCAATGATGCACATCTACTTCCAATATACTAAAATATATCCGGCAGTTATACCGACCGGTCCGAGTCGATTTTGTGCGACCGAACGGGGCCAAAAATGTTTGTCTCAGATTGGTGGACGTTGTAAAATGCTAATATGTAGGTCTGTTATTTCTGTCTCCTTATAACATAATAATCACCGAAATATACTTGCTAGACAGAGTGACTATATAATCTCGTAGTTGGTCGTGGTTAGTCAGTCTCTATGTGGACTAAAGTGAGTACAGTTCAAAATTCAAGTCAGTAGTAGATGAGTTAGATGAGAACAGAACTAACAGTGGGTCTGGCCGTTGGTTTGCTCGCTGACATGAGCAATTTGATTGCAAGCGTTTCATCACCAATCGAGGATACATCATCCGTGCGTTGTTAGGGAGAGTAATGGAGCGTAGCGATGGGTCGGTAATTGTACACTGAATAGTGCTGCGTGAGTGCTAATATACGTCCTGCTCGCCGGGGCTGACCTTTGACCACGATTTGCTGTTCGGTCGGGCGGTTCCGTTCGGTGCTGTGTAATCCCATGTCCTGATTTGTCGATGATGATGTGACCTTTGAGCTTGGCCTCCCCTGCTCCCGTACTCTGGTCAGTGCTGAGTGACCTCTGTCCTTGACCATTCTGGGTACAAGCTTGTGACATTGGTTGATCCGACTCCAAAGAGTTTCTTGTTGATCCTTTGTACGTAGCTACGCGTAAACTGGATCTAGTTTATGCACAGCTTGTTCGGATAGGCCGTGGAGTACCATGCTTCCGGAAATTCCCCTTCGTGTCTTGTGTCCACGTATGCTAATATTTATGCGTTTCCCAGATTGAATTTGTGGGCTTCATGTGTGGATATCTAGGGGATCATGTTTCCTGACGGCAGCGTTGTGCTGTTTTATTCGTGCGCATTATTTCCTCCAAGCTTGTCCACATTGAACTCGATGCGGTTGAGTTGGGAGATCACACTGTTCCTCTTAGTTTCGTATTGAGTGTCTTTCGGTCTAGAGGTCAGTTTCCCTAAAGAGGTATTCGGTTTGTGGGCTTCGAGATAATAATCTGGATGTGAATTCAGATATATTCTTGGAGTAATTTAGAACTACCCGTCTGGTCGCTACTCTTCCGTAACCACATAAAAATATTGGTCAACTGGCAACTATAGAATTCTGGCGCATTCTTGCCTACTCAGTCAGAGACCGAGTTGCAGATCAGGGTTGCCGTAAACTTACAATCCGCATTTAAAATTTCTCACTAAAAATTTTTCGAGGTTGATCGGTACCATAATTTTTCTTTCACTTCCGAGTGCAGCCGAAAGTACCCACACTCTGACGTTAAAATCCTAAAAGCTATTGCGCTCCTATAAAGCACACTTTAGTACTTGCGCAGCTGTTGTGCTCTGTAGGAGACTTCGGCTGACAAAGATTCAAGGCATCTAGCCATGTAGGCTATGACTGTCCTGAAGAGAACATAATAGGATAAGTTAATGGATGATGACTTTCTTGCTAACTGTCGTTAACGTTAGGACTTAAAAGAGAGATGGAGGAAAATATGCTCGTACTAAACAAGTTGATGTTGAAGATTTTTATATACAAGAGGTTCAGCTGATATTTAGCTGAGTCCCTAATTAACGCCAGGTTAATTTGTAAATTGATGCTTAACTGCAAAATACCCTATTATTTGTGCCATCTTAATAGTAAAGGAACAGCTGTCAGCATACGAGTCAAAGTTATAACTTTGAGATGCTTGTTTGTCCCATTCATAGGACAGTCCGTCCATAGAATTAACAACAGAAAGTTAACAATATAGCTGTACACTTTATTGCCCACATGATGATAGACACAAAGAACGCAAAAACCACCTGTAAACACCAGACTGATGTTTTGACGGCTGGCAAAGACCGCCCCTCAAGTTAAGCAATACTAACATCACTGATTCAAAAGAATACATCAATAAACCCAGATGTTTCTTGTCAAGGAAAACGAACCTACAACGGTGTAATTATTGGACACTTGTTTCAAAACCGGAGAAGTTCCTAGCAAATGTCTACTAAGTGTATTTCATACGTTTTTCACCGTTTGACAGGCGACCTGTCCAATAAGTAGCAAAGGAAAAGATCGCAATACACATGTTTGACATTTATAATGAATTGCAATAAGTGTGTAGTACACAAAGAACAGATTTTCAAAAGCTAGGTCAAGACCAATGTGGATAAATAACAAGAGAACAGTAAGTATCGATAAAATGTATCCGAAATGAGGCAAGCCGAGTTCCTCTGGTAAATGTGTACAGATCTGTTCAGCCACTGGATAGCTATTTTGTAAGTGGGGTTCTTGCCAGCTGGCCAATAGTAGTATAATGCAATGGAGTTTGAAATGTACATGTGACGAGAAGAAATAACCTTAAAAATCTTCTAATGTGATTTGCCTCGTTTTAACGAACGGAAGATGCATGCTCCGATATGTCTACACTTATTTTACTATTCATGATTAAAAACGTGGTTGTAAGAGAATTTGTGTACACGCGAGGCACACCGTTTAAACAGTCTAGCACTAAGTTTATGGAGAATCAATCCTCTGATGATTGGTATGAGATAAAACTGGCCTACCGCATGCACACGCTGGAGGGCCAAAATTAGCAGCCACTTGATTCCGTTGCTTCAATTCTTGCCTTTCATTGAAAAGACAAGTAGATAGCTGTGTTCTTTGCTCACTAAATCTTGTGTCTTAAAATTCGACTGTGAGTCTTAATGAGACGCTTGTACACCATTTACTTTTTTGTTTATATCCGAGTGTTGTGCTGTAAGGCGTTCCCTGCTTGAATACTGAAGAATTTCGTTATCACATGAGAAACTGCACCATAAAGTTACTGTCTTCAAATCGCTATCCAGTTGATTTCTTTTAGCGAGATAATGCTAGCTTCACAATGCAAACTGACATGGACTTCCAAAACCGTTTCTTCTGCTTATTGACCAGGTAGAGATTTTATAGTACGGAAATACCCTATTTGAGTATAATATTACAATATATAAGTATTACAAAAGATAGGTTAATCAAAAACTGAACAGATGAATGAATAAACGTACGTCCAGAATTCGTTGAGAGGCCTATCAACAAATCAATCAACGACTCTCTCGTTGAGAAGAAAACAAGTCTGAAAGAAATCCTCTGGCTAGAGGAATTACTAAATTGTGCGGAGGTTGTTTTTCCAGCATCATAGTAATTCAAAATTCATCAAAACCCAATCAGAATCCAAATGATGAATTCATTGTGATTGCAATTTCGTAACGTATCAGGTCATCCACATATGTTTACTTTAGCAAGTAATTCCGAGTTGGACGAGAACATGTTTTGCGTTCCAATGCCGTTGTACGAATTAACTGAAATCAGTTGCATCGGTGCCGAATTTAACAATGAAGACACATCAAACCATTAGAAAATAAAAGACACACAGGTTGTTTGTGGCCCAAGCTTTTGAGCTACAAGATCGGAATTCTGGATCTTTGAAATCGGGATTTCACCTCCCAGGGGAAGGCAGTTTATTCGGCAAGCCTGAGAAGCTGTGTAGCATTTTCGTCTCTGTTTGGAATTATCATTAGTGCGCAAATTACGAAACTCTAAGACGATGCTAATCCGCGATCATCCAGTTAACAGTTGAATACTACTATCCGGGCGATCAGTACTATTAATCTTTCACCCACGCAGCCTGTACCACGTGATGTGGTGACGCCTGACCGCTGGCTCGAATCTCCTTCCTAGTTACTCGTAAGTCCGATAGACAGTTGACCAGCCACTGTGGCCGAGTTTCACAATATTCGGACCCCTTTAAGAAAAGCAGCCGTTTCACATTATTCAGTAGGTTATTTAGACGTACAGTGCTGATGATTCCAGAAAAGGCTGCAATAACTGCACATTGCTTTTCACCGCGTATTGAAATCCCAGCTTGATACACACGGATAGCTCGACCGTTTATTATGAGTACGTACCAATTTTTGCGATATACTAATAGGTCGTGCAATCTTAATTCAGCCAGTTGTTAGTTACGAAACGTGTGGCTGATTTCCGAAAACCCCACCAAACAAGATCTGAAAGGGTGAGTGCTAGTGAAGGCTGAGCTTTTCGGAATGTTTAGGCTTTTGATTAATGATCATACAGGTAGACTTAACGCAGGTGGCTTTTTTGAATACCAGTGATTAATTGACACGACTTGATTATTCAGCACTCATTAGACGAGTTTGAAAAAAGGCAAGGGTTGGTAGGTAGTGTGATTATTTTGAACCGTGAATTACTTGATTTTAACCTTCGATGACCTTCATGGATGTCCTCTTCAGTAGCTAGCTCTCGAAGTTTGAATTTGGAGACAATTAGTGTTCAGTTTCAAGTGTATGCTGAGCAACAGATCCTCTATGAGTATCATCAGAGTTTAGGAATAACTACCGGGCCGCTTACACGTGGTCAGTTTCCTCATTGATAAAGTGAATCGCCTAAGGCAGAACATCACACCATGCACGCAGTTGTGGTTAGTGACGGGCTGTTGTTCCAGTTAACAGTTTAAGACCGGTAACTGAGGCGCCGCATAACTATTGCTTCTCCACCTATCTGAGGAGTCCAAAACAGAATGAAACTCACAGTGGACAAACAGCTTTCCGCCTCAACTGTGACTGGATCTCCTGATAAACGATCAGTTATGTCGTATCAGAGGGGAGACAGACGTCTAGCAAAATTTCATTTGAACTTACCGTAAAAAAACGGATCTCAAGGTGGACAAACGCGTGTTTTATGTAGTACTCAGCGAGGTAAAGAAACGACGAGTCTAATTATTGAGACAATGTCGTAACCATAAAAAACGTGGATAAACAATTACGTGGCATGTTCACCTACATATGAGGACTTTCCGTCCACATTGGAATTATGTTTGTGTTTTATAGCCACGACGCAGTTAGGTTTAATCAACATAACTGAGTGAATCCAACTATGGCAAGCCGATAACGATGCGGATGTGTATTTCGACTAATCAATGTCTAGACATTGTGGTAAAAGTGAATTTACACGCCTTAAACGAAGTAGAGTGCTTGAAGACACAACCATGTTCAGAACAGAGACGCATGGAGACGCACGGCTGCACACGTTATAGTGCGCAACGTGAAGAAAGTCTGAAGCCACATGAGGTACGTGAAACCAAAAGTGGACATAGCAGCTGGTGTACCATAGTCGTCTGATAATCACGGACGAAGTAAACAGACTGGGCAAACCGGTACCCGGTGTTTATGGGACATTCGCTGCTCCACCAGTCAATAGCGTGCCACACGCAGACAGGGACAGACATGCTTCACAGAAAGCGTTAGCACACTTCTCCCAGACCGTTTGGTGAAAACGGGACGGCAAAAGAATTAAATAAACGTCACTAATTCAGACTAATTCTGATCGCTGTTAGATTGATTAACTTAACAGTGCAAAAACGAGTATATGCTGGAATCCGGTCCAGTATATCGCATTCAGTTCTAAGGCGAAGCGCAACTTCCAGGTCCTAGATACCATTGTATCAGGACCGCCAGCCACTAGAAGAGTGAGGTGTGAGAAACATGGGCTCATCAAAACTAGTTTGAAGTCTGAAGTCTTATATGCGTGATTCGGAGGTATATCTTACATAGATCGGAGGGGGGAACAACGTCCCAGTAAATGCTGCCTGTTGCTCAATTTGACAGCGTACGATGAAAATTGCATCGTGGAACAGACCCCTGGAATCCAATGAATTATTCTGGTTTGTTTTACTGTGTAGAAGTTCGCATATGGAGTAACCTTACGTGATTGATATTTTAATCAGGAGGGTTTAGCTGAAGCACATGCGGTGATTGATACTTCCCGGTCGCCCGGGCTGAAGAACGTGATTGTGGTTGATGTATCCCACCTTGAACCTTTGACTTAAAAGTTTGACCCACAGGAAAAAGAGGAGGGTGTGGGATTTCGCCCGGGAACCCTTCTCCTAGCCTCTAACTCATAAATCTGGATCGCGAGACAACAATCATTAGGGTTTTTTGAGGGACCCTTCCCAAAGCAGATGACTTAAAAGTCTGAAGCACTTGACTGCAGGTTGACAGTCTGGCCCGAGTGTGCGGATAGTAAGACACAGACGCTTAACCCCTGAAGCTACCACGTATAACAGATGCTTATGGAGCCACACCAGGCTCATGGAAAGACGTATTTGTTTCTCGGCCGAGTTGGAAAACTCGCCTGCGGTCACAGTCAACCGTTGGGCGATAGGAGTATACGGATTTTAGGACCAACCTTTTCTAACCTGTCTTTCTTCAGAAGAAGACAGAACCGCTTCTTTCATAAACAAGGAAACTATGGTCGCCTGGGGAAGACATCTTAGTGTGGTGGTATCTCTTTGCGCAGCGAACAGTACGACTCGTAAAATTTCTTGCTGTAAGCGGGATCACTGCTCTTCGTCAGACTACATCCCAGTGGCTTTCCTGGCGCGGTTGAACCTAAACTGATTTCGAGCAGGGGAAGTCCGCGATATAGATAGAGGAGCGAGACTTGAATAGCGGAGACGTGCAGTCGGTCACCTCCTTGAACGCCTGAGTGACGTGCTCACAGCTAGGATCTACGGAAAACTAAAAAACGGCACAGCAGGGGAGTTGGGATGAGAATGAAGAAAAATGAGGCATCACCAGTTGCTACACTGTCCTACCGTATTCAGTAACTAAGGCGACTTAGCTCAAGACAAGACGCAAAGGTCGATGTGACATGAAGGTACTTTCGCTTGTGTACTCCATGGCTGCGCGTGTAGGCCAAACCTAGTGAGAAGGACGTTTGGGACACTCGACCAGAGTTTTGGGGTTAAAAGTCTGACCGCAAAGCAGCAGCGATTTGCGAGACTACTGGAGTGGTCTAACTTCTTAAGGAACAAAGTAACATATAGGCTCCAACTGCCAACCTGAATGACCAGATAAATCTGATTTTCAGACTCCAATCAACTGAACAGCCTGAATGCTCCATTGGCATCGTCCAGTTCAGCTCCGTGGGTTGCTGAGGTTCGCAAACTGTTGTTGCACCACGATAAGTTACACTATCTCGGCACTGACAGTGCAATATTTTGTCCGACTGCGAGGAAGTTCGCCTTGTTTCATGCTTGCACTGCTCAGAAAGTCGTATGCTCCTTTGTACAGAAGACATGAGTTCGTATCCTAAAGATGTTGCACACCCGCAGACCAACAATGTTCGCGCGAACAATCTTTTAGGAACTAACGTATATACACGATGGTAGGCCATACTACTATCGCAATCGTATCATTCCCAGTCCTATAAAAAAAATTCAAATGCAGCCTCACTTGCCTTTGGTATATAAGGGTCCCAGGAAGCGAGAGTAAAGCGCCGGTGCCCTTTAAGTAGGAACTACGACCGAACCGAGTTATCGCAACACAAAAACCAAATATATCAGAGTAGCGCGCGATTTCATACGATCCTGACACTATTCGTTCTTGGAGGAGCTAGTACACAAACCGAAAGACGCCCAGATAGTACTCTCATCTTACGTAAAAGAAGCTTGTACGGCCAGTAGATCGTTAGTTGCTTAATATCACCAAAGAGCTCGAAATACCAAAAAACATGAGGGAGTTTCTAAAGCAGAGTTGCACTCAACTGTGAACTTGTCTAACAAGTTTATTAGGAACCGCATACAATGACATGTTGTATCGACCGCAGCTTATCAACTGCCTATACGAAAGCTGAAAGGGAATTGCTATCTGCACCAGATATCCATCCAAAAAGTGAGTGACAAAAACGTAGCAGAACCGTGGACATGTTTCACGCCCAGAGAGTTTTCCCGTCCGGTTGTTTCCTTGCACCTCGTTAGGTATGCAAAACGATATCACACACACTGTCCAACACGTTAGTGGTTAGCCTCAAGGAATCAGAATAATGTGAACCCCCTACAAAGCATGCCGCCTTAGGAAGAAATGTCTACAAGTCTCCCACAGATCGACGGCACGACAGCGATCCACTAAAAGAAAACAAACGCAGAGGGGTGGTTTTACAAGATAACTTGTGATCATTCACAGGTGTAATTGTGCCCTGGAGAGAATAAAACAGGAATACCATTTCTGGTTGGTGCCTGGAAGTATTTTTGTCGACGACGTCGGTCACAGATATTACTACTTGAACAAGGGTGCTTTTGGTCGGTCCATTTGGTTCGCTACCCACCCCCACCCCCTAGGAGGGAAAGGATATATACCGACCGTTGTGAACGTGCAAGATCGGCAAACATATAACCTGATGGTCTTCGAAACAAACAGAATATATTGACCGGGCGGGTGTGCAGTCCAATGAAAAAAACACTGAACCGGGATTGAGGGAAAATATTATTTCACTCATAATAGGGAAAATGCAGAGTGGTTGGAATAAAATAAAGCTCGTCACTCGGGATCAAGACGGCGACGAACGACCGCCAAATGCTCTCTTAAATAGGCTTCATGTGGAGCCATCTGAATTGCCTGTAAGAGACATTCTTCACTAGCTTCGAGATCGTCCTGTTCAGCAAGAGCGATACATAGGTTGTGCTTTGCTTGTACGTTCGTAGGAGCCAATTCCAAAGCCCGGCGAAACAACTAAATTAGGTTTAAAAGTAGAAATATAACGGCATTAGTCAGGGGACAAAGTGAACACACCCATAACGGGAGATGAATGAATAAGTCCTTCGTAATCTAGTAGGGTGGACCACTACCTTTTCTCCCAATCTCTGAAGATGATAGGACAAATAATGGCACAAATACAAATATAAAACCAATTACCATAGTCCATAGTAGACCATAATATCACTTACATGTGAAAAAACCAGTGGTGCTAGGTGACGGATTAAGAAGTAGTGGGTGCGACTAAGGCCCGAAGGAAGCCAACGACTTTGACGAATTATTTGTGTAAACCGGAAACGTGCTTTAAATATATATATATATATATATATATATATATATATGAAGACAGTGGAGAATGAAAACTGCTGGCATATAAAAGCAATGGCCGCTAGAGATTACGTGTGCACCGAGCAGACTTGACTGACAAATGAAGTATCATGGAATCCAGTCGTTTACATCAACGCGACGCGGTAAATGTTCAGCTCGTAGACCAGTCTGTATCAATGGATCGGCAAATAAACCAGAGGTTCTAGCTGACGGTCCACAGCTGTCAATCCGAATTAACATACCCAAGCTCGAAGAGATGCGTTAAGACTCACGTTACATGTAGGCCTAAAACTCCCGGATGTTTTCTGTTGGATAGAAAGATGGGCGATACCAACGTGAGTGGCTCGAAGAGGAATGTAACCCGTCCCACACTATAGCACTGGTCAAATGTGGATTAGACATGGTTTCTTGCAAAGTAAAAAATCCGCCAAAAGTATGTGGGAGAAAAAACTATGGAAGTTACTGCTGCCTTAAAAAGTGATGGATGGTTCGGTTTTATGTCGCTGACGGAGGATATACGGAACAATCCTTAATGCGGTATACAATCTTTTGGGAGTTCCAATAGGATAACAAGGGGCTCGATCCGTACATCCATCCTCAGATGTAAACAATCATTTTACCTGGCACATCCTGAGTGCTCTATCCAGATAAGCTACATTTTTCGAAACCTCACCGGATAGTTTCACTGAACACATTAATCATTCAAGTGCCAAGAAAGCGATTGCGAAAGTCTGGTATGAGTCTATGGCTGAGCAAAGTAGTATCGTGAGATCCCACAGTCAGAATGACCCCTAGCTGGAAATGGACTCGAGTGGTATGTTTTTAATCAACATGTCCTCGGTAAAGATCGAAACCTAGTACCTCATAGGGTTCGGCTGCTTGGAGTTCCAAGTGTGAGTCCAGTAGCTCTCCGCTCATCTTTGTGTAGAACCACCATCCAGGGGTTCACTGAGCATTTACAAGCAGCCCACACTGGAACCAACACCAAACCTGAACTGAGAGATGAGTCATCCTCAAACCAGAAATGGAAACGGAAACAGCGTGGTGCTAACACCGAAAGCTTCAGCACACAAGTTGCATGTGAACACTCTTGGCTGGTCGCACTGCAGGCATTTTATGGTATTATTCCATAATACTGTCATTCATTGTAAACGTGTATTCGCTTACTGTCACCCGACACCTGTTATACCGTCATTCCTCCATATCCGTCACCTGTTGCCCAAATCAGGAGCTTACTGCGTCACACGGGCCACATCATCAGCTCGTGAAGCGCCTGCCATTGGAATAACGCATGTGCTATTGACAGTGTTGTTTTGAGTTTTATCTGCTACTAACATCACAAATGAATCAGTCGGTAACTCGACTGCGCTTGTTAAACTTCTGGGTGGAAGATACAAAATGATACAATCATGGTCATTTGACATCAGCCGAAAACTAAACACAATCAGGATTAGGACAAATACACTCACCTGCCTACCAATTTGGTTTTAAAGAGAAAATCACATGAAACTGCGACTACCTGATGAGCCCCAAGAAGAAGCGAAACTGGTCGTAGGCTGCCAAAGAGCTTTCACCAACCTTGTGAGTAGTTTCCTTTATAATCAGGGTTATATGCTGTGACGACAGTTGAGGTTGTTAGGAGAACCGATGTTTTCTGGAAGCGGCGAAAATTAACAAGTGCGCCGAACTATTTGCCGCGTCATCACGACCAACTCAGCAGGGTCAATTCGTTGAAGAAAGTGGGTCAGTGAACCTCGACAAATACACCGATTTGCATACCAATTTTGTTTTCACGGGATACTCACCTTAATCCCAGCATCCTTATGAGTGGTGTCTTACGTCTGCGATACCTGGAATATCGTACCAACTGAAACATGAGGCGGCCTGATGCAGCACATTCAGTTGAAGAACATCATAAGCGAGAGATTCAGCTTGAATTCAAGTGTCTACCGTGAAAACCAAATTGATATGCAAATGAGTGTATTTGTTGAATTTCGTGCAGTTTGGGTTCAAGTAAAACATAGGGTTGGCGGAAAATCGGGGAATGCGCTTGTCTGATGAGCCCCAGGAAGGGCAAAACCGGCCGTGGGCTGTCGAAGAGTTCCAAGCAACCTATACAATGGTTCAGTTAACTTTTATGACAAACGTCCGTCATCCAGAACGTACACAGAGAAAGTGGAGAGGACTTGACCCAGTTAAAGTGAGGGGCCGTAAATTACCTAGCAAAGCTATGTTGCTTCCAGCTCGCCGAAGAATAGGACAAGAGAAGGCTAGGTATTTGAAGCAATGGCCTAATCGGCGTTCTTGTTGCTTTATGAAGTAGGAAAACAGACAGACACACACTGAGGGAGATAGTTTGATGCAGGCGTATCACTGATGCGCGGACGAGCCATGTTTGTCCGTGTCAGTTATTTAAGCTGACTTAAATTTCCGAAGAATCTTATTCGAGAAGAGCAGTATCACCGGCGTATTCAGTATGCACAAGCGGACGTCCCTGGAGCGTCGCCACAGAATTTCAACCCTGAAGTTTTAGAGGCAGGCAGAGAAGTTTCAAGAAGTATATCTATATAAAAGTTGAAGAGGAAAGGTGAAGGACAGCAAGCATACCTTGCACAAATGGCACTGGTAAACCCGAGTGAAAGTTTTCCGTAGGCTCATGGGCGCCCACAGGAGTTGGCGTACAGTACCCTCATAAGGGTTAAAAAATTAAAAGGGATGCCTTTGGCCGCTAGTCACAAGCAGCTCTCAGGAGAGGAGAGATAACCGTCTCCGATCGCCTTCAAAGCACCAGACTCAGAGTTACGGATACATTGTATCCACGACAAGAGCGCAACTTAGTTTGATTCTCACGAAGTCGCCTCTCTCGGCAATTGATGAAGCTGCGTAAGATAATGCCAGACAGCAACATATCATTCACGCCACTGAATCTACAACGGTATTTCGGTTATTCAACCACTGTGGTACGTGTATAAGTTGGTTGCTTGCATACGTGTGCGGACGGACGACATCACACGTACTCGTTCTTTTGCCATAGTGCTTAAGATCCGGATTCCGAATTTGTCGACGTGGATGAATCAGACGCTCGATACAATTCCATGGGGGACTTGAAGAATCCTGAACATGTTTTCTTCCCTCATAGGTCAACCAAACCCAGGACAGACAATAGAACCAGCAGAAACAATGCTACAGTTCTAAGAAGGCCATCAATGCAACAGTTGTGGGGAACATCGATCCAAACACAAGCTTTTTGAAAAGTTAATGAGAATTCAGGAAGAAAAGAAGGACAAGCGCTGACGAACGAATAATGTAAAGACAGTCCAGATAGGTCAGCAGTTACGTGCTGAAGAGGCGCTCCATAAAGTTACGCAGTGGGATCAGAACTTATTGTTCTGGCAATACGAAATTAATCGATATGCAAGACGCAGAGCTTCATCAAAGCTTGGCATCATATTATTGCCACTCACTTGCCGTCGCTCTTTCTGTGGAAAAAACGAAGATTGAATGTATATACCGAGGGTGTACAACTGATTAACAATATCAAGATTCTGTACACTAGGGAAGAAAATCAAGGGACCAAGTGGACAATTAATCCGAACTTGTTCAGGGATGTTTAATAACAAGGTAAGCGGGAGGAACCGAAGATGAGTACGACGTGTTGCCGAAATGCTGCTGACATGTTGCTGTTATGAAATACTGCTAGGATGCGGTCAAATTAAGTTTTGGACAGCCACAGACACTAACTTCTATCTCACCTTCAAAGCTACCTCCGGTTTTTTGCGTTCTGTGAGTTCAATATCGCCCAGCAACAAGTAGGACTTCACGTGATCCGGATAAACCTGACGATAAATAACGTGCAAAAATAGGGACAGGTTACTTAATCTAACAATGAAGAAAGCATAACGAGTTTATCTCGAAAACAGCAAATATCGGAAAAGATGAGACAAATTCGGCGAAGTTCACCTCTGAGTACCTACTGTGCACAGAAAGAACGATAAATGGTGCGACATCAACAAGATATGAGAAGAAAACACCACTTACATTAAAAGTGGGCAGAAGGCAACGAAACAAGAGGATAACCAAGAATCACAATATCATGTTCAAACTGTTTAGCTCACAGTTCAAGCTAGAGGAGTCGTTAGTCTATGGTGCAGGCGAGTAAACACCAACAACATAAGAACACCAAGGAAGGGTTTTCGTGCTAGTGCTGCAAACAAATTAAAAAAGCAGGTTCTAGAATAAAAGAAACGAAAACGTGGTAGGTGACAAGGCACAGAAAGCTTCGCGAAAGACCTAGGTACTCTACGCTTATACAGGCCGCAATCTGTTCATGTGAGACTTGTTAGAATCACCAATAAGGGTGATTTTCTCCGCCGCAGTAAACGGAAAAGTGAACTAACCTGAATTATTCGCTCCAACAAAGGAATTGCACTGCCATAGTCGTTGAGCTGGTTTCTGGACAATAAAGCCAAGTTAAATAGAGCACTGCGATGATTTGGTTCGGCCTAAAAAAATAAGTAGGCAAAGCGTCCACCGGTCGGGAAAGAAAAAATGAAAGGGTACAACGCCAACGATGGAAACCAGAAAACGGGAAAGATACGACCGGTGGGTTATACATCATGGAGAGGAATTAAGTGTTCACACCGTCGGTAAACTTACACTATCTATACTATCTATCTACTACTATATACTACTATAAATGTACTATATATATTATATATATACTATACATACTATATACTGCTATATACTACTATCTATAATTACTTCCTCAATAGCCCTCTTTCTACCTTGGTTGGATTACGCCGATTAGTTGACATCAAGGGGAAGAAACATAAGACTTGAGTTTCACCCATTGTGATTCAACAGCAGCGCACATTATAGGGAATCCAGCATACTCACTACATCACCAGTGAACACTGAATACACGTGACCTAACCTGCATGTACTGGTGAACATATCCGTATTGAACTAAGGTGTGCGGTCTCCAGACACTTACAACAACGGACGATGCGCCTGCCGGGGTTTCCCAGTTAAACGACACCACAGATAATTTTTGAACAGCGACCAGAATACACACTATCTAAAGTGGGACCATAAGCTGACAAAACTATCGGACCATAGTAACATAGATTTGAGAAACTGCACTCCATTCCATGCGTTCAATAAGAACGACACAAAGAGATGCCGAAAACGTAATCTTCCGTCACATCATGTAATTCTTGATGAAACCGTCCTTCAGCCAAACAGTTGAGGGCGGGCTCGGACTTCGACTATCCTGTCAGCAGCGCTCCGTTGTCTCAGTCAGTACTCCACTACAAGAAAATCAGCTACATTGGACAAAGACCGATAGACCACAAGTGCCTCAAAGCCAATGATATGTTGGATTAATCAAGAGCGAGCACATCCAGTGAAGCATACAAAAGGCAACGAACAATACTGCTTGTAATCTTTTAGAAACTGATTGTTTTGTAATAATAAACTGATATTTCCCTGGAGTGAAGCGGGTTCCTTTTGGTAGATTCCAGGGAAGCACAACACCGGAAAAATTCTATGGACGGTCGGTTGCATTATTTGGTAAATTTGCACCCACATCAACCTGGTGCACCAAAAACATCAGGCAATTACAAATATGTTCACCTGCTCATGAGGGATGAATCTGATGTATCCATTATAAGCTGTTAAATTCTTGTTCTTCATACGATCAAAAATATTCCCGACTGGTGAGGTCTATTAAGTTCGGTGCTCTCACACATTGGCGGAACTATGGTGTGCCGTGACAGGACTCGTATCACGAGAGTGATGTGGATAACCAATTGCAGACCACTGCATGAATCTCCCACCTGAGAACCTTCTAGTGACCTACAGTGATCAAACACAACAATGACTATCCCAATTGGATTTACATTTCAGCTTAAAACGCTTTCTTAAGGTGTTCAATATGGGGCATTGTTAGAATGCTAAAATCTAAAAAACTCAAGAGTTACCGGCTACCAACCAAATGCACACCAGGAATGGAAGTTACCTCGATCGTTTTGTAGTAATGTGAGGCTGCCTTTTTGAAGTTCTTCAGATCGGTCTCCAGCATTCCCAAGGCGAAGTGTACTTTTGCAAATTCATACCTTCGTTCAGCCAGATTTTCGAGACTAGAAAAATAAAATAAACTACGAAATCCATAAAACAGAACCATAAGCTACAGCATAAGTAGGAAAAAACGGTAACCAGTAAATGATCTACGGTTGAGGAAGCTCCTCCCATACCTTTATAACTACAGTCACTAATTTCCACTAAGGACAAGTGAAATGGACGTGAAGCGTGATGATTTGAATGGTGATCCCTCTTTCGGGATGGCGACTTGCGAAACGGTTAAAAACGTCTCCTTCTCGATAATTGCTGGAGGATTTCTCCAATGAGATGCACGGTCTGTTCCCGGGAAATATATTCACTTGCTAGTATACTTCCAATCCTCGATATGCTGAATATCGATCCAGCTGAAACATGAGGCGCTGCATACAAAGTGAAAAGTATCATCAAACGAGAGATCAATTTGAGTCAATTTTCTAGACTCAAGTCAACACCAGCTCAGTTTGAAAATCAACGTTCGGTGCAAACATACGTCGGTCCTCATTACTACCCCCACAATGTGAACTCACAGATGTTTCCCACGCTCTCTTTCAACAGGGTCGGTCGTTTCTGTGAGGGTAGAAGCCATGGCGAACATTGTTGGCTGAAAATAAATGGAAATTTAATGCTTGAAATGTCTTCGTTTAATAGACTGAAAGCATGACTGCCAGTGGGAGGTACGGCAATATAAGTGTCTTTTTTCGGTACTGTGATCCCGAGAATCATATTGAGATAGCGCTGTCACACAGCGCTCCGGTGGTACGCATATGAATACTCTCAAGATCAGTCGGTTTATAGAACAAGATGCATTTCGGACAATGTTTCGCGAACGATATCAGACAACTGATAGCGCAATGACGCCAACGTTAGGCATTTGGAATTCCGCCAGTACCCTAACTTTAAGCACGGAAAAACTAGAAAGCAACCATCATGGAATCATGGAATCGACACTACCAACCCGGTTAAACTGCTAGCATTAAGGAGCAAATGAACGGGAGTTAACAGTGGATTGCGAATTGTCATGAATCGACAGTGTAAAGGGAAGCTGCGGTCACGACATGATTACTTCGATACATTTGGTGGCGGAAAACTTACCAGATGTTCCGGTTTGTACTTTAAGGCGTTGTTCAGATAAAAGAGGCCTTCAGTCCGACGACCGGACTCCAACAGTACCACACCAAGCTGGAAATAGAAAGCGGGAAAGGGTGCGAACAAGTTCAAATTAGATGCTCCAAAAGCTGTCCATCTGGGAAGATTTAAACCTGGATTTAAACCCCAAAAGCTCCGAGTCCTTATAGTGAAACGGTTTTTGGATAGAGCGATTGACAAAGTTATGGTGGTAAGACTTAAGCAAGGATCATTGATGGTTGTCTCCGCATTCAGAATACCAAGAAACCTGGTTCCAGAATCTGAAGCCCGACAAAAACCTTGGGGTCGCGGCAGGCCTTCAAAATTGCAACGATCCCGCGGGTTACACTGGCTTCAACTTCGTTGCACAGGATTTTACCAGGCCAGGAAGATTAGCGGGTAGTAGTCAGCCAGAGTGCAAACAATCCCCATACTACGAAATACTGTAGTGCGGAGCGGTCCAAGAGTGGTACTGCCCATGTTGTTCACTGTGACAGACGCCGGAAAGCACGGTGTTTCCCCCAGGCGATCAGCATCTCCGCATTTGTGAGAGCAGCGATGTTGCCTTTCCCTAAGGGAGGACGGGTTAGAAAAGTTCGGCCTTAAAACTGCACACCCCGATCGTCCAACGGTTGACCTTGACGATCAGCACATTACACGGTCGAAACAGATTAAAAAGCTCAAAAAGCGCCTGCTATGCGCAGCAGCATTACGAAGCCAGTCCTTTGAACATTACTCCCTGAGTCCTCAGGTAAAGCCAGCTCCCACCGCCAAGCGGGCCTGGCTCTCGGGTGGTTGACCCCCATCCATGAAGAGAGAATCTGCAATCGGATTATAGTTGGGATCAGGAATAGCTGAAAACTACTGAATATTTGAAGATCGCACCAGTTAGCGACCACAAAAATAGTGAGGATACCAACTTCGACTCGGCACCTGGGAAGTTAGAAGCTTCCTTGACAGGGTTGGAAGTGAAAGGCTCGAAAGGCGCACTGGCCGTGTAGCCAACGAGCTAAGATGCTACTGCATAGACACAACTATTCTAAGAGAAACTCGGTTGGCCAATCAAGAAAGATTACTGGGAGCTGAATGCATATTCTACTGGTTCGGAGCTTTACAGGATACGCGTCTGGTTTGAAAGGATCGATCATAGGAATGGAAGAAAAATAAATGAACCGAAATCCATCAGTACGTGGATAATGACTGTCCAACTTTGATTGTAAAAAGGACTCTTCGGCACTTTTGTCAGTTTGTATGACCACACAATGTCTCACCGGACGCTGAGCAGGAAGAATTCTACGAGCAACTGTTAACTATCAACACATGTATTATGTCAACTGATTGCCTATTTCACCTGTGTGATCTCAACACCTGAATCGGACGTGACAAACAGATAAGGAAAGGAGTAATCGAGCGATTCGGAGTCAGGACTATCAAGGTGAATGACCGACGCCTATTAACGATGCATGCGACTACGGAGCTGGCATTAAGTACCTTCCCCGTCCACTTTTATTCTTTCCTTTACAATAAGGCAAATAAATCATGATTGTACGGCAGCAAAGCATCAGTGTTGAACACTGACGTCATGTTGTCGATGATGATGATGATGATGACGGAGGTCGCCATCAACAATGCATGTTACAATCCTGGGAAAGTGCCCATCGCTACTTGGATGCAACCAAAAAGTGGATATAGGTGTCTTTTGGATCACATCATTGTGCGACAAAGAGATCTCAGGGAAGTTCGCCTAACAAATGCTATGTGCGATGATTATTGTAACTCGGATCATGAAATGGTGTGATCAAGAGTGCGACTGGCCCGGGAGAGCCTTCCCCCTGTGGAGTGAAGTTGTCAACCAGTCTTAGTATCAAGCAGCTGTTGTACCAGTCAGCTACGAGCTCACAGCCTGTCCAGTTCGATGGCACCGTATACGTCGGAATGGACAAGATCAAGGAACATTTCAGGACGGCTGAGATTAAAACCACTGGATTCGGAAGAAAAAGGTGTCAAGTGATTTCATGAAAATGGTGAATTTGTGTATTCCCTCAATGATGAAAAGAGCACGGCTTTCATCAATACACTCGGGCAGTTGTCAGATTAATTAACGGAGGAAAAGCTTTGCAATCCGAGGACCAAACATTTGAACAATTTACGCAGACTGGAAAATGAACGGTCGGTTCACAAGTCAACAAATCCAACCGTATGTAGACAGATTGCGGTACAAGAAATTCTCTGGAGCATTGAAGGAAACCTCTGGACCGAAAAGGCTATACCTCCAAAATATCGAAGACACCCGTACCGATCGAACGCTCAATGAATCTGAAGATATACTGGTTGCTTGGAATGCACATTTCTCGACACTACTTAGCAACTCAGCCAACTAGGATTTGAACTATCTTGTACAGTCACCTCAAGCTGGACTGGACCTTTCCAACTTACTTACGAAAGCTGAACTTCGAAGGGTGATAAATAAGCTATAAAATGGATATGCTGCTGGAGAAGACGGAATCCCTGTCAAAATATTCAAAAGGGGCGGACCAATATCGGAAGAGGGAGATTTTCATCTGACCTGTACAATTTGAGAGACTGAAAGTATCCAACGAAAATTCAAGGAAGTTTTATGGAAAAAGAAGCTAACAGAAAACAAACTACTATCAGGGAATCAGTCTTCAATATACTACAGGCAAATCCTATTTACGCACCCTGCCCAGCCGCCTAAGAGCAGATATTCTGGATGAAAACAGCCCTGAAGAGTAATGTGGATTCCAAAGCGGATGTCGCACGATTAACCTAACCTTTGCAGCTCGTCAGCTGCAGAAAAAAAAGGGAACGAACGATATACAGTCTGTTCGTAGACTTCACAAAAGCTTTCGGCCCTGTGACCAGGGAGGTGTTGTCCAACGTCCTTCAAAACCTATGCCGTCCCGAGATTGTCAACATTATCAATTCCCTTCACTCCGGTATGAGGGCACAAGTACGTACATGTGGAACCACTTTTGCCGAGTTCGAAACTGACATCGAATTGGAACTAGGTTACTTTCCGGTCCCAAAAGCGAACTGTGCAGAGGCGTTTCGTGATTTCGAAGATGACATATTGTCTAGACGGCTATCTCTTCAATGAAAGGTTTTACCGTCAAAACGAAGCTGCAAGATTCAATGATTCGCTGGCTGCTTTTTAAGGAGGACTGTGCTTCATTCGCCTATTCAGAGGTGGAAACACAGCTAATAATCGCGGTGTTAGCTTCGGGAGCATCCCGCTTTGGCGTAAATATAAGTGCCTCTAAAACGCTTGTATTTTACCAAACTGCCCGGATGTTAAAACACACATCCTGTATACAAATTCATGGCCGCGGCATAGTGCGCTGTGAAAACTTCCGCTACCTTGGCAACACCCTGTTCACAGACTTCACGGTCGACACTGAACTACATGTACGAGTTGCCAAGGCAAGTGCTACGGCTAGCCATTGATCGGGTTTGGAGCAATCGCAGCCTGCACGTGGACACCAATGTCGCAGTGTGCCGAGTTGTCTTACTGTCCTCGCCAGTGTATGGCACATTGCACTAGTAACCGAAGTTCTCGAATGGGCCAAGAGCAAGAGAATCGAGTGTGCCTTGATGCATCCTCTGCGCGAATTGCGGGGGCAAATTCGTTCGAAGAATCGGACTCACAGGCCACCAAAGTACCTGCTCCAAACAACCACGGGGTGCGCCAGTGGATTACAGAGATAGGTTTCTCCCGTTTCTAGCCTACATATGCCAAAGATAAGCCTGCTCAACACCTGCCCAACTATACTATCATACTATGAGATGACGGTGATAGCAGTAAGCCGACTACTGGTTTACTGCCTGACCATTCCATTCTCACCTAAATGGCACAATAATGGACGTCCTCCAGAGTGCATTTTTGTGGCAATATGTCTGAAGGGAAGTGCGGCATCCCACTGGAGTTTGGAGGGATTTACTAATGAAGCAAATGCTCTGGTTTGAAGGAACTGTTGCTGGTGCACACCGTTATGTTATAATACTTAGGCCGGTTGACGTCTTTCAACAGGCCCCGCATGCTTGTCCGCCGATCTCATTCCCTCCGGTTTACATCAGCATCAGTCTCTGGGAAGTGGCACCACATTAGGCTTCGCGCGAACTGCTTGCAGTCTACCTACTTTGCAAGAGTATATATATATATATATATATATATATGGACAAGACACCTTGAAACACGAAGAACTTACATGTTTGTTTGAGTAGCACTATAACATGTAACAATTTCACGTGTCAGCAATGGTGATTAGAATGTACATGAGGATGACAAATAAGGAAATAACTTACATTGTAGTTTAAGTCCGGGTTTCTTTCCTGATAAGTGAGTGCACTCCGATAGACCGTTTCAGCTTCGTCTGCTCTAAAACGTGGAAAAGATCGCGGTAACAGGATGCTACTTCAAAAACCAAAATCGAATTACGTTCCCAATAGGCTTGTGTATCATGACTGCTTGATAGTACAGCAATTCACGGAATGTCGTGGAATTATATTTGCTGAGGGATTAATGTCGACTGGTGGACGGATCTTTACTACAGTCATATTTTTAAAACGGCATTGGAAGATAGACGGACTCGATATTCAATACTCTATGGTAACATCAGTGTTGTAATACGGCACCATACCATTTGAGGATCGATTAAGAGACAAAAAGTTGCTCGAGAAATAAGACACTAGGGATGATGTAGTAAATTACAACCACCAGATTATGCGGGTCTCCAAGATAGGTTCAAAGTCCCCACTTCTGTGAACGCATCGTGAGATGGAGTACGAATTATGCGGCCTCTTCGAGCCATCATATTTTGTGGCCTACTTAGTACGGCGGGAGCCAGGTCGTGTTTTTTTTACACCCTGTTTGCCATTAGGTTTTCAATAACCAGATAGCCTCAGTGCACGCATCGCCTTTGTCTGTGAACGCAAGCCTCGTTTGAGCATACTCGATCTATGCCCTCCAATCGTATGCACAGGATTCACCGAAAACTTACTCCGTATGCAACTTGTACATTTGCACGAGACCTTGGTCAGAACATTGTAAAGTGATCTTATAGTTACTGAAAGATACTAGCGGTTTGGTCTTGCCAAATACGTTATAGTTTATACTCAGACGAGGCTCGCGAAAAAGCAAGTGTTCCTTCCTCCATAATGATATCTGTATGTTTGCGCCAATTTAAAAAATTCGCTCATAAGAGAGCAGGTTTTAAGGGGAATAGTGAACTGTCTAACAACGAGACATGATTCAAGGTAGAAATGAAGCCGAAAATATTTTCGGGTATTTAAGTAGGAAAAAAGCTACCGTGCTACCATATGCGTTTTTCATCACGATTCACTGGCAACACTAGTTTTGTCGCTACCAACGAGTCCTTAGTCACTTGTATTTACGACTGCGAAGTGCGGTGACAAGTAACAACTTCAATCGGATGGAACGCAAACGTGCACAAGTAAAGTACTTTAACGTTGCCAAACCGGATGAAACCGAATGAAACTTAATACTGCGAGACCATTTTCAACATAAACTCAATGCCCTTACCGATACAGTGTGCGAACAAACGCAAACCTGGGTCATGGACTAGTTTATGTAACCTTCCGGTCGGACGCACGCCTGCTGGGCTGTCAAATGGCGAGCGACATGTTTGCCTACTCGTGAGTAGTCTGTGTATATTCAATGTTTCTGTGACAGCTCTCTGTCAGGGGTAAATTTTCGCGAATCGGCTGAGCGGTTAGTGAAAGTAAAATGTTCCTGAGAACGGTCCACGACTTGGTCGCAGTCCAACTCAAAGACCTGAATCACTGCGACCCTGCACGCACTTTCGATCGTAAATTCAAGGGTGTCAAATATTCAATTCAATTTAATTGATCAGTTATAAACCGTGTACCATAGACAAATTGGTCCCAGCTGCTACAGTTTCGATAAACGGGAAACGGGGAAGTTTGATATACAGCCCAGCCTTGGAGGCGATGGCACATCTGGTTAGTTCGGGAACTTGGTAGCTACGCATTGAAGGCGACAGCTTTGATTCACGAGCGCCAATGACTGCGCGATTGGGGCATTTCTGCCAAAGTCATTAATTATCGGTGAGTTGAGTCCAGGGGTCCCCATCCAGAAGGGCGGCAGTTGCCGATTTGACTAAGTTTACTGGTTAGTGTTTTCCTACTTCGTTGCCAGATCATACGCGGCCCATCTTTCGGTCGCTTCCATGGCTAGGCAAAAAGAGCTCTGTGAAGTAGACGGTCTTCTGGCATGCAGAGTACATGTCCTAACCGGCGTAACCTATGAAGTGAGTAATTCATCTATCGCGGGAGAGTCCCTTCTTCCTAAGACCATCTGGCGTACCTCAGCAGTACTAATCCGATTCTCGCACCAGACTTGAACAATGCTTCGGAGATACCGATGGTCAAACACTGACATCCTCCGTATGTCCTCTGCGTGTAGGGGCCACATCTCTGGTCCACAAAGCAGTATGGATCGTACCACCGCAGTGTAAACTCTGCCCTTGACAGACAAACTCACGTCACGTCGGCGCCATAGGTGTCGGAGGTTGGCAAAAGCTGCCTTGGCCTTTCCGATTCGAGAAACAATCTCATCTCCAGCCAGTCCACCGGAACTTATACAGCTGCCCAGGTAAACAAATTCATCTACCACGTCTATTGGCTCCTCTGCAAACATGAGGTTTGGGTTTGACCTCACCCAGTCTTGTAGCAGCACTTTACACTTTTCAGGTGTGAAGCGCATGCCAAACCGTGCGGCAGAGTTATTATGGTTATCTAGAATCGATTGCATTTGAGAAGGATCTCAACCAAGGAGAGCAATATCGTCTGCATACTCAATGTCTGTGAGGGAACGTCCCGGGAGCATTTCGACTCCCGAGGTTTCAGAGGCAGGCAGAGAAATTTCAAGCAGCATATCAATAACAAAGTTGAAGAGGAAAGGGGAAAGAGGACAGCCTTGTCTTACCCCACTGGACGTGGTGAACTCAGGCGAGAGCTTCCCGTATACTCGTACGCGCCCACAGGAGTTCGCATACAGTGCCCTCATAAGGGATAGAAATTTGGAAGGGACACCTTTGATCGCCAGACACTGCCAAAGTTGCTGACGATCGACAGAATCAAAAGCAGCTTTCAAATCCAGAAAAACGACCAACGTGGGCCGTCTGAAGGAGTGGCGCTGTTCAAGAATTTGTCTCAAGGTGAAGATATGGTCGATGCATCCTCGACCAGAGCGAAACCCAGCTTGATTCTCACGAATCTGTCTCTCCCGATAATCCATCAACCTGCGCAAAATAATGCCAGAGAGCACCTTAGATGCGACGGATACCAGGCTGATACCACGATGGTTTTCACATGACGTTCTTGCTCCCTTTTTGAAAACTGGGATGACGGTCGAGGAGCTCCATTCGGCTGGTATTCTGTTTTCATTCCAAATCTTCTGCAGTATCGTTGTCAGACTGTTCACCAGGACCTCGCCACCTTCTTTGAAGAGTGCGGGGTGTAGACCATCCGGGCCAGGTGCCTTGTCGTGCTTCAGGATTGATATCTCACGCTGGATTTCTGTTGTTGATGGTGGGCTGGTGTCAATGTTCCATTCGGGCCCGCTTGGTTCTTCCAGCGGTTGTGTTGAAGGAGACCAGGTGAACTGTTCTTGGAAGTGCTCAGCCCACCGCTCAAGACGGCGATTGAGGGAGTGAATTGCTGTTCCGTCTTTTTCGCATATTGTCTCACTGACACCTGCCTTCTTTTGACCCGTTGATCGAATCAGTTGAAACAGGGCGCGGCTGTTGCCTGCAGCGAAAGCCCTCTCCATTTCATGGGCCTTCAAAATCCACCAGCGCTCTCTGTCATTATTTAAGCTCCTGATTACCCGGTGTTTGAGGGATCTGCGTGCGCCATCACAGTCGCTAGTTGCTGGTATGGCCTTTCTGGCAGCAATAAGATCTGCTGATCTCGAAGATATCCAGTGTTCATTGAGTCGAGTCAGATGGGCTGGACAAACAGTTCTGAAAGCTGAGAGCATTGCTTCTTCAACTCGCCTCCATTCATCCTCCAAGCAATCTTCGTCGTCCACATGACTGTGCGTTTCCAGTAGCTTTCTAGCCAGATCAGCTCGATACTCTTCAGCTACTGAAACTTGTCGAAGTTGATGAACGGAGCTGCTCTCTTTCGGCACGCGTAATGCTGGCGGAAAGCGAAGTGCTAAGCGGGCCCGCACGATGGCGTGATCAGAGTCAAGTTGCGTACCCCAGGAGGAACGACAATCCTTAACTGAGGCTCTCCATCGGTAACTGATAGCCATATGGTCCAATTGAGTCCACGACTGTCTTGTGGTAGTTGGCCTCCAAGTAACTCGGTGTGAGCGTTTGTGTTGGAAGTTCGTACTGGCCAGGAACAGACGATGATCTGCACACAACTGAAGAAGCCGCTCCCCATTATCCGTACGCTCAGCATCGACTCCAAATCTACCACCTAACTGTGCTTCTTCCGGACTTAGTCGTCCAACTTGGGCATTCATATCACCCGCCAGGATTACTATATCCGTCCTTCTTGCCGACCGAAGCAGTCGTGACAGATCTTGATAAAACCCGTCCTTCTCAGTCTCAGAACTGCTATCTGTTGGGGCGTATGCTGATACGACAAACAAACACCGTTTACCGCATCGACCTGCGTTAATCTTAATTGAGCCAGACAACCGCACAGCGCAAAGATGAACGTTTACTGGGATCCAGTCCAGTAAGGCGCTTTCAGCCTTGGGGTTGAGTGCAACTCCCACACCGTAGATACCACGAGCCATTGCGTCAGGATCACGGGATACCCGAAGAGTTAAATGTGGAACATCTGGGCTCGTCCTAAGCGGCTTGAGGAGCACGACCAAAGTGGGGTCTTGTATGCGTGTTTCGGAGACACAACATACATCGATAGAGAGGGAAAGTAAGGTTTCAGCAAGGGATGCCTTTTGCCCAATTTGACATAGAATACGGACATTAAAGGCTGCAACGTGGATCAGATCTTTTGGGGTTAGTAGGTGATTATTTTGGTTTATTTTTCTGGGCGATGGTTGAGAAACGCCTTACTGCCTTCACACTCCTATCGCAGAGGACAGTACGACTTTACCTCCAGATCGCCTCGTAATACGATTACTCGCAGTACGGGAACTCGCTGTTCCTCGTCGGGCTGCTCCCCGTTGACCTTCATGGCATGTTTGAAACTTTAGGAACTGAGCCAGCCAGTATAGCCCGCAGGATCATTGCAGCACTCAAGCCCGACCACCACGACAAGGTGACAGCTTTAGGTCGGGGGTGTCAAATGTACAAACATTCAAGCAGTGGAAAGTGACACTGCTGAAGGAACCTCATTCAGGTGACCCAACAGTATGCCAACAAGCAGTATGATTTTGGTCTACATTTCATGCACCGTAATTCTCCTAGGAGACAAGAAACTCGGACGAAAGTCCTTTTGGGCCTCCTCTCTAGAGTGACATCTCTACTGGAGAAATTCACAGCAAGTCGTTTACGACAGGAAGCGTTCATCTCCATGGAAATGAATTATCTCCGCAAAGCCCTTCTTGAATTGGATTACGAAACGTGTTTACGAATTCTGGTAATTCTATAAATTAAGATACAAAGTGGTATTAGTGACATTATCATAAGTAACGTTCATATTTCAGCGAGGAGTATACGGATTACATATTTTCGGATTTTTGTTCGGCAACGCTGCACCACTGTCCATCGAAGAAAGTTAGCTTTCGGTAAGTTGTTCCGATCAGGCTGTTTGATCGGAATACCTGTACAATGTAACAGCCGGCACGAGACTGCCATGGGCAGTGAATTGTAGGACATGGTAAAAACCATGAATGAAAGCCGTGGGAGATGGCTAAACGCTCCAACCAGGGTAATCTGTTTTTTCAGACCACTGGCAATTAGCGTGGAGTGAATATGCCTGGATGCAACCTCAGGAAAAACAGCTATTCAGAACCGACGGTTTAAGTGCACGTCAGTGATCATGGTGACCCCTACCAGTGGCTGTAAACCAAAGCGTGTGTATAGGCAAAAACAAAGGCGAAACGCCTATTGGGTTTAGTCGGCGTCGGATATTTCTAGTGTGGGCTGTCTTACCGTCTGTATCAAATCTTCTGCCCACTTCTTGGAATCATGTGCTCAATGAACTTCCATATCCACCGACGCTGTTTTTGTTGCATTGGTAGTACATTCATCATTTTTAGAGACAGTCAGACACATATACACAAACTTTTACATCTTCTGAATGGTTTATGATATAGTATACCTTCGCAAAAGAAATGGGGAGAAGAGGCGTGAGTTTTGTCATTTGTGGGTTGTCAGTCAGCTAAATCTAAAACCAAAGATATTGCCGTCGAGGAAAAAACCAACACAGTCAGAATAGTATACATAGTTCAGTTGCGTGCGAAGACCAGCATTATGTTCATAAATCGACTCAACTAACTCACGTTCTGTACATTATCAAATACCCTCGATGATGTCACGCGTAACACAAATAAAACAATGTCCACTGCCACATTGCACCACCAGCAGCATGGGAACCCTCCGAGAGCTGCATCGAAGATTACAGTATCTACTCAGTGCCTTAAACGGACACAGTAAAGGTTAAGTCCCTACGAAGGCATGTATTAATTGTGTATATGATCAAGTGCTCTAACCAAAGTACATAAAGCAAGAGGACTAACTGAGGAGGACGAATGGAAATAGCAAATCATTACAGAGAATCCTCAACCGAGACAAAAACGGGGTAACTTCACTGTTTTGTTTCACTCAACTGATCTCGCAGATCACAGTTCACAATCACGTCATGATTTGAAACCAACAAATATCAGGAAACACTGATGGCGAAGGAGACTGATTCGTGATCCAAGTTTGTTCTCTCGCTGTATCTTTTGAATTAGTCCAGGTTTACCATTCCTTGATTAAGGATGGCGCTCACACGGCAATTCACTCATGACCACACACTTACTGGCCAAACGTGCGATAGTACAGATGAGGAAAAATCCACGATGAGATTGGAACGCGCAAAATTTGGTAAAATTCACAAACTGGTAAATTTGGAGGACGGCAATCCTGAGAAAATTGGATGTGCTGTAATTTTGATGGAAATTCACTTATACTTGCTGTCTAACCTGCGCTGTGAAGCATGGGGTCTTGCATGCTCCCAACAATAGTCTATTCTCAAACAACTGTTTCCATTTGTTCACATTCGACGTTTTAAAGAAAGTGGATCAAGTTCCGAAGAATGAGCCGACAGTGCTTGTGCCTTGTTGGATGATAATCGATAGTGTATTTGTCCACTGAAGATCAGCTGAACTACAGACGCAGATAAACACATTAGCCTTCAGCGTTTGGCTGATTTGAACTGGATGCCAAAAGAACCTGACTCAGTGAGTAATTGAGATGCGACAAGCAGCAAAATCTACGCGTAAGATTGTCTTAATTACCTCATTAATGCTCGACGCCCAACTGAAGGACATAAAAGTGTGGAACAGAGGTATCTTTCGTGAAAGAATTAGCACAACCAGGGCTAGAGCGTCACCCCTATCCCGAATTTGAAACAGCCAGAAGAACTCACTAGCAGAAAAGAGATGATCAATCTGTGGAGGGATTAGTAGCCTACCAGACGTACAAAACCACAAAGCTGTATCAGGGGAGGAGGGGTCATCAGCTAGACTCCATTGATACCATCATTCTATTTGGCGTACTAAAAGTTGAGCTAAAGCGCTTGTTATCCGGACACACCAAGGGTAGGTGTACTGAAACAAAGACCTTTTCACGTTTTGTTGCCGGTCTCTGTTTACCGTGTTTGTAGATTCAGAGTTCGTCAAATGGTCATGTTTTGGCGTACAACAGAGGATGAGACAATGATCTCATCTAAAAGACAGGAAGAAATGGTGAACTGACGTGCAGCACCATTTGCCGTGGAACACGTCTCCGCCTGTATTATGAGTCAAAGAATCCGCTGCAAGCGAGCTATCCTGATTCGTTTAATCAGCAGTCAGAATAAAAAGCTATCAGAATGCCCTTAAAGGGAGTCCAGTGCACAAGGTAAAGAACAGATATCACACCCGCACTCGACAGGGTACCTGTTAATAGTAGCATTGCCTTTGGTGATAGCGATGCATACAAACGACTGGTAAACCAAGGACTAAATATTGAAAGAAATAACGAGTAGAAATTAGGCTAATGTATCCATGAACCTGGCGAACTAAGATGTAAATATAAAGGTGATACAATCTCAACACTAAGGGAATAGTCCCACTGAACTGCAAGGCAACCTTAAGACTGCATGTGTAGTTGAACATCATCAACCGGAGATCGATCTGAGTGTCGCTTAAGAGTATTCACCAAGAATTGTGCTGTATGGTTACACGTAACTGCTGGTATTCAGAGGAACTAAAAATACCACTCACTTTCCTTGTTTTATCAGCACACTGCCATAGTTTTGATACGCATCCACAAAGTCCGACCGTAGAGAAATGGCTCGGCGAAGTAGCCGAGCCGCATCCTCAAGCAGGGGAGGTGTCTTGTTCAGGTACAAATTTGCCAAGTTGATAAAAACCATGAGATCCTTGGGTGCGACACGAGCATAGTAGGTTTGACCTAAAATAATAAGGGTAGTGATGGTAAGCATGCCAAGCATGGTACTGTATGCCTATTTACAGGGTTTCGGTAAAAAGAAGTTGGAACTCTTGGTAGACGATAGGGCCCCCGAACTCAAAATTTTATTTGAAAACATTCCATCACTAGACCGATGGCGTGAACACTGCCCAATTTTCCGGTTGGGTTCATAAGGTTTCAGCTAAAAACATCTAATATACAAAAATGGAATCGGCCCCTATGCAGAGTTCTCTCTAACTTGCCCAGTGATTAGGATACGAGGCTAGTCGAGTTTTACGGCACACGGAGAAGCAACCAGCAGAATACTCTACTGATAGCACCTTTAATTAGTGTTACGTGCCGGCTAAGGGTGTTTTTTCGAGTTAGTGAGGATGAGCATACGTTGCATCGAGGGGCTAAAGGGAATGGCTCTCGCGGATTTGGGGCCAGTTTCGGGGTCTGGGCCCTCTAGTTCGTAATAATTGGGTTGGAGTTTCCTCCTGAATGTCGTGCATCCTTTTTGGCGGTCTCTGTGGCTGGTTAGTACCACGACAAGTGAGGTTAGCGACATTCCACCTCAGATCTAAATAACTTTTCTGGTGGTCATATCATCACCACTGAAAGCAATGCAACAGTAATACTGCTACCGCTTAACTACCATACAACCATGAAAGAAGAAAGCTTTAGTAAAGAGTAGAAACAGCAAGAAAGGATGGGGAAAGAAACTCTATTTCCTGACGGAAAAAGATCAAGAATAAGGTGTCTACATCTTTGGAGAGCATTAAAATAAATACACCTGAGCGCCTGGTCAAACTGAGGCGCCATCAACGGGACTGACCCAACGAACCTCGTCCCACAAACTTTGAATGAGGGTGCTAAATATTGGGATATTCGTAGCAAACCACCGACCTGATCCAGTTGGGTTGATTCTCCTTTTGGCTCAAAATTCGACCAACCTCGTTACTTATTCACCCGGTCTGATGAATAGTCGTGTCAAAATCGAAACTGTGCCGACCAATAAATTTACCGACTGTCTTTCAAACACCTCTAGAATGATCACTCCTAGACCAGTTCTAAACGTTTCCCACCTGATTGCATTTTGTCTTCTTGACCGAGAATACATCCTAAAGGCTCAGTAATGCATGCAGGGTTGTTCGTCTCAATCTTTGGCTACTCATGGACCTCACCGACCCCCTTTTAATTCATTGGCGCAGACATATTTCGCTAAAGCTAATTGGGTAGGAACGGCTCTGACTGCTACTGCAATAGGGACGTTCAGTTTCGACCGGTCTTTACGGCCTTCACGTTTGATTTTTTATACACACAACTGCCACCTGAAAGCTGGACCGATGGATTTGTACGAATGTGCGTACGACTCCTTCACTGTGCTTTTCGTCAAACTGCGCTGGTCCGTATGAAGTACAATTTCCTCCGCTAACGCCGCTTGTGCGAGTTGATGAGGTTCACCGAAATGTAACAAGTTTAAACCCACACTTGCTCGATCGGCACTGATATCCGGAGAGTGGAAAAACCGATAATCAGTTCTCTAATCAGTTGTTTAGGTCCAGGTGATCTCGATGACGAGGTTGTTTTCTGAGTGAAAATCACCGTTTTTCAGTACTGGGTTGGTGGGAACTCGCAATAATATGTCCCATGTAAGTGACCTCTTCGCATAGTGTTGGTTGCCGAGTTGTCATGCTTAGCTGAAACAGCAAGGCTGCTCCATCCATTAGTTTGGAAACTGAGTCACTGAGTCAATCCATAGACAGCACTAGGTGCCAACGTAGTTTTCGTTCGAGCGTTGCTTCGCGTGGGACGTCCTCTAAGGAAAGGAAAGTTGAAAATGAAGGGAATCATCCCGTGATGTGAAGAATTCTGTCTGAGGGTGCCCCCTGTAAAGGAAATCATTGCAGTTGACGTGATTCCCACTTAGGGACCGAGAGTTTGCAATTCATTATCGATCGGTTTCCGATTTGTGCCGCGTTGTGGTTCATCTCCACTACATACATATTCGTTGCCGTGTGGTGTCTGGAGCAGTCATCGATATGAAATTTATGGGCTTTTTTTCAGATTTGTTGGACATACTTGGAGGCGTGTCGGTTTCACTATCCCATCCACGAGAATTCACATGAACCTTAGGTAAGATGGTCTATTCCACACCAATGTTTAGGATACGTTTGAATGGTGTTCACATTGCAGTATAAGATAGCGCCGCGACAGCATCAGCACAAAAGTCCCTTGACAACTCAAAGAGTACGAGAGTAACGCTAATCCGGGGCTTAAAATCAGATACAATCAATCGGTTCGCTTCAAACATTCGCACAGTTTGTTACCATAACCAAGTAGACAACTACAGTTGCTTCCACGCCTAACATGAGGGTCCAGGAGTTCATATTATTATTATTACATGAAGTTGGAAACCACCTCAGGGTAGGTTGATGGAAGAACTGGTTCAGGAAGAAAAGATGTCGCCCACGGATGCATCCATCGTGAGGTAAGGACATGCTGAAGCAACATTTTGCGGGTGTCAAGCACAGCTTATGGCAAGCATGCATTCCTTAAACTGACGCACCTTTCTTGGGCTTCGGAAAGTAATCAAGCGCTCCGAAGTAAGCTATCTCAGCTTCCTTTGGCATTTGCAGGTTGACGTAAGTTCGTCCAACATTGATACGAGCACCAATATCATTAGGCTGTACCCTGGAAAACAAGTATAATCAAGAAACGCACTGAATGATGGCGGAACAAAATTCTACTTATTAGACACAGCATACATTGGATATGCTAGCAGCGGGAACCACAAAACACACATGACTAGTTATCCAACCATGAGGGCTATTAACAAACTAAACGCAGACTCTGTCAATAGACTGATTAAAATAATTGGAGGCTCGCCCACTTATGTACGAGCTTTTGTTTGTCGTGGTGTAGCATGAACACTATGTCAACAAGCGCAAAATCTGAAACCGCTCGGGTGACAAGCCCACTGCTCAAGCATCCATTACTTCACCTTCACATTACACTCCAAGTCAATCTTGGCGTGCGCTCAAGTTCGAGTACACTGGAGTGACCGATCCATTGGTGAAAACAGGAAAGGTGAGGCACCTGGGTCAAAATTGAAGTGCAGCGATCATCAGGTTGATTCAGAGAATGGCAGACGGCCATTGCAACCCTCTTTTTCGTTATATTTGGGAAAGTAGTAGGCGCTGAACTTGTGCCAGCACATGCAGTTCGTAACATCAAAACGAAATCTTGTTTCTGAAGAGTTTCAAGAAACTTTTAAGATGTAATTTCGAAACAAAAGTGTTGTTAACATAGCGGATAGTGGACGGAGGTAAGCTTGCAGAATTGGGAGGACAAGCACACAAAAAGCAACCGAAAACACGCAAGAGAAAACAACCAGATGCCAAACGTGTAGCCTACCAGACCACTGTCCTGTTATCAAGGCTACCGAAACGTGGACCGCATATTGCACCAGCGTACAGAGAGGATCCCATTCACGGGACTAATGGTGTGAATCACAAGACACTGCTGTTAAAGCTTGGCCATCACCATCGAGGATGAACACACTAAGTTCAGCTCTAACTCGTCCTTACTCGGAGGAAGGCAGTATCGTTGTTTCCGTAGATATGGACATACTTGTCGCCTGGAGAAAAGATCACATTGCCTTCACAGCCCTATCCCAGAGAACAATACAATTATGAGCTCAGACGCGTGGTATTACGATTATCTGTTGTACTGTGGTATCGCAACTCTTCGTCTGGCCACGCACTTTTTGCTTTCCTGGCATGGTCAAACTCTGTGGAACGAAGAACCAACGAGCGTAACCGGCGGGATCACTGAAGCTCGACTACGAATACAGGATGGCTACTTTTGGTGGGGAACAACCCAAGAAAAATCGGTTGTCAAGATTTCTTGTAACTTCGTCACCTGTCATACCAAACAGGTAACACCTAACGTCGGGCTTGGCACTGTGTCAGAAACAGCTATTGGGTCCACATTGATGTAGTTGATTAGTTGG
Source organism: Opisthorchis felineus (assembly GCA_004794785.1). Lineage (NCBI taxonomy): Eukaryota > Metazoa > Platyhelminthes > Trematoda > Opisthorchiida > Opisthorchiidae > Opisthorchis > Opisthorchis felineus. The sequence continues at coordinate 46,984 of SJOL01004525.1, read as the reverse complement.
GAAGCAGAACACCACTTTTTCATTGAAACACAACTCCAGAGTACAACAGATTGTCTACCTCTGCAACAAATAAAAATGCTTGTGAGTGATAGAAAAACGTTAACCTGTAACACCCTTTCGATGCCTAGCTACCATGCCACCCCAAGCAAGCACGAGGGCCGCAATACTGCCAGGTTACTTAGACAGACACAATCGAGATGCTGAGGTTGGGTTCGAACCACGGGTCTTCAGGTTAGTAGGTTGGCTTCTTAACCACTGGGCTATCTCGAGCGCGATTGTGATTAAGACCAAATGTTGTCCTTCCGGAGGGGACAAACGCATCAGCCTGCAGCCGATACACAATAACCAAACACTCCAAAAAACCCTGATAATGATATGGCCCACCACTTACTCAACTGCCTTTTGAAAATATCCCAAGGCCTGGCGAAATTCACCTCTGGCTTCCAGCGCATGTCCGACATTGTTCCACATTTTGGCATTTCGTGGATTGACCTTAAGGGCTGATGAAAACAGGTTGTACTCGTCTGTCCTAAACAGGAGTCAGAAAGGTTGGTTAAACAGCACTTACGAAAACTATGTATGGATAACCCATTAACACAGAGTCAGACAGAGAAATAGCCGACTAAATAGAATAAGAGGATAATGATCTCTAACAAAGAGTAAGCATAGTATATTGAGCCTTTGTAATCAGATTTCCGAAACCATCAACTTATAGACAAAGGTTGTCAAATTCGGAGTAACTGACCCGGGTTTATTTAGGATCCAATTATCGATCACGACTAATTGAGTGCTTATTCGGTTGGTTGGGTGCATTAAGGTGAAACCACCAAACTTACCAATCGGAATTTCGTCGAATTGTCTTCACAGAAAAGGCAATGATGACCATGGTGACTAGAACGCGCAAACGAAATTTATGCCACCGGTTTGTCCTGGAAAAGTATAAGAAAACCCAAGAAATACGTCCGTGTTTCTGTGTGATTTTTAACTTATATCCGAAATAGAATAGGTAATCTTGAAAAGATGTCGCACTGCTACTCAATGAGAACACTTGTGTCTCGCACTGTCAGCTATATTCAACAATCTGTTGTCCTTAGATGCATGAGGATATCCTGTGGAGTGAGTTTGGAAAATGCAGCAATTTGGTGAAGAGATCGCTGTGTTGGATGTAGCTTTTGTCAAAAGTCACATATTCAATAAGGACATTATCATCATCGTCACCATCATCATTATCGTCGGAGACAACACCAGTGTTGACACCGACGCTTGACCGCCGCACAATCATAAAGTTCATTTAATTACATTTAAAGCCTTAAAGTGAAAAGAGAAAAACAGTGGGTGAGGAAGACGACCTAGTGTTGGTCTATGTCAAACATTCTGAGGTGCCTACACCTCCAACCGCTTAATCACTCTGGAAAGAAACTAACAGCACGAACGCTATTGACATCGATTAGCCGCCATTTCTTACGATGTCTCCAGCCAAGCACAGGAGGGATTCCGGGGACTCCATCCTGGAAGGCGTACTGCACCAACAACATCCAAACTCTTCGTAATCTCTTTCACACCATTCTGCCAAGTCGTACGTTGTCCATGTTACGGTTTACGACAATCTGAATGAGGTATGGAGAAAAACACTCGTCTCGATAGACGGTGTTTCGGCATGTGTAGCACATTACCGAGCCACAGTGGTTGATGGTGCTGGAGGTTTTCCACGAATGAAGTACCTGCTGCACAACCAAATATCCGTTTCCTAACCACCTCGTTACTAATCCGTTGACGCCTTTGACACCAGCAACGCCTCTGGGGCATCGGTGGTCAAAAATTTGAAGCCGCCTCACATCATCTGTTCGCAGAGGCCACGTCTCGCAGCTCTACAACACAGCCCGATACACGACACGTAGCCCGATACGCGCGACCCTTCAGACACGGTGATATTCTTTTCCATCCCACAAGTAACACAAATTAGCAAACGTGATTCTGGCCTTTGAGATTCGTGCAATGGCTTCAACAAACACACTTCCGTCAAAGCTATTACAACCACCGAGGTATGCGAAATTCTCCACAATCTCCAGGGATTCTCCTTGAATTGTAAAGGGTATGTTCATAGACTGTACGTTCTGAAGCATGACTTTACATTTTGAAGGTGCAAGATGCATGCCAAAAGATGGTAGACTGTGGTCAGTCTATTCAACAGGGTTTGTGCTGCGACTTGGTCTTCAGAGATGAGGGCGATGGCGCCTGCATACTCCAGACTGACAAGGCTCTTAACAGCAACGAGTTGAACACCGGCGTTTTGAAGACCTTTCAGCGTTCGCCTTGATGCTTGATCAATCACGAAGTTGAACAAGAGTGGAGAGAGTGGACACCCTTGTTGGACATCACTTTTCGTAAGGAATCTTTTGGAGAGCTCACCATATACTCTCACACGCCCCGGAGCATATGGATAGGATTATGTTCACAAACTTCTGGGGCATATCCTGTGGAGCGAGTGTGGCTAAAAGCATTGACCGAGCGACAGAATCGACCGCACCCTTGAAGTCATGAAACACCAAGATTGTGGGTCGTCTGTGCGTCGCTCTAACACCTGAAGGAGTGTGAAGATGTGATCGACGCAGCCTCTACCCGGTCGAAATCCCGCTTGATTCTCACGGGTCAAGGTTTCTGGTGCCGCTATACGAGGACAAAGGAGCAGTGAGAGCAGAAGCCTTATCACAATAGGAGTCAAACTAAGACCTCTGTGATTAACACATTCACTGCGAGTACCCTTTTTGAAAATGGGCACTATTACCGATCCACCTCAGTTGCCTGGGAAGGTCTCTTTCTCCCAGATAGACCCAAATGGGCTAGACAGGCACTGGCTGAGAAACCCACCGCCATCCTTGAACAGAGCAGGTGGAAGGGCCAGCAGCACGATGACGCTTGAGTAGAGAAATACACTCGGACACTTCTGAGATCGAAGGCGGCTCCACATTCTCAATCCATCTTTCTGTTGAAGGCCAGGATTCTGGACTGGAGGTAGCAGTTGGCCAACTGAATTGCTGTTCGAAGTACTGTGCCTACCGGTCCAAACGTACTGCTTTGCTGGATATCAGAGAGCCATCTTGGTGCCTGATAATTTCGGTGACAAGCTTCCGAGGACCAGTCGAACGAATCAAGTGGAACAGCTTGCGGATATCTCCAGCATTTTTCGCAGCTTCTATTTTTTCGGGATTTCGGCTCCATCAAGCTTCTTGGTCTGCAAGAACACTCAGTTTCACCTGGTGTCGGATGATACGTCGTGTACAGTTGTGGCTGCGGCCAGGGGGAATCAGTCCGTAGGCCTCAAGCAAAGACATGGTCCTATTAGATATCTAATGTTCGGATGAGGTTGGCTGGGTTGTACCGTAAACAGAAGTGCCAGCTCTAAGTAGCGCTTGGATATCCTTTCCCAGTGACCGTTCATATCCGACATCGGAAGGTGCAGCATGCGTTCGAGAAGCCGGTTCCGAAAGTTTCGTTTGATTTCTGGGTCCACTAGCGTCTCACTAGCTAAGCCAGATGTGCCCGTTTGCACAGACCTGAAAACCGCAATGAAAAGCAGCAGCGCAAAAGTGCACGGTCGGAGACCACGCTAGTATTCCAGAGGGAGCGGCAGGCGGTGGTCGACCCTCGCCACTGGTAACTGATAGCGGTGTGGTCTATTTGGATTCGGGACTGGTTCGTTGATGGGGACCACGTTGTCAAGCAATTTCCGCTGTTCAAGAAATCGGTACAGCAAAGGAATAGTCTGTGGTCGGCACACATCTGAAGCAGACGATCTCCGTTGTCCGTGAGTCCCGTGTCCAATCCAAGACGACCACCCAATTGGGCCTCAGCAACGTTTGGTCTACCTATCTGAGCGTTCCTGTCGCCACCAAGCAGACCAAGTCGGACCTCTAATCGTTGACCAACTGGCATGAGAGACTCTGTGAGTATCGCATGGACACCACCCATTATAGCTCAATGGGTCACGGAGACGCACAAACCGTCACACCACGGTAAGGTCCAGTCTCCTCGTGACAGTCCACCGCCTGCAGCCAGTAAGAGTTAAAGACGTCACCTGGGCTGGTAGCAACACACTACCACCATGTTGTTATAGTAATCACAACCGTATTATACTTGAAGAAAAATGCGCATATCCAGCGTCGACGGCGGTAACCGAAGCCCTTGTGGTTCCAGGTGTACAGTTAGCAAATGTCACGTAGCAAAGTACAACGAAAACATCATAGTTGGCCAGAGGTTTGTAAAACTGAGTGGTCAGACTGATGGTTCTGCACACATATGTTGTATGAATGAGGACCGTTTTGCGAAAGCAGATTTTATCGCTCTTGTCAGTATACGGGAGACCTGGCAGTTGCTCAACAATTGCGCTGCTTTCAGTTAGACGTCAGTTATACACAAGAAAGTGCCACGACTGAGCAGTTTGATATGAAAGGATATGCAGGCAAACAAACATACCTATGAGTTTGAGGGATGCCAAACTGACCGGAACTCGCAACTTGGTAACCAAGGCCCAGTAGTAGACAAAAGCCGAGGCTTGGCGTATAAAGAACTCGTTCAGCAACAACGAATCCAACGTAAAAGAACAGATTGCTTGCCGGAAGGAAAGGCAACACAAGCAAGCTGAGTGCCTAAAAAAGTAAGCGCCAAGAGAGGTCATTATTGCATCCCAGCAATAGGAGCGACTATCACAATTAGACCACGCAAAGACAAGCGAACACCTACCAGAGCCAATACACGCGAACGCTTCATTCCAGTGCGTGGGTCGAAGACTAGGAGGGCGGTAATGAAAAGTAAACCGAAGGCAACAATTGTGGACAGATTCCTCGGGTCTGTCCAACCATCAATCAAACGCAGGCTGCCAAGAGTCCAGTCAGCACACAGATCAGATGGATAAACAAGGAGCCACAAGTTGACAGGAATCAAATAGAGGTGGGTAAGACGACGAATTAGGGGAGACGCGTGCGCCGCAGGATTGTCAAATCTTAAAGTGGCAACGGGAAATCAGACAGCGGAAACAGAAGAGTGAGTTTGGAGATTATTGAGAGAAAGCATGAGTTTACGACAGGAAAGAAATAGAAGGACGGCAAATCCCTACACATTCTACGAGTCACAACAGTGGATAACTACCTTTTACAGTAGGTATCCTGCGGCCCCACCTCAGTTCGCAAAAATCCGGAGAAAACACTTATGGATCCTTACAAAAAGTGCGGGCCATCTATTGGTAACTCACATACTGGAACCATTTGCGCAATGCTAGCCACAATCCATATACCGATCGAAATAACTGCACTTTCCGTTGCAATAAATCGACAAAAAAATAATTTCCTCAGAAACAGAATTCCACTTGAGCAGTCGTCGCTTCAAGAGCCAGTCAACTTCGGGTTGTGCGATTTGAAATGCCTGATTGAGGCACAATTGGTTCTACGTCCTATCTAGGTGAGAGTTGGTTACATTGCTAACCAGCCACTAGTGGTCGAATATTATGGTACTTAATTACTAACCGGAAGGTCGCGGATGCGCGCTGTAGATGACTTCTTAGATTGACTTCCTTGGCAAGGTGAGGTATCGAATGAAGTCCCATTTCCTCACTGTTTGTATTTATTCACACCCGAATAAGCTGTACCAGCATGAGAAATATTTGACAACTATTAATAAGATGTGGTTACTCTAGTAAACAGATGAAAATTCTCTATCGTCCTCAGTTCAATTTGAAACCTTGCTCCAATCTAGTCGTTTGGAACGTTAACGACAGCCAGAATTTACGAGAAAAACCGCTTACATTCCGGAAACCTGCCCAATGTGCATTGCTTTCGATGGCTTAGATAACATAGCGTTGTTGGTCCCGTGAGCTGGCCTTAAGATAGTGAGCTTTCCAAGAGAACCACTTTGGTTCGATGAGCAAAAAACTCAGCACCAAATGATTGAAAACGCTTGGAGAGGAACCTTGAGCCGGCTGTTTTTCAGCTGTAGACCGCGTACCAAAGCACAGTGGTCCCAGCTGCTGCAGTTTCGTTCTCCGAGTAAAGAGGAGTAAGAGAATGACAGTCATGCATTGGCGAAGATGGTTCAATCACTTTATTGGCGTCAAATTGTTCTGTTTGCGCGATATGTAAGGGAGTTGGATAGGGAAGTGGATCGTCATCAGAAGGTATGATCCGCTTTACTGCTGGTTGATCAGACGGCCGCTGACCTGTCTGCCGAGCTTGGCAATCAGCTTGCAAACGTTTCTTCCCCAGCGGAAGAGACATAGTCAGCAAGCAGTTGAGCGGGTACTTTCTGCTTACCCGCCTGCGTTTATAGAGCTTTCGAAGAGTATCTAAGATCTTATCGTGTGATTGGCTGATTGGTATATATTCTTCTGTAACCTCATTAGCCCGTTCGAGGTTTGAGCTGCGTTGTGGTCCGTATATCTTATATTCCACCGGTTTGTTGGATAGCTCCTTTGAGGGTTTAGGTACACCTTCCGATTAGTTCGTTCCTGGTTTGTGTTGCATTGTGTTCTTGCTTCCTTGAATTTGGTTGTTCGTTAAGGCGATTTCCCTTTGATATTTTTCCACAGTCTTCTCTTTTCTTCAGTCTGCTCGGTCCATTCTTAGGTTGTATCGCAGTTTCATCTTCCTGACTGATTGGCCGGTAACCTGCCCTCAAACACACCCTCTTGTAGAGACCACCCTTAGTGAGCACAAAAATAGGGTTTGTCTGAAGATCGCCCTTGTGTGGGAGAAGACGAAGTTCCCTACTAAATGAGCTGAATTTAGTTTGTGTGATTCTGTGTCCATGATGGTCCGGTTACTAACTTAACACCAACATACAAACATTGCATTGCTTCTACACACCTAACGCGCGATTATATTGGCAACTCCAGTCAGACATACGAATGAAGGCAACCACTAAAAGAAAAATTAATTTTTTGGGGTACTGCCAACAACTGTTGAGTAGTAACGGCCAGATGGTCCATTTTCATCAGCATTGATTCCATCAGTAATAATGATTCAGCTGTAGCACCTTTTCGGTGCCTAGCTGCCATGCCACTCGAGGGAAGTACGAGGGTTGAGATACTGCCAGGTTGCCTAAGCCTAGACAGGGGAAGTCGAGATGCAGAGATCGGGTTCAAATCACGGATCTTCCGGTCAGTGAGTTCGCGCCTTAATGACTGAGCCACCTCGAGATCATTCCACCAGTAAGGACGAATAATGCAACCCAATGCGTTTAGCTATTATCAGTAAACTTGTGGAGTATTGATGGGAGAACGAAAAAACAACCATGCAGCTCATCAAACGAGTGGTTGTGTGTCCGTATTCCCATCAAAACGGTGGTTCCATCAGTTTTGAAAGAATCTTCAAGAATGTTCTAGTTTTTCTGATCCTCAACGAAGCTAAGATACCAAAGGCGGGACAGTCTTTTTAATTCGTATCACTCACCTTCGTCCTGTTTTCCAGCGTACAGGAAACCTCATTTTTATCTCAATTTATAGGATAACTGTGATCTTCAATTGTGGGCACAACACCCAAAATGTTTGCGAATTAATACATTCAGGCCAGGATGGATGAACTTCACACTAATACGGTGGCAGTGTGGGCGGGGTCATGCATTCATCCTCCAAGATGTACTGCTTTTTATGGCACCAGTACTGCTGGATCGCAAATGCCCCAGATAATCCTAGAAGTTAAAACCTGGCAAACCTAGTTCTCTTTGTCGCTTGTTTTTTAATGGGCGGGTCTGATGACCATACTAATCATAATAATAATAATAATAACAATAATAATAATACACAATAACCGTTCAGCTGTAACACCCTTTAGGTGCCTAGCACGGAGGCAACGAGGGCTGAGATACCGCACAAATGCCCAAGCCCAGACAGGAGTAATCGAGATGCCGAGATTGGATTCGAGTCACGGACCTTCCGGACCGCAAGTTGGCGCCTTATCCACTATCTCGAGTTCAATGATCATCTGACAACTCCATCACGTATCCTTGTCCTACCACCACCCGATCACAGCCTGAAGACAGGCTCCTGTGTGACGAATGGACCCGCATGAGTTCTCACTCGGTAGCGATGCTTAACACAAAGATAGGATCCTAAATTAGGAAAATTGGTATGTAGTTAAGGAACGTTGGATAAAGTCAGAAAAATGGTCAAATTTTCGCCGTAGAAACACAGTCGACGCAACATACATGCAATTAGTGCTCTGTGGTTACGGAAATATGGGGAAAATGTGCACTACGAATGAAACGGCTGCTAGTGGTGGACTTAGATGACTGGCCTGTGTAAACGGTAAGTTACGTGTTCTGTGTTACTGGAAGAACATTCACCACAATGTTGGGTAGTCTTTGTACGCGAGTTCCATGGAGAAATTCATGGAAAACTGAAAAAGAATCTCTATGAGAGGACGTCCTTATCTGGGAGTGTATCACAAGGTTGTACCAGGCGAATAACATCACCCAACAGCCCGCACAGTTGCAATATACCAGTTCGTTGATCCTCACTAGTCAGAAATCTTCAAGGACGATACCATAATAAAAAAACCGTGGGTTCGGAACCTGTCTGTCGGTTAGCTTAGTCTACTAGAGTGCCATTTAACTTCTTCCAAATGCATAGCCCATCCGTTTATATGGACAGTGATGGCTGCAGCAGAGTAGTCAGTATAGTCGTTCATCTAAACCTATGCAGCAACATTCAAGCAACAAGTCTTGTCAACAATAGGGACACGGAACAACTTACTCTGTAAAATGAGGCAGCTGTGAACCCATAATGCGGATTCTGAACAACATCATACAGGCAGCACACAGGAGAAGAACGATCAGCCGTTGAACTGGCCGACTTGGAATCAATGCACGAATAGTCTCATAATCCGATACCATCACCCGTTTGATATAGCTGAAACGCGGGATTGGCCACGATGCGGTCGCAAGTGCGGCGCTCGAACTATTGGTGGCGGATTTCTTTCTCAATCGATCTAGGAAGGACTGTGTTGTAGGCCAACAAATTCCGTGACTGTTCACAAATAAGTTACCTGATATGCCAGCGTAAATTCATATGCAAGCAGTATGCCAACCGTGGTGATGCACTGCTCCTTGCATAATGTACCAAGTGCCAACAGCAAACCAATCAGAAGAACACTGACCCAGTCTGTCATAGATAAAACAACAGATAGCCATGTAAGATGACGGAAAAACGCTTGGATCGTCTCATTCCACAAGAGAGTTATCGCCTAAAGAACTACGAAACTAAACCATTGGCCTTGAGCCAACGTCAGAGTGATGAAACCTCTCCCGTGTACCAGTGAATGATAGGGGGCTGATGACACTTGTCAATTCCATGATCACGCGAATTTCGACCAAATTCAAGAACGGCTTGTAACGATTATGTCAAGCAGCAAATATGCAGTAATGCGCCAGAGCTTTTCGGGAATACATAAAAGATGACCTAACCTCCAGAAGTTTCCCAGTGCTGACTGAACCAAAACACGCCCATTATCATGGGTGCTGCGCGGTACAGCGAATCCGTTAAAATCCTACCTGTCAAAACGACAACCTTGATGCGGTAAAATAAACTGAAGTCGTTTGAAAACATCATTTTGCGAGCAAAGTTGGGTGCACCAATAGTCGCCCGATTCACGCTATCTGGTGATGTAGCCGGATGAAGTGTTCGTTCCAGAAACCATCTACTAATCGAATAGCCGCCTGTTCAGTCAAAAATGGCAATGAAAAGTAGCGGAGTAATGCCTCCTTGTCCTATCTTCCCTAACTCCTACAGGTAAACAGTTCGCCGCAGTTGCTATCGAAAGGAAGTTAAATTGTTCTGGTTGTATGAGTGGCTGTTGTGCTGTTCAATGAGCTGGGCACTTTGGATGCAAACGCTTCGTCATTAATCGACGTGACGTCATCAGTGTGTAGCTACCGTAGCTACGATTAAACCATCGTTAAGCTAGCTATATACTGCAACACGCTAACAACCAGCTAGGCGAGGAGAATAACTAGCTGGTGATTCTTCCGCCAAGTAGCCAATGCTCAGTGAGAAGTCACGGAACCTAACTGAAAGTTTCTGGGGAAATGGTTGCTAATCCTCTCCGACATTGGGTGTTTTCCACACTAATGAAGCAAGTAAGAACGCTAAGGGATCGGAAGTTATATTCGTAAACATGTACAACAGCATGTCTGGCAAATTTTTCTTTGCCTCAGCTGTTTCCTGCGTGAAAAATGATCCAGGATGGTTAGGATACGGGAATTTCCTTTATGATTTGTCAGGGTCCATAGCTCCACGGCCACTTATTGTTTTCCAGAACAGTCAGGTTGCGCTAAGGTGACAAGAACCACACAACCAATACTTGCTCACCTATAAGTGTTGTCCGTATCAGTGACACACACAATAATACCTTCAAACAAAACTCCAAGTCAGTCATGGACTGAAGGTTATAAATCGTAAAAGGTTGTCTCGCGTTCAGCCTCGATGGGCGAACATAGGGGCACGTGGATGAGATATTTTTACACCATGCTTACACTACTCGACGGTATTAGTAGTTCACACTGCGGTAAAAGTGGGATGGACGGAAAATGCTGCCGCCAAACACCTTTGGTTGACAGCGAACTGCTACGCCGAGAATATCCACGAGATCGGGAATGTTAGAAGACTGATACTATTATAGCTTACGGGCGCCATAAATCAGCTACCTTTGTGGCAAACTAGTGAAATGTGGAGTGCTGGCAACGGTTGATACAGAACAGTGAACATAGCAGGATTGTTCATTTAGGTGAGTAAACGGCTAAGATACGAGGACACAGGTGTATCTGAGAATCACTGCATGTTTTAGTTTTCGTCCCTGGGAAACAGAGGTTTTCTTCGCTCAGCTGTAACATCTTTTCAGCGCCTAGCTGCAATGCCACTTGAAGGGAGCAGGAAGGCTGAGATACTGCCCGTTTGGCCAAGCCTATACAGGAGCCGTCGAGATACCGTGGTTGCATTCGAACCGCGGACCTTCTGGTCAGTAACTTCGCGCCTTGACCACTGATCCCTCTCGAACTCAAAGATATAAAGCGTATACTTAGAAATGCAGCTGTACCACACGTTCGCGAACCCGCCCGACAGAATCATAGGGTGCTATCAAACAGAGCAGCCAACAGGCTTGATGGTCCTTCAATTTACAGCACTCTTCCACGAGAAACACTATTGTAAGTACGTAACTCTTTCGACTGTGACCCACTCGAGGAAACAACCCCGAGAAACGGAAAAGGAGATAAATTCTGGTCCCATGAATTGCAATGCAAGTGTTAACTGTCATCGACACAGATATGCTATTGGATTACCGGTTTACGACTGCTGACACTTGGATGCTACTTCACACAGAGTTCACATTTATCTCCATCGATTGGTTTTAACCACATATCGCATAACCACTACGGTCACTCAGTAGTGGGTTTAAAGACAGTCATAAGGAAATGTCCAGCTACAGAAGCTAATTCTCATCAATTCCACATCTGGCTGGCTGTAACAGGTCGGACCTCGCACAAACAATCAGGAGCCAATGAGAGAACCAAGTTAGCTTGGCAGTTAGGGTACGAAACTACTGACTGGAAGGCCCGTGGTCCGAACCTGACCCTGGCTTTCCGACTGCATCAGTCTAGGTTTGAACAGATCGGCAGTATATTACCTCTCGTACCTCCGAGTTGCACGAAAACTATGCACTGAAAAAGGCCACCGAGGAAGGACTATTATCACCTCTCATTTCAGTGGGAAATCGACTCGCACTCTCAGCACGAGCGTGGTATCGATTGCTAAGCAGACGGTAACGCTTGTTTGACATCAAATGGCTGAGTACGCCTGTGAATTGCAGGTTATTTGCCCTGACAAACCTATCGCCGTGTTAGTTTGCATCGCGCGAGCGTCCACTTACACATCGCGACAGGGGAACATTGAGGCAATGCTGCCATAAACTGCTAAGGGACGGTCAGCAAGCTTGTGCCCGCTACCACTGTGTATAACGGGGAAACACGGGTTCGTGAATTTAAGACTTGAATCGAGGCGGAAAATCAACGGAAACTACCTAAATGGTGGGCGCTAGATCGATGCAAATTCTAAGCTGATTCAGGAAGAGTGCACTCATAAGGAAAGGATGTTGAATAATAGGGCTAAGCGTAATAGGAAATTCATTAAACAGAGGACTGTTTTCAACCGCATTTGGACAGTCAGATTGTCAGTGGATGGTACTTATTACACAAACCCACCGAAAGGGGATTTCCAGTTACGGATTTGCAAAATAGATGAATATACGGAGGAGTTAATAAAGAGGGGGCAAAATGCTCTATATCACACAGAAAAGCTGGTCAAAGCACCCGGACATGGCTAGCATTTAATTAAGCCGTTGTGAAAAGTGAGATACGTCTTTACAAGTCAACTGTTCCTGTTGCGAAAGTATTATGGTGCCTCATCCCAACACACACACACACACGAGGAGGTTTTGACCATTATATAAGGAACTTTCAGGATCAATCTAACGATTGGATCATGTAGAATTACTTCGTATCAGAGAAACTATGTCCGATCGATAAAAAATAAACACCTTATAAACCACACATTCAGGGTGCGCAGTGTGTTGTCTGTGCAACTTGTTCAAAAGTGCGTAACATAAGAAATTTCACGTAGACTTGTTTTATCATTACACGAGACTTGGTGACAGTCAGCAGGAAAATCACGTGCTTACGAAAAATCCCACTCGAAGAGCGAACACATTCATAATACATCAGGATGACTAATGTTATAAGGGCAGAAAGTAGCTCCGCTCTTCCAACGACTCCCGTAACCTAAAAGTAAGAAGACATCATAATTCATAAAAGCGCTTACGGCTTCCGTGTGCACCGGATGCACAGCGAAATACAGACTGCTGACGAGCGCAGCATCCGGTTCGAGAAATTTCGTACAAAGCCTAAGCAGCTGCCTTATAGAATAAATTATTACCTGTAGAAGGCGATGCAAACGGTTGAATGTAATGCAACATTGACAGCATGATAGCCAACAGGATCAAGCTGGTGCAGCAAATAGTTGAATCGAAAAGTCAGAACAGTCACTGGTCTGTAGGATTTGTGGCTTCTTTCCTTTTTGAAAAATTCCGTTATACTGAAAGACACAACGTTTACCTCCTTCATTGGGGTACCCCAGAAGTCATTAAAAAATAGATCGGTCCAATTGGTTGACGGTCGTAGATCGGGATTGTCTTTGATGGCGGATGCATCGTCGAATACAAACCCACAAAATAAAGCATTCCAATAGACGACAAAAGTGACCAGAGCAAGAAAGCTAGCTTCCCAATGAACCATCATTGTTCGAATGGCTATCTACGATCCAAGTGCTTCGCAGATTCCGTAAAAACCATCGTCTTCAGAGAAGATACTGAAATTATTACGAACATACACGTACATCAGGGGCACGTCGTTTCCAGTTGTTACAGCTTCGGTCACCCGAAAGTTGGGGAGGTGAATATACAGCCAAGCAGTGAAGGCGATAGTATAATCAGTTCGCTCCCATTGGTTATCTGGAAAAAAAAACAGGAAATCGGGTAGCTGCGCATTGAGGACACTAACACTGATGCAGGGGCGCTACTGACTGCGTGACTGAGCTATGTCTACCACTGTCAGTACTCATTGATGAGTTTAGCCCTGGGGACCCCATGCAGGGAGGCAGTAACAAACAACTGGCTGGTGCTTTCACACCTCGTTGCCAAGGCATGGAGTGTCTACTTCTCAGTCGCTTCCATGCAGCATAGGGCCACGTGAAAAGAGCTCTGTGGGATAAACGGCCCTCTGACATGCGAAGTAAATGTTCTGGCCAATGTCCAATTGATGAATCTGAGCACAGGTGTCTTTAATTAACGAGAACCTTTAGTGTCGTGTCTTGACCAAGGTTGCACAGGTTGCTCGATGCAAAAGATGACCTTGGTACAGAGTAATCCGAAGGAGTCAAGGAGGTCCATCCGATGAAAGTGCCCAACAATTCATATCACGCCGACTTCAACTGTGGAGTATCCTTGTTCAGGAAAACGGTGTACAGAGGGAAGGAACGTGCCATCTATGGGGAATCCCTCTCACACTACATGCGTCAATTTTCCTGTGCGCGATCTTTTTGGACAAAGAGGAGGAGCAGAAACCGTGATTGCACAGGGTGTGGAGGTTCACCCTTCTCTTTGGTGGCCAAACAGTAGATCCTACATGCTGGGTCAAACCGTTTAGCGGGTTGGTGACGAACGTGCTCACTTGCCAGGGGAGAACTTCAACCCCTCGGGCGTTCAAGCAATGTAAACTATTCAGAAAAACACAATTTCACTTGCCAATACAAGTCATCCCATTCAACCCACGATGAGATTAACGAATCCATCTATTCAGGACCAAAAACTCACCCTGTTTGCTCTATGGTCTGAAAACTTGGAGGCATACGACAATAAACCCAACCACCCCAAAAACCGGTTCTTTTGTCCCAGAAGTGCAAGCAGTCTAAACTATCAAGATCTTTCACTGTTATTCGTCTTAACACAACTTATGTATCTGAGTTGGCACATGCAGGACATAGGATGCGAGAATAAAAACAACAGAGTCAGCACTGATAACCTACGGAAACAGGCACCAAGGCGAGTGTCAACCAGGCTCTCCTAAAACCAACCTTCCACAAATCAAGGACCCACGACCACAAAGTTTTTTTTTTCAGGTTCACTGAAGACAGGAAACTGGTACTACAGGCAGCGTATAACCCAGCAGATGTACCAGAATCTACACTGACGACCATAGGAACAAGCATTTAGCGGAGTACTGCGGGTCTTTCCGCGGCTACCATTTAATGCAACAGCCAGGAATTATTCACCTACCTTCCCCTCTAAGCCAATCGTCTATACGCCTCGGTTAACCACAGACATGACTACTGTTGGTGAAATTTCCTCCTTATGGTGTATCAGCTCCAAAATTAGTCCCGCAGTCAATACCCACCAATGAAATCTTCGGAAAACCACGCAGTCAGAAACCTGCACTTTTCCCTAAAGATATGACAGGTCACGGAGGGACTGCCTCTCCTGGATTATGGGTTTCCCTGGGTGTTCAATGCTGACACTGAAATGACGCCTCATATGAATATTATAAACCTCCCACAATAAGTGATTCAAGTATCCGATAATGCCCGAGTGCCCGTACAAGAGAAGCCAACTAGCCGAACCGCGCAATTAACCGCAACCAGCCTGCACTGCTTAACGCTACACCTTTCAAACGCTTCTACTTCCACCCCAAAACGTTTTCAGCAACTACCTCGAATTTGAAAGATACAAACCGCAACACTGCTAGGTCATGATTGCTGTTGCTAAAATTTGGGTCCTTTGTGACACCACCGAAACACAAATCCCCTTCCCATGCACCCATCTAATTGAGCACAGGAAAACAGCAACAAATGAAACCTTGAGGTGCCTGCTTCCTTCCTCACATCTGCATAAATTCATTTCGACCTATCATGGGATGCAGTTCAGGTCCGCGGAAATAAAGAAGGTCGACCGTTCGGGAGCAATACCTGAAACCAAAGCGAAGTAAACTGGCAGGCAGGCAGAAACGAGGCGGAAGGGAACAACCGGCCGATAGATTACGTTAATGCCCATTAAGGTTTAGCGAAACGTCAAAGAAAAAAGTTCAAGGACAGATAACACACAGATGAAAGAGACAAGCAGTATGGGGGGCA
Source organism: Opisthorchis felineus (assembly GCA_004794785.1). Classification (NCBI taxonomy): domain Eukaryota; kingdom Metazoa; phylum Platyhelminthes; class Trematoda; order Opisthorchiida; family Opisthorchiidae; genus Opisthorchis; species Opisthorchis felineus. Next base: position 31,266 of record SJOL01004525.1, on the reverse strand, counting down.
TTATTAACCTCTCTTCCTAGAAAGCTGATAGACGGTGTCTCCGATGAGGAAACACAAGTGCAAGTAGAGAAAAGGAAATTATGCCCAAACGACAAATTAGAAGGGCACAGCAAACTGAGGAGCCGCCACTCCTTGGAGATTATTAGTCGACCTCCTTTTACCAGTAACCTCTCAATTGACCGGTTGATGTTTTTTGGCCCACCACAGCGGTCAAGATGTCCGCATTAGACTGCACAGATAGATAAACGATAAAAAGTTGTTGATCAGGTGCACAAAAGACCAACCGGTAACTACGCAGCTGAAGTGGAGGGGCCGCCGCTCTCATGTGTCATGAAGACGACTGATAGGAGCAAGGGGAGGTGATGCGTACTTAGCCGGTAGCACTATCAATACGATAGGTGCATGCATCCTCATCTCATCGCCAAAAACATAAAACAACGCGGAAAATACGAGACGCAGAAGTGATATTGAAAATTTGACAGTACCGAGACAAAGCTCAAAATACCAAGCTCAAACAAACTCACCAAGAGATAGAAAACGCGCTTTGTAACTCCGACCCAACAGTGAATGAATTCGCTACGACCCAGTGGAAGACGCAGGTCGGTATCGCGGAAATGAAGAAGTGTTTATGAGCGATGTTCATCAGTATACTGTACACGAAGGTTCACGCGGAAATGAAACAAACACCACATAGCAGCCAGTACAATACTTTGATGCGAACACGGCGAAGCGCGGAGTTCAGTTCAGAGGCAGCTAATCAGGAAGCAAAGGACAAGTACTCCGGGAGTCACCCCATTGCTCCATCATGCAATGGCCTAGGCAAAAGACATTTTATAACCGAGTGGCCGTATTTTGGGCTTCACAATTTGACACATGCGGGCCAGTTTGTTCGAAGTTGGAAAAGCTCAAAAACCTTGCCGGATATGTCCAGAGGCAAGTAGATAGAAGCTGTCAACCAACCTTGCAGGTGCCTCAGAAATCGACACAAAATAGGGAATACCGACGGATGATTCAACCCCTTTCCTGGAAAGCGCAAAACCAGGGGACGTCCACAAGAAGGGACTGATAACCTGGGTTGCAGGAAGCTGCGTTTAACCCCCAAAAGATGTAGAGATGTGGGCGAATGAGGTAATGAGTTGAAGCGGTATAAGGGTATTATGCCGTATAAGGAACAACGATTACGTTTTTCTGATTCGTTGTCTTATGAGTCGGTCAGTGCTAACCACTCTATCAATGCAGTGGTCAACAGTCGAACCTCGCCAAGTCACATAAGCACGGTGATTTTTTCGAACAAAAACCAAGCTGCCTAGGTCCACACTGGCTTCAAAGGCACGGATTACGGACGCTAACGTTATCTTATGCTAGTTTCTCATTTTAAGACGCAATACTCGTACCACGTCAACCTAAGCCGCACGTGCAACGAAATAATGGCGTATTCGTACCGCGCAAGTGGAAAACAGGACACTGAAGATTGCTGCTTTCGTAATAGGTCTCCCTAGTTTTTAAGCCACGGAAATTTCCGCCGCTTTGTACACAAGCAATCAGGTTCACGGGGCAGGTCAGAACGTGCTCGAACGCGTGCCAAACTTATTCACTGCAGATGCACCTGTTCCTCTTGAATTCCGCTTTGTTAAAGTTACCGGGTATCAGCACCCGAGATGGTTATAAATTATCTGTCGCAGTTGTTCACCCAAACCTATAGATGCCGTACTCTCTCAATAACGAAGGTACAGTACACGTTGTGTATCATTACCAGATAAAAATTGCGCAAGTGGATTCAACTTAATCTGCACGGTAGGCTAGATAGGCAGAAGATCAAGGATAACGAACAAACAATATTTGATTCACTCAAGTCAAGTCAGCAAGAGACATTCACATGGAAAATATACATGAATTGCAAAGAACCAGAATTTTCGTACAAAAGGCTGATAAGGCGCAAAAAACAGGGAACGGGGTCAGGAACAGGCATCTTTAATTAAGATAGAAATGTCATTCAGGCTCTGGTTTGAGTGCATCAAAGGCTGGACCGAGAACGAATTCATTCGGATCATTGGTAAATTCTGAAAGCATGGGTTCAGTTGCAGATGAATCGGGAGATTCCGGTGGATTTCGGCATGTTGAAGATGCGTCAAGTCTTTCTGTGTGATACCTGCGATGGGCTACAAGAGCCTGTTTGTTGAAATACATTCTCTCGCAACCAGGGAACCCACATGCGATTAAACATTCAGGATGAGATGCTTGTACGTGAAATTTTAACGAATGCCGATCGGCGAAAGACTGATGGCAGTTAGGAATGCTGCATGGAAAGCGAGGAGGATCCAAATTCGATATTCCAGTGGTTCTATTGATGTGAACTTTGAGATGGTTGCGATATTCGGTGTTAGTGGCGCATCCTTTACCGCATCCCGGATACTCACAAAAGAAAGGATACTCTCCTGTGTGCTTGTAAGAGTGCACTCGAAGTGAACGCTCCGAAAGTAGGACGCTGGAACAGCCAGGATGCATACACGGATAGCTCGGCCGTTCATGTTTTTTTAAATGAACTAAAGCGTGTTCTTTAAGATGTATACTTTGCCGAAAACTCAATCCACAACCTGGGTAGGTGCAGACATGAGGTCGATGGTCTCTATGTCCTCTCAAGTGATCACGCAAAGAAGAGCGTTGCATGTACACTTTGAAGCAGCCGGGCTGATTGCAGTAGTAGCGAGGACGGTCGCGCGGGTCTAAATGCAGCTCCCGGTGACTATTGAGGTTCGCCGAGTTCCGACATCGAAAACTGCAGCCGGGGAACCCACATTCAAAGGGTTGTTCGCCTGTATGCTGCAGCATGTGCTGTTTTAAGCTTTGAGGTGTTGACAGAACACGACCACATCCTGGAAACGAGCAAGAACGTGGTTTCTGAGGTCGTCCTGACCGTCCAGTTGCAGCACGTTTCTGTGTAACCATCGGATTAGCACTATCCCCAGTGAGTTCGTCTAACACGACGGTTCGAGGACGCCGAAGTTTACTACGGACTTCGTTTTGTTTCACTGACGGTTCCTCAATTTTCATTGCAAAGTCAATGAACTCTTTCAGTGACATCGTTCCGGATGGGTCGAAATCTTGTGTTTCCATTATGAAGCTCTCGATGAGTAAAGGCAACGTATCAAACAGCTCACAGCAGCGTCAGTAATCACTCCTCACATGAGAAGAGACCTCCGGACTGCACAAACATCAATCCGTAAGTTGGCTTCGTAAGGAGGGAAACATCGGAAAAGCCTCAGGGCAGGCTACAAGGAGGAAAATACGAACGAAACACAGTTGTAGAATACCAGATAAGTAGAGTGGCAGACAGCGTGCGAGTACATGATTGTTTGGGCTTAAAGCCGAAATTACCCCCAAAACTGTACAACTGTTGGCACTTGTGTTCAAAATGCTATACCTGCATTTACGAGGCATTTTACGTGCTACACAGACATAGCTGACAGAACATCAAGATATTGTTGATGCACTGAAAATATAAATGAGGGTTGCGAATCGAGGCAGCACAGGTTGACGCATGCTGTTCTGCCGCCGCTGTCGGAAATTGCCTTTATGCCCTTCGGGTGTTTCAGTTTCAACTCAGTCAGCTATAGGTCATTTAAATCTGTGACTAAGAAAGTATTTCTGTCATTCACAATTATCGGATGAAGTCAGGAAAATTGACCCCGTCTTCTCTAAATTGTTCACATAATTCACAGAAGTTATAGCGCTGACATTTCATTGCTTTATATATATTAACAACACTAGATAATCCGAAAAAATATCTGAAAAAAGGTGTGGACACGAGTATGTATGATAAAATTTACCCCGGACGTTCTCTTCATTGGTATAGATAACTTTCTGGATTTACGCAAGATCGATGTCCTGGACATTGGTTGATAATTTCAAATATCAGTATCTGTGAGGCCTTTTGGTGAGTAATTTATGAGTACACATTTTAACATGCAACTTGTCGACACCCAAACACTGAAATTGTTCTACGCTTCATTCGTCACCTTTCTCAGCACAAGCACATGCTCGAAACCGGATAAGCAAAGTATGAAAATGGGTTGTGATTTATTCGCGTTGTTCAGAAACGGGATGCGAAAGACGCGAAAATGAGTAACTGCCTCAGAATCAATCGTAGCAATCGTAGTTGAGGAAGGTACGAACACTCGCATGGAATGATGCACAACATCCATGTGTAAGAAGTAGCAAAGAAGAGGATGGAGGTCACCGATCAGTTGAACAATGTTTGGGACCGATTAGGAGGTCATCGTTTCAGAAAGATCTCGTACCCAGATAATAAAAATTCGTCCAGTGGTAAGGTTCTGTCTCTGCTCGACATTTAAGCAGAGCACTCGAAAAAGGTTGGTCTAGATGGTATACGATTAAACCAGGACCGCCTGTACGGAACCAAGGCCTTTCATCCATTAAAAAAGCCTTACTGACATATTAGGGTCTGTATGGCAGGGAGAGCATACAGAATGAGGGGATAGCTTTCCCGATGTGACTGACAAAATGGTGGATGGAGCCAGTGAAACGCAGCACGAGGCAAGTTTCTAGTAGAAAGAATGAGGTCTGCGTTACTACAATAGGAGCACGACTCATCATCATCATCATCATCATCATCATCGTCATTAGCATCATTATCAAAGACAGACACATCAGTGTTGACACTGATGCTTCACTGCCGACAAACATACAGTTTGTCTAATCATAGTTAAAGCCTTGGAGTGAAAAGTAGAGAAGAGTGGGTGAGGGAGGGGACCTAGTGCTGGTCCACTGCAGGCATTCTGAGGTGCCGACTGTTCCAACCATATGGGTTAAGTCCCACGCCGGCTGCAACATGGCTACCGGCTACTTGCGACGCCTACCTTCGTCACATGAGACGCAAGTAGGAGAGCACAAAGTGAGATGGGAAGAGAGCGAATTTGCCATATCTTTACCTGCTTGGGCAATGCTGAGTCTTCAGCAACCTTATGAGTGGTGTATTATGTTAAAGACCTTGCTTATAGTCTTAGTGACGTAAGTATGCCGTCTGCCAGGGTGAAGAGCTAAACTCCCACGCAATCAGGGGCTGGATACCCTAGCTGATGTGCCGAATCGCAAAACCAGCGGCCCTGTTTCCTTCACTCAATCATACCCACTTCCTAAACTGAGATTTCCTCGTTCTCTCCTCTACACGTTATCGTTCTTTCATGTTTTGGCTTTGTCGACGACCAGCGACCGAGGGGACCAGGACAACCGTGCGGCGCATGGCAGCAGAACAAAAGATGACAGTAAACAGTTCGAAGTATAGGTAGGCAAATAAATGCCAACAAGCCTTCAACGCTTGGAAGAGGGTTCTTATGAGCAGCAGGGTACTAGAGTTCCCAGACTTCTCGAAACTACGTCCAATAAAGACCGAACAGTCGGTAGCCAGTGTGCCTCCCTGTCTTAAATTCAGGTGAGCAAAGCTATTGCGAGACGATGAACAAGGTACTAGCTACCTTATGGGATGTAGAAACGTTCAAACCATAAATCAGGGGACAAAATTTTCCATTTGGATTGATCGTGATCCGTTAACACATCTGTCCTTCACGAAAGACTACCAAGGACTCCCAGCTAGATGGTAATTATTTTTACAGGGATTTGATTTGGCCTTGAAACCCACTCCAGGGAAATTTGGTCCGACAGCCGACGCACTATGCAGGAGAATCATGCGCCCGACGCCCAATGCTGCCTCGAGTGGAACCGGACGATCTTTGAACGTGCAACCCAGAGTTTCCTTAACAATCGCAATCGTTCAGCTGTAACACCCTTTCGGGGCATAGCTGCCACATCACCCGAAGGAAGCATGAGGGCTGAGGTACTCTCAGGTTGCCCACGCCTTCAGAGAAGTTGAGATGATGGGGTTGGGTTCAAACCGTTGACCTTCGTATCAGTAAGTTCGCGCCACAGCCAGTTAGCTATCTCGGGCTTTCAATAAAGTCACACGACCAACAGAGGCCATGGAAGGTTAAATGTTCCCGTGAGACGACCGGCTCCTGAAGAGGATTTCAAGTAGAGAGCGAGAAATAACATGAGGCTGACCAAAACGTTTGCGCGGAATCTCCGGAGCCCTGGAGTATGCTACCTCCGGTAAGAGCATCACATATTCTTCAAAGGATGCTTTCGCATCGCCTTGACAATAGTGGACCAAATACGGGAGCCGCTGACCGGCGTCCTTTACCTTTCTCTAAATATAGATCTCAAACGTGGTGTGTGGGCCTCTAGTAATGATTTGGATTACCACCAAAATGTGATAGATCTACCTTGGGTAGTTCCACGGTGGCTGTCACTAAGGTGATGGAAATGACCGGTTTTGGCCCCGAAGATGACCGTTTAATATCACCAGCATATCCTAGGGGTATATAACTTATCTGGGAGGGTTTCAGGTAGTGCGTTAACCGGTCAGTTGAGATTACTATTTCCTGGACTTCATCTGGTGAGTCTTTTTTGGCCTCCAACTCTATCTTAGGTAGCTCCGTTTAGTTCTGTGCCTCTAGGAGAGCCCGCTGCAGTTCCACCCCTCGCTTAACCCGATATTCCTGGAGCTGAGCAATCGTAAAAGCTTTCAAAGCTACATTACTTTTGTGAGTAGATGCAAAAACTGACGTACAAGAACCAGGGACCGAAGCAAGCTGCTTGAGAATTGGAGAGCCAGATCGTTGTCAGCCTCTTTGCTGCCACACTTGGCACACTTTTTGTCGAAGTCGTCTACGCAACAGTTGTCTCATATGAACTCGTTCCAGCCGGGTGACCCGGTTTGTCACTCAAGTACTACCATTCCACGAGGAAAATGGCGAAGAATTCCTCCGCACAGTTCATTCCTCCCGAAAATATTCCAACGACAAACCTCCAGGGTCAGTCGCTGGCCAGGTAGACTGTATTACTCTTAATGAACCTCTTCTCCGTTAATAACAAATCCCGCTCCAGTGTATTGCGAACGCAAATCACCCGAACAAGTCAAAGTCACAACGACCGATAAAGCTACCTGGCACGTGACTGGCCGAAACGAAGTTCTGGCTAATGTTTTAGATTCAGCACCCACTATTCAATCTTCATTAATTCAAGAGCTTAAAAGTCTTCGTGGATGTTCTGCAGATCCAGTGAAACAGTAGTTCCCGAATGCTCCGCGCAGGGTGGCGGCAATCCCAATACAATACTAAAGATAAGTGGTTGGTGCCCTCGGCATAAGTTGTTTCAGGCCCTCGGCAATCAATTGTGACAAAAGAGTCGACAGCAGGTTGTCGTTGATCACCCAAACGAGCGAAGTGCGCATAAATGGAAAAGTTGCTAATAAGTGTGGAAACAGGGGGGAAATTTAATTGTGCTTTTTCGTCCCACCATCTATATAGAGTGATGGCAACAAGGGCTAAGAGGACGTTGGAAATCAAAGCAAGTTGTTGAATATGTGAGACAGGTTTTTAATCTGAGGCTATCTAATAGATAGGTGAACCTTCTTTCATTCGGGAGTCGATGCTGTCCAATCAACTGGCAAGTAGCTGGGCACAGAAGTGATCCATCTTTCAGTGTAAGGTGGCAACGTTTTCCTGCAAGCGTTCCGGGAACATGAGCAAAAACGGGGTAGCATGATAGAATAGTTGTTCCCGTGCCAGAATGGACTGTGAAGTTAGAGTCGGTGCACAAGCGTGTCTCCACGTCGAAGTTTCGGAAACAGCTGGCCTATGATAATTCCGACATATTTTATAAGCTTCATCGATGGCGCGCGGCTGGAGCCTGGCAGATGAAAGACGCTTGGCCAGAGCCTCCGGTATGCTGAACCCAAACGGTCTGATATATTTGACGGTGGGTGTGGGGGACGCAACACCGGCTAGACTTGAGTCACTTTCGAGGCATGGCACAATGCCATAGAATGATCTGAGGATGAGTGGGCACCATAGAATTGGCTTAACTGAAGGGAGGAACGAGGAAGAAATTTGGAGTGTCCGGCGCAGCGGCCGCGATTTGGCTGCCCAATAGAACGGAAGACACAAAAGCCGGCCATTAGTAAACAGTGAGCATTTGTCCGCTCGTCTTTCATCTGTGGGTTGCAAATAGCGCATAAAAGCATCTTACGACGAGCAGATACTAGTCTTTTGGGCCAGATTTGTAGAAGCATTAGGAAAGAGTCATTTGGTTTTCCGCAATTTCTGGTCCGACAGCCATATGCACCTGTTTGAGAAGACACGGATCCAGTCCAATACGATAAACGCAAGGGATGGTGTCTTGCCGCCGGCTTCCATTGAGCTGATCACTGGTGTTCCGAATGGTGGGAGCCCAACCAGCTTGATAGAATTCACCGTGTACGTTGTACGGATGAGCGCTCCCAAGGCAGATTCTGGAATCACCAATTCCGTACTGCCAGCTTCCGCTATAAAACAAACTATCGCCGAATAGAATCAAAAGTCGCCACGTCCAGTAAGCAGGGTAGCCCAAACTGTTAATGTAACTGGAGAGATTTGCCATAAATCTTCGTGCATTTAACAGCATGCTGAGAATTCGGGAATTGATGGGGTGTAGTGCATTTACAAAGATTTTTGATGAGATAGCTGCCGATTGGAAATGCGCTGCCCCCAAGTAGAGTTAAAGTTTGGTGGGCTAAAAAAACCTGAATTCCGACAAACTGTTATGAGACAGCGACAAATTAACCTACAACTTCACCCAATTTAAGTTCTAGTTGTTGCCCCCAATAAGAAGCTACATGTGCATTGAAAACAATAAAGTTTTCTTGACGGGCTTCAGCTCTGTCAGATATAGTAGCGCCAAGGACACCTTTAAATTGCTCGCAGTGAGCTCAAGACAACTGAAGAAAGCACCACCAAGTTGGGAAGTTTGCCACTGAGGAGATAGGTGGTTACTGTTGGTAACGAGTCGATCTTTCAGTTGTGTGCCCAGTTGGTCGCAAAAGCTGCATTCGTTGGCATCGGTCGTGAGCTCATGACGCAGGACTCGTTCGGGATGAGGGATCCATTAGAGTTCAACGACAATTTTGTGGCTTTACGCCGTACATTTTCGGGCATATTGGCTTCACGTTTTGGCCAGGAAAGCCACACAAAACTGCGGTAGTCATTAAGGGTGAACAAAAGCAGTATACGGTACGGTGGGAGTAGGCCGATCTGGATTATTGGATTACTGTGGGAGAGGAAAAAGCCTTATCGCTCTCTTCGAGGAATGGAGGACTACCGTATAAGAGGCAGAATCCTGCTAAATCCCAAGTCCAAAGTCTGTTGTCAGTGTCCGTGGGAACTGGGAAGGTTTTGGTCTTACAGACAAGTGAAGGAAAGTAGAGGATGTGTTTTGGACAGATATATGGAAGACACTTTACAGGATGTGGAACAATCGCGGAGCAAAAAGCGCTCTATAATTTTTAAACATTCAAAATCGCGGCTAGCGTGTAGCCTAAAACGGAAACAGGTAAGGATGCGAACGCAAGTGCCAGTTACATTTCCGCGAACCATCTGTAGTCACCGACTGACTGCTCTGGTGTAAAGTTTGCCCTTGATATGCCAGGCCGATTTCAGAGCTCGGTAAGCTCAGTAGACGTAAAAGTCCTTCGTTTGCATATGCTTAGGAATTTCTAGCTTTCAGTGGACACATGGACTTTAAACGATATCAGAACTGGGAAATCCCTCCTGGAACTTATCTTGGGCAGCTCTTCGGTGGAAATTCCCGCCTCAGTGCTATGCGTGGCACTAAAAGTTACAAGGTTCGCGACTCACTCGGTGCGTCGCGCCAATCGTAACCCAGTGTAGTAATCGAATGATTCGTTGCTTACGATTCGACCGCGGTGTGTACGGAATGTTGGAGAGAGAGAACGCAAGTTATGGCCTTTGTACGAATGTGTTTGACGGAGGAATAGGGAAGGTGGACGGGCTGACCCTGAAGCAAATCGCTAGCAGATGACACGACTCATGATTGTTAACTTTATATCACGGCTCGGATGCAGGTTAAAAATCGATGGACGACATTGCAATTGGAGGCTGACAGCTGGGTACCCCTCGTGAAGCTTCACGGCCAGCGGGATAGTCTTCGGCGTATCCTGGCACCGAAATTTAATAGCAACATTAGAGGTATGTTTGGAGACTGAATGAGCTTCGTCAGTAGGAGGTAGGATTATACAAGTCCAGCAACTTCGGACCCGTTGCGCCGGGCCGCTGATTAAAAAGTCAAGTCATTTTAAGCCTATTTATACTCTTGCACTGCGCATCCAAAATCGCAGTATGAAATACGGTGTATTTTCCTCGTACGCGTACGCCCCAGGAGGCACGCCCCAACAAGACTTTCCCCTGGCCTGTTCTCTGTCTGTGCGGGGTAGTAACGTCTGTAAAATAACATCAAGCAACCGAAAGGGCTTTGACTGACCCACCGAGGGTGTGCCACGCTAAGCGTTTCTTCGTATGAAGAATGGCTTAAAAAATTCCGTGGGCATACAGAGAACCCGAAAATTGAACATTACGATAACATGTGTACAGTGCACAAGCAACGATGCGACTAACCAATCGGAACGAACCCAAGCAAAACCTGGTTGGATGGCAGAAAACGTGAAATACCACATATCACAGAGGACGTGCAGGGCAAATGTAAACTCTTTATGCGGGTATCACTTTAAATCCTGTAAGTCATTTAACCGCAGCATTCGTAGCCGAGAATTAGCGAGAATGCAAACTGCAAAGTCATAAGTTACAGCAGCGGTACTGGCTTCGAACGTGGCGGAGCTGACGATGGAGTGAATGTTTTCTCGACGGTGATGTGTTGGGGGCCTCAAGTTAGATCGGCTCAAGTCGATCGGTACTGGCAGCCTCAGCTTTTACCTAACACCACACGATGAGATTCTGCTCTTCACGTTGGGTTGCGTTATAGTAGTGCCCGTATGGATGCTCTAGTTATTTCCTACCCTAACTGATGCGAAGAAAAACTTGAGTGTCCTCAGGCCCTGTGAAACAAATCCATTGTGCCTTGACTGGCGCCGATTGTAGGGCACAAGCGGCGTAATCTAGCGGCAAGATGCCTGGCAAACGTTGCGCCTGTGGCGTTTTGTACCTTCCTCTTTCTTTCATTATAACGTTACGCATTTCATCAATTCCATAAACGTTTTTTGTTTGAATACGCAAAACCACAAAAACGCGCATATGTACAATTTACATACAATACAGGCGTGTTCACGTACCAGTACTTTCTATTCTCAATTCGCTTGCGCTCACGGCGGTCATTCGCGAGCTTCATGTGCTAACTCTAGTATCAAAACATTTCAGACCGTCTTCGGAGTTTATTGTATGTGAGAGCTATCCGAAAGAAGACCCCTGGACATCCACGATCGGATTATTATTTATTCACTGACCTGGGCCAACGATGAACTATTTTAAAGAGAACAATTCTTAGTGAGTCTGTTCCATTCGACCCTTTTTATTATTGTGTATTCGATTCAGAGTAATTATGTTTATTTATTTGCCACACTCCTGGTAAAGTAGCTTTTTGGGTATCCATACCACTACACGCCATAGGGAGAAATTTGTGCTTTAGAGGAATAGTGGAGGACACAACGGCTGGCTATGAATTAGCTTGGTGCCTCAAAAGCGTAAGGCCGCATTGATTGCTGAACTCAGGCCCAGGAGACCATGGGATGGAATCGGTCTAATAGGTGGCAATAGCAGCATTGATCGATGCCTCAAGCTAACGGTATAAATTTTCATGCAAGTTGTCTGGCTACGAATGTTACTACCGCAGTGTGGATGCGACGGACGCCTGACTCATTAAGAGCCTCTTCGAACTGGGTGCTCTCGAAGTGTGAATCCCTAGTTGTGACGACAGTCAACTGGCAGCCGTACACAGAGACCCAGCGTTCGGGAAAACCTGCGTCTGGTTTGAGGACGGTTCCATTCAACCGCGTATTGCGCCTGGTGATGGCCGTCAGGTCGACCATATCGCCGGATGAAGCGAGGGGTCTGAAATTACTTATGGTTGTGGGGCGAATGTAGGCGCACCCGCGGAAAGTGACATTTGGGCGGCTTAAGTTGGCAAGTCTGCAAGGCAATCAAGGAGGGGCTCACTCAGGTTCAATTTTTTGTCCGCCAACCCAGTCGTACCGAGCTAAGACCAGCTTGGTTGTGGTCCACATACCTGGGCGGATAATTCCATGTGGATTATGTAGGCTTGATCTGTAAAAAGGTAAGGCACAAAGGGTGAGGGTTTTCAGCGGATACGTAACATCAGTTCCGTTCACCAGGATTTGGTAATGGTTGGTTGACCACGCGAAAAAGAAAGCTTCCATTCGTTGGACTTGGTCGCAGCACTAAGTCTGTCGTACACGAAACCTCAGCTGACAGTGGTAATGAAGTGTCGGTTGTTGGTGTGTTTGGGAGGTCTTTGTCGGACGTCCATGAAATTCAAGCCACACAACAAAGTTACCAAAAAGCCCTCAACAAATCTTTATTCTGAATGGCTGCAAAACGGGAGGACCACAAATGATCACCAATGGTCGACGCTCCAGCGCAAAACTATAATATCGGACGGCAGAAAAGCTCGTTAAGAACCCATGTCCGAAACTACCCTTGCCGTGTCTCCGGTTGCAGCGACAGTTTGGAGAAGACAGCAAGAGTTTTCCATTAACCTGCAGACCGTTGCTGTAAAGCAGCTCCAACAGCCCCTTCGGAGCCAGCTTCAGGAACGCTCAACGGTTCGGAGGTGGAACTGTTGAGGTATTGTGGCCGAAGCCAGCACTTAACTAACTGCCACTAAGGTACACTGAGCTTAGGCTGAAAGCCCAGTTGCACGATTCGTTCGACCTCCGGGCAAGCAACAACAGCACAACAGATAACAAAAGGGCGATAGTAACATATAATTCCACCGAACAGGAAAAGAACAGTCAGGATTGTGGGAAGAAGTGCCAAGAGCATATTTGACCTTGTCTTCCACTGTGCAGCAGCCGTGCCGATCGATACCGTGTTCAAGACAACCCTTTTGCGGTGTGGCAGGTGTTACATATGGATAGTCGTTTGATGGTGGGCTAAATGACCCAAAAGAGATGTAAGGTAAGTTTCGAGCTTTTCTTCTGACACGCTGTCCTCGAGCAGATCGTTCAAACATGGTCATATAAAGTCTAAACAATGATCAGTTGATGTTGTTGATGGTAATGAAACAACAAAGAATTGAGCCGCATTTGGAAAAAAGTGGCATGCGTAATTATCGGTATAGGTTAAACGGTGTGATGATAGCATTCCGTAAGATGTGCTCAGGCGATACCGGTATTTGGCTGTGGGCACGTTCAGGATTTTTTTTGAGATCACCTGACTACATTTCCATATTGCCCTAGATTTTCTTAATGGATGGTACGGAGTACATTTAGGAAACCGTGACCTGCGTATCTAGTCATCGTTATGCGCTGGCCGCACTTTGCCCTGCCCCTTGCTGAAAAAGGAATATGGAGTCTGGCATTTAATGCAAAGGCACAAAGTTTTGATGAAGCTAGTTAGTGCCTCGTAAATTTGTTGATAAAAATTAACCATGTCGGACGCAGATGGCTACGTGAGCTTGCCACCCGTGTACCGCAACCACCATGGTGTGCGTTACTCCTAACCGTAAGCCTTGGTTTTTGAAGACTGGGTGCGTGAAAGGACTGTGGCGTCGGTTTAGGGCTTCCTGTAAATTTCCGCGGAGATTCGCCATGTCCAGAGCATCCGGTGTATCTTCTGCATCGTTGGCGATACGTAATCACACAGGTGATACGTCATAATATTTTGTCAGCAATTTTGTAATGTCATTTAATGTGAATGTGGCGCCTAATCGCCCGGACTGCGATTATGAATCACTGTCACGGTGCAATCGACAGAACACTCGTCGCTTTTGTCGTGGGCCGCAAAACGCTCCGTGGAGCCCCTTCCAGTGTTTCAGACAGCAATTCGCCAATACTAATAATTATAGTTACATTTCCCAAATGGTAGAGTGCATGTCAATTGAAGCATGATCGGGACGTTGCACTTTGAATGTGGGGGCAACAACACAACGGAGGGTGCACAAAACGAAGTAGACATGCTTATAACTTGATAAGTATTCGTAACTTTTGAAAAAAGGAAACTAAAACAATGGGGCATGTGGTGTGACCACTTCAGCGATGAAGCCGTTTGACTTGGGCTAAAAGTGAAATTCGCCGTTGACTGTGAGTGACCTCGGGTGGTTCAGGTAATACCCGGGGTCACGTAAAGCTCATGCGGGGATGGAGAGATTAAGAAATTCGCAGTTGCGACAGGCCGCAAGTTTACACTGAGACTGGGTAGACTCAGTGGTGTCGCTTTTTGAGGGAAGTCAGGTGAAGGAGTATTTTAGGTAGGAGGTAGTGCTGATGCACATGGCCGAACAAGCAGTGTAGGCAAAATTTTTGAACCTTTTGGCGGGGCAAACTGGAATTGCAGCGTGAAACCGGGGAGGTTAAAACCAAGAAAAGGGCTCAGCGGATTAGAGAGAACTCGTCCCAGAGGTGTCTTGAGCCTAACAAACAGTTTTTCGTGGTTGCAAATTCAAGAAGCAATTTGGAAAGAGGTACAGTCAAGAGTGGGAAAAAAATAGCTGCGAGTGTGTCGTTAGTTTTTGGTACTGCAGTGCCGTGCCATCACTGCACTTCAGTTTCTGGAAACCCCTGTAACAGGTTGCGGCGGTTGAACGGGGGATTCTCCTTCATGCAGTAGCACAATTTGGGTTGGAAAAGAAGATTGTCAAAGTTAGAAACCGGTGTAAAATCACAGGTCATGTCGGTTCAATTGGAAGACGGAGCCCTATTGAAATCATTTTCCACAGGTACTGAGGATCCCAAACTTGCTACCGGCGAACCAACCGCAAAGAAGAGGACTACATTTGATGCGATTCTCTCGCGTATTTCTCAACTTCGGGGTTCAGATTCAGCCTCGTCGGTGTTCAAAAAGTTTCCTGACCGTTCCACTGTGGTTCCAAGTAATATTTATAATTGCGTCTGGTGGATTTGCTAGGCGGTCCGTTAAAGGATTCGAGTGCTTTGAAAGCTGCAGGAAACTTCGCTTGCAAGAAGGCACAAACCAATGAAGTTTGAATTTACTCAAAAGTCGCAGCTACCAACCTGCAGTGCCATGGTAACTTTTCCGAAGTCTTTGCGTCAACGATAATTTCTCTGGGTTCGTTCTGTCTCTCGCCATACACTTGTTAATTACAGTGGCTTTGAATAGTAAGTCACCGAATTCCGGGGGGGCTAACTCACGGTGCACACCCAAATGTGCTTAACGCCCTCAGAATATAAAATCTTCAAGATCATTGAAAAATACTGAATGTACCAGAGATGATGAAGGAGGCAAAGCTTACACTTTAAGTCTTTTGTATGTTGATCGCTCTTTTCCCGCTTAAGTCAATTTACGTAGTCGGCCGTATAATTCATCTATCGAAAATTTTTTAGTTGATTCTGGCAGCTTGAACTTACCCAAAACAAAAAACAAAAGCAAGAAACTGTTTCACAACCAAGGCAGCGGGCTTCTGCACAGGGTCGCTCCAAATGAGGGACAATACAAGTCCAGTTGATTATCGGCTAGGTCTTTGGTAATGAAACAATTGGCGGCGGCGATTTGGAAACGACACGCCCTGTGTGCCTACCACAGTGACAAATGTCCACGCCCAGCTAGGTTCCGTACAAGGCCGAAACAAAAGGTCAGGTGATGGATAAACTTATCTAGACCATGAAGGAGAACTGGATGATGAAATAGGGAAAGCCGATAACTAGTTGGAACAAAACATCCAACCTAGACACCAATCTTCACAGCAGCTTATACTCAGTTAAATCCATCCGTGTACACAAATGGTTTCCATGTATTTACTGTAACTTTCATCTCAAAACAAGAAAACAATCATTCTGCCTCCCTTTCAAGCCTCAGGGTAATGGCCCACTGCTTCATGGTTTTCTGCAGCTGCTTGAGTGATGGTCAAACAGGCACTTTCTCTGTGGTTTTGCTAAAGAAAAAGCTTCTACCAAAATTGTTGGATTATCTTCCCTCAAGACTTCCTTGATGATCAGTCATGTTGTCCAATACCAATCTTAGTAAAACTAAACGCCCTTTATTATTGCCATTTGCGCCCATTTTTGCTTTTGTAAATTCGCAAAACATTGTACGAAAGATCTAGCTAGCAATTAATTATACGCACATCCTTAATTACACGGAAATTTTGCATTAATTCGCTCCCACTCAAAGTATCGACCACCAAATATTTC
Organism: Opisthorchis felineus; assembly: GCA_004794785.1. Lineage (NCBI taxonomy): Eukaryota > Metazoa > Platyhelminthes > Trematoda > Opisthorchiida > Opisthorchiidae > Opisthorchis > Opisthorchis felineus. The sequence goes on along the minus strand of SJOL01004525.1, from coordinate 15,020 downwards.
TGCTGAACGTATTAGTGAAAATGCTTAACAAAGCTTACTTAACTTCCTAGGTGCATTTTTGGCGAGGCATAATTTCCAATTAAGAATTTGGTGATCTGCATCACTTATCTAAGCGCCGGAATGGTGGCTACTTGTTTGCAAATTTTCAGCTTGGTGACTGTTGATTCCAAACCAGTCCATTGGTATCGCCAGTGAAAAATCGGCCAGTTTATTAACGCGGATAATGCAATACTTACAGAGTAATGCTACGGTAACTTTCTGCTCTCTCCTCCCATTTTCCAGCCTGACTGCTATATTTGCGAAACTTTTGGCCGATGAAACTGGAGGTTCGATCATGGGCACCGTAGAGATTCCGCTATAGGTAGTCAGCTGACAGGATAACCGGGATATGTGGGAAGTGTACTCAGTTGTTTGCTTCGTCAAATCACACTGCAACTGGTGAAAAGGCCTATGTATTCCTTTTCTTTCAGTTAAACCTATAGACTTAGTCCGGGCGCGACAAGCTATCCAGGTCTATGAAAAATTTTCATCCTGCTGGCGTGAATAAATACATTGGGTATTATAACTCTGTCGGAATTGCACAAAGACGCATCGGCTGTCTAAGCGCAATAACACTGCGACAGTTATCCCACTTTACTTCAATTCCGATTTTGACGCTTCTATTGCCAAAAATGGAAGCAGTAATGGTTCATGAAAGTTCACAACTCTTTTGATGAAGTAGATATTTATTAGGTTCTGCCCTTGATTTTTGGTTTTGTGATATAATTGGTCACGAAATACTTGAAAAATAAAAATGTAACGGCACTCAACCAAGATACCCTCCTTGATGGCACCGGATCTCAGCTTTCATTGGGGCATAAGCTTAAAAACTCAAAGGCTTATCATACCGTGGAGAATCAGATATGTCAAGGGTCATCTAGAATTCCCCATCTGAAATTGCGCTGATTGTTTGATAAATTCCAAACCTCAGCATTATATCAATCTGCAAAATACAGCATAAGCGATTATGTTCCACAGGGCCTGAGGACACTCAAGTTTTTCTTCGCATCAGTTAGGGTAGGAAATAACTAGAGCATCCATACGGGCACTACTATAACGCAACCCAACGTGAAGAGCAGAATCTCATCGTGTGGTGTTAGGTAAAAGCTGAGGCTGCCACTACCGATCGACTTGAGCCGATCTAACTTGAGGCCCCCAACACATCACCGTCGAGAAAACATTCACTCCATCGTCAGCTCCGCCACGTTCGAAGCCAGTACCGCTGCTGTAACTTATGACTTTGCAGTTTGCATTCTCGCTAATTCTCGGCTACGAATGCTGCGGTTAAATGACTTACAGGATTTAAAGTGATACCCGCATAAAGAGTTTACATTTGCCCTGCACGTCCTCTGTGATATGTGGTATTTCACGTTTTCTGCCATCCAACCAGGTTTTGCTTGGGTTCGTTCCGATTGGTTAGTCGCATCGTTGCTTGTGCACTGTACACATGTTATCGTAATGTTCAATTTTCGGGTTCTCTGTATGCCCACGGAATTTTTTAAGCCATTCTTCATACGAAGAAACGCTTAGCGTGGCACACCCTCGGTGGGTCAGTCAAAGCCCTTTCGGTTGCTTGATGTTATTTTACAGACGTTACTACCCCGCACAGACAGAGAACAGGCCAGGGGAAAGTCTTGTTGGGGCGTGCCTCCTGGGGCGTACGCGTACGAGGAAAATACACCGTATTTCATACTGCGATTTTGGATGCGCAGTGCAAGAGTATAAATAGGCTTAAAATGACTTGACTTTTTAATCAGCGGCCCGGCGCAACGGGTCCGAAGTTGCTGGACTTGTATAATCCTACCTCCTACTGACGAAGCTCATTCAGTCTCCAAACATACCTCTAATGTTGCTATTAAATTTCGGTGCCAGGATACGCCGAAGACTATCCCGCTGGCCGTGAAGCTTCACGAGGGGTACCCAGCTGTCAGCCTCCAATTGCAATGTCGTCCATCGATTTTTAACCTGCATCCGAGCCGTGATATAAAGTTAACAATCATGAGTCGTGTCATCTGCTAGCGATTTGCTTCAGGGTCAGCCCGTCCACCTTCCCTATTCCTCCGTCAAACACATTCGTACAAAGGCCATAACTTGCGTTCTCTCTCTCCAACATTCCGTACACACCGCGGTCGAATCGTAAGCAACGAATCATTCGATTACTACACTGGGTTACGATTGGCGCGACGCACCGAGTGAGTCGCGAACCTTGTAACTTTTAGTGCCACGCATAGCACTGAGGCGGGAATTTCCACCGAAGAGCTGCCCAAGATAAGTTCCAGGAGGGATTTCCCAGTTCTGATATCGTTTAAAGTCCATGTGTCCACTGAAAGCTAGAAATTCCTAAGCATATGCAAACGAAGGACTTTTACGTCTACTGAGCTTACCGAGCTCTGAAATCGGCCTGGCATATCAAGGGCAAACTTTACACCAGAGCAGTCAGTCGGTGACTACAGATGGTTCGCGGAAATGTAACTGGCACTTGCGTTCGCATCCTTACCTGTTTCCGTTTTAGGCTACACGCTAGCCGCGATTTTGAATGTTTAAAAATTATAGAGCGCTTTTTGCTCCGCGATTGTTCCACATCCTGTAAAGTGTCTTCCATATATCTGTCCAAAACACATCCTCTACTTTCCTTCACTTGTCTGTAAGACCAAAACCTTCCCAGTTCCCACGGACACTGACAACAGACTTTGGACTTGGGATTTAGCAGGATTCTGCCTCTTATACGGTAGTCCTCCATTCCTCGAAGAGAGCGATAAGGCTTTTTCCTCTCCCACAGTAATCCAATAATCCAGATCGGCCTACTCCCACCGTACCGTATACTGCTTTTGTTCACCCTTAATGACTACCGCAGTTTTGTGTGGCTTTCCTGGCCAAAACGTGAAGCCAATATGCCCGAAAATGTACGGCGTAAAGCCACAAAATTGTCGTTGAACTCTAATGGATCCCTCATCCCGAACGAGTCCTGCGTCATGAGCTCACGACCGATGCCAACGAATGCAGCTTTTGCGACCAACTGGGCACACAACTGAAAGATCGACTCGTTACCAACAGTAACCACCTATCTCCTCAGTGGCAAACTTCCCAACTTGGTGGTGCTTTCTTCAGTTGTCTTGAGCTCACTGCGAGCAATTTAAAGGTGTCCTTGGCGCTACTATATCTGACAGAGCTGAAGCCCGTCAAGAAAACTTTATTGTTTTCAATGCACATGTAGCTTCTTATTGGGGGCAACAACTAGAACTTAAATTGGGTGAAGTTGTAGGTTAATTTGTCGCTGTCTCATAACAGTTTGTCGGAATTCAGGTTTTTTTAGCCCACCAAACTTTAACTCTACTTGGGGGCAGCGCATTTCCAATCGGCAGCTATCTCATCAAAAATCTTTGTAAATGCACTACACCCCATCAATTCCCGAATTCTCAGCATGCTGTTAAATGCACGAAGATTTATGGCAAATCTCTCCAGTTACATTAACAGTTTGGGCTACCCTGCTTACTGGACGTGGCGACTTTTGATTCTATTCAGCGATAGTTTGTTTTATAGCGGAAGCTGGCAGTACGGAATTGGTGATTCCAGAATCTGCCTTGGGAGCGCTCATCCGTACAACGTACACGGTGAATTCTATCAAGCTGGTTGGGCTCCCACCATTCGGAACACCAGTGATCAGCTCAATGGAAGCCGGCGGCAAGACACCATCCCTTGCGTTTATCGTATTGGACTGGATCCGTGTCTTCTCAAACAGGTGCATATGGCTGTCGGACCAGAAATTGCGGAAAACCAAATGACTCTTTCCTAATGCTTCTACAAATCTGGCCCAAAAGACTAGTATCTGCTCGTCGTAAGATGCTTTTATGCGCTATTTGCAACCCACAGATGAAAGACGAGCGGACAAATGCTCACTGTTTACTAATGGCCGGCTTTTGTGTCTTCCGTTCTATTGGGCAGCCAAATCGCGGCCGCTGCGCCGGACACTCCAAATTTCTTCCTCGTTCCTCCCTTCAGTTAAGCCAATTCTATGGTGCCCACTCATCCTCAGATCATTCTATGGCATTGTGCCATGCCTCGAAAGTGACTCAAGTCTAGCCGGTGTTGCGTCCCCCACACCCACCGTCAAATATATCAGACCGTTTGGGTTCAGCATACCGGAGGCTCTGGCCAAGCGTCTTTCATCTGCCAGGCTCCAGCCGCGCGCCATCGATGAAGCTTATAAAATATGTCGGAATTATCATAGGCCAGCTGTTTCCGAAACTTCGACGTGGAGACACGCTTGTGCACCGACTCTAACTTCACAGTCCATTCTGGCACGGGAACAACTATTCTATCATGCTACCCCGTTTTTGCTCATGTTCCCGGAACGCTTGCAGGAAAACGTTGCCACCTTACACTGAAAGATGGATCACTTCTGTGCCCAGCTACTTGCCAGTTGATTGGACAGCATCGACTCCCGAATGAAAGAAGGTTCACCTATCTATTAGATAGCCTCAGATTAAAAACCTGTCTCACATATTCAACAACTTGCTTTGATTTCCAACGTCCTCTTAGCCCTTGTTGCCATCACTCTATATAGATGGTGGGACGAAAAAGCACAATTAAATTTCCCCCCTGTTTCCACACTTATTAGCAACTTTTCCATTTATGCGCACTTCGCTCGTTTGGGTGATCAACGACAACCTGCTGTCGACTCTTTTGTCACAATTGATTGCCGAGGGCCTGAAACAACTTATGCCGAGGGCACCAACCACTTATCTTTAGTATTGTATTGGGATTGCCGCCACCCTGCGCGGAGCATTCGGGAACTACTGTTTCACTGGATCTGCAGAACATCCACGAAGACTTTTAAGCTCTTGAATTAATGAAGATTGAATAGTGGGTGCTGAATCTAAAACATTAGCCAGAACTTCGTTTCGGCCAGTCACGTGCCAGGTAGCTTTATCGGTCGTTGTGACTTTGACTTGTTCGGGTGATTTGCGTTCGCAATACACTGGAGCGGGATTTGTTATTAACGGAGAAGAGGTTCATTAAGAGTAATACAGTCTACCTGGCCAGCGACTGACCCTGGAGGTTTGTCGTTGGAATATTTTCGGGAGGAATGAACTGTGCGGAGGAATTCTTCGCCATTTTCCTCGTGGAATGGTAGTACTTGAGTGACAAACCGGGTCACCCGGCTGGAACGAGTTCATATGAGACAACTGTTGCGTAGACGACTTCGACAAAAAGTGTGCCAAGTGTGGCAGCAAAGAGGCTGACAACGATCTGGCTCTCCAATTCTCAAGCAGCTTGCTTCGGTCCCTGGTTCTTGTACGTCAGTTTTTGCATCTACTCACAAAAGTAATGTAGCTTTGAAAGCTTTTACGATTGCTCAGCTCCAGGAATATCGGGTTAAGCGAGGGGTGGAACTGCAGCGGGCTCTCCTAGAGGCACAGAACTAAACGGAGCTACCTAAGATAGAGTTGGAGGCCAAAAAAGACTCACCAGATGAAGTCCAGGAAATAGTAATCTCAACTGCCCGGTTAACGCACTACCTGAAACCCTCCCAGATAAGTTATATACCCCTAGGATATGCTGGTGATATTAAACGGTCATCTTCGGGGCCAAAACCGGTCATTTCCATCACCTTAGTGACAGCCACCGTGGAACTACCCAAGGTAGATCTATCACATTTTGGTGGTAATCCAAATCATTACTAGAGGCCCACACACCACGTTTGAGATCTATATTTAGAGAAAGGTAAAGGACGCCGGTCAGCGGCTCCCGTATTTGGTCCACTATTGTCAAGGCGATGCGAAAGCATCCTTTGAAGAATATGTGATGCTCTTACCGGAGGTAGCATACTCCAGGGCTCCGGAGATTCCGCGCAAACGTTTTGGTCAGCCTCATGTTATTTCTCGCTCTCTACTTGAAATCCTGTTCCGGTTTACTCGGCCAACCACTGGAACGGCCAATTCTCTATCGGACTTTTATATAAATATCCGAAATTTTGAGATTGCGCTAACATATATGCGCTTTGTTTCAGAGTTGCACTCACTTGCGGTTGTCGAGAGAATCGTGGGTTCTCTTCCCTTGCCATTGCAGTACAACTGATCTGAGTTGGGAGATAAAATATCGATGGCTGGCCGGGACCCAACGTTCACTGACTTGGCAGAGTTTGTGGACACGCGCTCCAGTGTTGTACGAAGTCGGTTTGTACAACTTGCTCAAGAAGAGGACGTAGGACGCCCTCCTGTGCCGCTAACTTCCACCAACCAAGCTCCTGGACAGGATGGTTTCACGAGCTTCCTAACCAACATAAGGCCAGCCGCAGACAGTGGTCCAAGCACTTGCCCATTATGTTCACAGTCTCACGCAATTTCCGGTTGCCAGTGCTTTCTATCTATGGAACATCTTGATATGTGGTGGTGCGTGCGGAAGCATAATGCATGCTTTGTTTGCTTAGGAGACCCCCACATGACTAAAGATTGCAAGTCGGTTGTTCGATGCGGCCAGTCGGGTTGTAGGGGACAACATCATATGTTGTTGCATGCTTCAAAACCCGGAAACAAAGCGGCTACTTCTTCAGAGGAGGAGGGTTTTTGTACCCTCACTCAAGGTAGTCGGATTTTAGCACTCCCAGGAGTTATTCCTGTTAAGCTTGACACTCCAACAGGTAAGATGACAACGCATGCGGTTTTAGATACCGGGTCCGACATGACATTAGTAGAGCGGGACCCTCTTGTAAAAAACGGGGTCAGACTGCTACCAACCTCTACGGCCATTGCTACACTGGGTGGTCCCATGAAATGTACCTCCGAATCCAATGACATCAGGCTTTTATCAATGGATGAAAGTCAGTCGATAGATATTGACAGGGCATTCGTCGTTGACAACTTACCGATGCGAGAAGTCCCATCTATCAAAGAATTGGCTAGCTCGTGGCCGCACCTTGATGAAGTCGCCTTTGACGAATTGGCCGAAGACGAGGTAGAATTCCTTCTCGGGTCTGATTTATCCGAAGCGCACCGGGTATTCGATCGTCCCTTGGGAGATGAAAAACACTTATTTGTTGTGAAGACTTTACTTGGTTGGACACTTCTTGGTCCGGTGGGAATTAGAGCTAGGGAGAAGGTTGACAGTCATTGTATGACCGGGTACAGTCAGGACGTCTACGAGCCTTTGCAGCGGCTCCAAAATTCGGAATTCACAGACGCTTCAACATGCAACGCCAGAAAGCATCATTAATAGTAGATACTGGTGCGGTGCGGATGGCCCCCCTTGAGTCCGTTTCAATACCAAGGTTAGAGTTTACAGCTGCATGTTTGGCAGTCCGAATAGCAGATCTAATCGGAATAAGTGAAAAAAGCTACTTCCAGCACGCCGTGTTTTGGACAGACTCCATGATAGTTCTCTACAATGTCCACAACATATCTTCTAGATTGTGTACCTTTGTCGTAAATCAACTAACAATTATTCGTGATGCGTCGTCACCTACTCAATGGGGGTGCGTAACGTCGGAGAACAACCCAACGGACGTTGTCTCTCGCGGGACATAAAACCTCAGTCCGCTTCGTCGATGGATAACTGAACCAAGACGTTTACCCGAACAAGAGAGTAATTGGCCTCCACAGCCTTGACCGAAGCCGCCCGGGATGAAGAGCTTTGTAGTACCTGTTCACAAACTCGAACAAAATGATGGCGTATGCCTACTAATAGCCCGGTTTTCCTGTTGGGCGAAGCTACAGAAGTTTGTAGCTTGTTCATCACGTTACAACCAATACTACGCTCCTTTCACCTTCCAGACACAATGGCTGCAATTTTCAAGCTATGCGTACGACCAATCGTGGAATTCTGTCCCTCATTCTCCTCCCTTCACACTCAAGTTGTAGACTCGCAACTGAAAGCGTTCAGCGCTCATTCACGGAAAAGCTGCTCCAACCCTCTCTCTTACCAATCCCGCTGTCAAATCTTAGGCCTTGAACTATTATGGCTCGGACGGTTTAAGTTGAATCTAACTCTCTTACACCGTCTGCTGCACAAAAGCGCATTTATAGCAGAAGCTGGACCAAACGTAAACTCTCGTCCTCGCTACAGATTCTGCAACTCCTGCAACCCCTTAGTGTGTCCTCCAGCTCGTACAAACTTATGCCACCACTTCTTTCTAGTTTACTATGCTTGCATCTGGAACAGCCTTCCTGAGCAGCTGCGAAACATCACGCATCATCATACTTTTTCTCAGTCCATGGACAAATTCCTTACCTGCGAAACTGCTGCCGCTTTACTCAATACCCAACTGCCCCCCGACCTCCTCTGTGAATCGTGTCAAGTACGCATTTGAGTTTAGCGACGATACAGTTAGTGGGCAAGTAGAAGATCCCGTTATCATATCTTCCTAACCCCCTGACTTGCTTCAAGCCACTGCAGGACTTAAAAGATTGCTTGGTCTAAATATGTTGCGTTACTGGCCTGGTTGCTTTTCTTTTTTTCCCCAGCCAACTTATACCTCGTTCTAGTCAAGTCCCTAACCCGGATTACTCAGTCAGCTCTGTCTAGTGACTGGTGCGCTTGGCCTAACTGTAACTGACAAAAACCAAACCAAAGTCTGCTTTTTTTCCTCTTCATTACTGGAGCGAATTATGCGCCGATATATATATATATATATATATATATAT
>SJOL01004514.1:259096-287860 GCA_004794785.1 Opisthorchis felineus | reverse complement strand
AAACTCGAGTCCAGTGCTTCTTCTAAATGGCTCGGCAGGACAGAAGAGGGGCTTCTCAGTAGGGGCGTAATGCGAATGCGAATTCTATGGACGTCGCAACAACTCACTGAACCTGGGTGCAGCATGAGGTGCTAGGAGACTGAAAAAATGCTGATCGGTATTTAACGTCTGTGAAAGAATACTAATTGAAAAAAGTGATTTTGTGTCCTCACAAAAATATTTACTGGGACCGGGTGAATGGGCCAAGAAAACCACACCTCATTATCTGTAGACGACGCGCTTAGATAAAAAATTTAACGGTGAAGGTGCATCATAAAATTAATTCATAAAATTAATTAGGTAAATAATTAACTTAATTAATTGTTTAACAGAGATAAAATACCGGGCAATATATGCGGTTCACATGACGAATTATCCCAGATGAGCAATTCCGGAGTAACTCTTGAGCACAAGCCAATCTGGACTGGTCAGGCCAATGGACAGTTCAGCTGTTGCTCGTCAGATCGATAGACCCATGGAATGGTTCAGATGAATTTATTAGGTGTCATATAATTATTAAAACGTCGTTCATCAGTTACTGTCAGAATAATCCAAAAACAAACAGTTATTCGGTTTCTTTTTGCCTTCTGTGCTTATGGGGACTTTGGAAGGGTCTTGGCGCACCAATTGCAGCCTCAGTCCAGTTGGGTTACTTTTGATGGTGTTATTTTCTATCAAAAGCAGGGCGGTCGTACCTCTATACTCATATTTTTTGAGTTTTTTTATGAGTTTTCCCATCTTCGTCTGTCTTTTCAAAATGCAAACGTTTATTCGACGGATAGCTCCTGCCACTAGAGGAATCTAACAAAAGCTTATCACCATACACTATGAACTCACGGAACATTTTCGCCCTTAACCTATTCATCGTGCACCTTTTGTATTTCGCGCTTGATTTCAGTGAACATTTAAACAAAACACACAAACAAATAGACACTGTAGTCGCGCTGAACAAAAATGTCAGTGAATAAATTCTGCATTCCTGTCTTGTGGGGAAAAAACACCACTGTATCTTGTTCCCGTAGATTGCAAACACCCAGTGAACGATGTTTACATCTGCGATGCTTTCGTTTTTTTAACAACACAACCCCACAAAACACAAAATTCAGAATACATATGCGGATATTTGTTCCACACATCACATTCGTTTGAAGAATCCCTGTTTCTGAGAAAAAATAAGCTGCCTCGGGTGACGCAATTTACTACGTCGCGATCGTATCAGCAGGTCGTTTTTCATAAACATAGGAGTTTCGACGGAACTTGTCAAAAGTAGGCTCTGTATTCGGCCACAGACAATTTTAGAAAGAACTACTGTGAGTGTTATGGAAAAGATTTGAGGCGACAACGAGGCTAATGGCAGACTTGCTTTGTTCTCAGCTACATCCGAACACCGATGAATTGATGTCGTACCAATTATTTTGATGAGTTTGAGGAATTGCGGGTTCGAGTCCTATCTCAGGACTGCGACATTTTGCCTGGATTGTGTCTGCTTGGAGCCGTGGTGGGTATTTCGGTTAGGCTGAAAGTATTCAATCAACACGGTTCTTCGCAGCACTAGAAAAAACCTAACTAAACAATCATCGTCTCGTGCTTTTAGCTTGCGGAAATTCTGAAATGCAACTCGGATAATGATGACAATGGAAGGTAAAGAATAACCTCTAAGCAATTTTAATTTAACCGTTTTAGGATTCCAGCTGAATTCTCCTGACTGACCCGGTGAAATTTGCAAGAACAATTTGCTCGCTGTCTCATGCATCGAGCGTGCTTAGCGTGCTGATTCACAATCTGGCAGCCAAAATGGAGTTAACCGCATCGATTAAACTTGCGCATCTACCTGCCTAACCGCCCGCCTACCCGTACACCAGCATATCGATTAAGCACAACCGACTGCATTATACCGGCCGCTCACATGCGCAGAAGCGTTTGGATTTGGATGTCACTATCTCTAGACGGACGCCTGGGTGATGCGGAACAGTGTCCTATAAGTATCGTTCATTTGGTCATACACCAGGCTATATTTCCTGCTGAAGTTGAATGAGAATGGTAGTTAACTCAAATCCTTTCAAATGTACCAATCGATAGCAATCGATGTGGGTGCAATGACTGTGAGAGATGCTCAGATATGCTGCGTTTGCAAATCCTGATGGCTAACTAATAGGAAGGGATCGTTTCTGGGTGTGGTACATATACGTATCAGGCTGTGGGACCCCTTCTGCTAACCATTCGTTTAAAGCAGGTGGATGATATGAATCAGAACACGGTCACGACAGAACACTCATTTGCATATCAATTTGGTTTTCACGCGAGACTCAACTGAATCTCTCGTTTATGATATTCTTCAAATGAATGTGCTGCACAAAGGTCGTCGCATGTTTCAGTTGCACGATATTCGAGATATCGCAGTATATTTTCATAAAGGAAACTACTTACACGATTGCTGAAAACTCTTTGTCAGCCCACAACTGGTTTCGTCAATCTTGGAGCTCATCAGGTAGGTGCAGTCCCCGAGTTTCCATTAACCTTATCCTCTGCTTAAAACCAACTTGGACAGATTTTGATAAATACACACATAAATTATGCTGAGTCTACTGTGAAAACCAAATTGATATGCAAATAAGTGTATTGTCGGAATCTATCTAATTTTGGTTCAAGTGGAACATAAGGTTGACGGAAACTCGGGGACTGCGCCTACCTGATGAGCCCCAAGAAGTGTGAAACCGGTTGTGGGGTGTCGAAGAGTTTTCAGCAACCTTGTTAGCGGAACACGGTCATGCGTTGTATGAAGTTATTTTTGATGAGCCTTTTAGGCGGTTATTCACATGCGTCCAATTTGTTGGTCAACTTGGGAACTGACATCTCCAGCCTCAGTCACGGAACAAACAGAGGAGTACCAGGCCAGACTCGGTTGGTATCTTGTTAGACAGATTGAGCACCATGTGGTATCTGGCTTGGACTTACTGAACACCTAAGTAAACATAGTGGCCAGAGGCAAAGCAGGAATCTCAACAGTGACGCATCATAAGACAACAACGAAGCAGTTACATCCCAGTCAAGTTGCACACACAATCACGCGTACACGCAAACAGGGCTAACACGCACCCACGCATTTTTGTCCCATCTGACTGCCAGCTGATCTCAGGAATACGTCATACAGAAGACATGATAGCGTCCCCAAATCACGCTGCACTAGACTCGTATTCAACAGATTGTAAAAATCCCGAAAAAAGTCTGCACACGGCAACCGAAACTTCAGACTTTAACATTGTGCTGTGTTTGACTTTAAACTGTTTTTCCGGTGAATGAGTTCCATACATCCTCCAGCTGGCAATCGTCAGAATTCCCGTGGAACGGGGTGGCTGTTATAATAGTGCGTACTAATATTGATTTATTAGACAACTGGCGTCTCAGAAAACCAAAGGATTTTGCTTAATCCCTTTAAAGGAATATTGCATTCACCAGTGGTGTTGACTGAACAGATAATGGTCCGATCAACTAACCAAAGCACTAAAAAAGCTCTAAGATATAGCAAACGGTCGGTAAAAACTTATAGCAATTGGGATATTTAGTTCCGAGACAACGAATGTGTCCGGGAAGAGTTTGTTCTTCCGATCCGATGAGTTCAGCAAGCTTATTTGCTCGGATGAATTAGGGGAGAGCAGACAATCAGTAGCATTGACCACCAAACAGATAGTTCTAAAGAGTACCATCAAAGAAATCCGGTCTGTCTACTGCACCACAGGCAATCCTTTTTTCAGCCTCATGCCAATTACACATGAGGAATGCCAGGGTTTTTTTATAGATATTTCAACACCTGTGAATTATATTTGAGAATCAGAGTAGATTTTTACAATGCATTTCTGTTGCTGAATCCAAATACACAAACACATTTAGAAGGCAGTTGAGCGTAGTACACAGTACAGCGGTATAGAGCAGTATACAGAGCTCACGTTCACGGCAGGGCAAGTTAGACGGACAGACCTAAAATTCTATTTGTCCCTTGAAAGCTTGTCCTTGGTGTACTGCTTGTCCAAACCATACTGTCTAGCATAGTTTACAGAACACCGCTGTCCTTAAATGCTAATTGTTGACACAACCCAGTATTTCTAATAGTGCTTTAATAGGTTCAACTGCTCACTAATGGTTTCACCTCCCTTGGGGCCCATCGTTTTCTCTTAGTTTTTGTCAATCTGATGGTCCACCGGGGCGCTAACTTGTACACGAACAGAAGGATACGTTCATTTACAATCAAAAGCTGGACAAATTTATTCGTTTATAAGACTCTTCAGGTAAATCTGTCGCACTAAAACCGTCTCAGTTTTCATTTGGCACATTCTGCAAGATATCTCGATGGGTAGACGTAATACACTACTCATAAGGTTGTTGAAGGCTCTTCGACGACCAACGACCGGTTTCGCTCTTCTTGGGGCTCATCAGGTAGACGAAGTCCCCGACTCTCCGTCAATCTCATGTTTTACTTGAACCCAAATTGCTCAAAAAACATCATAAACGAGAGATTCAGCTGGGTTCCAGGTGAGTCTCCCGCAAAACCAAATTGGTTTGCAAATGAGTGTATTTCGCCAATATCTCAGTGTAGTTTTTAGACAAAGCATCCAAACTATTGATTTACAAATCGCATGGCTCTGACCGAGTGATGGTGAGTGGCCGTCTTGAAAACCACTTCAGAGAAACGCTCTGTCGTAAATATGTCGTAAGTATGTGTGCTCACCTCCTCAGACATATGGTGCGACATCCGAATCTCCGTCAAGCAGACCGAGGTGGACAGGAAAAAGTAAGGGATTAGAAATTCCACCCCCCGGAGCTTTACACATTTCACTCATCCAAACAGAGACTAAGGTAAGACTAAGGAACCCATTTGCCATGACTTGACTGTCAAATGGATTACAAATATTCTCTAGCTAATGAAGGACATGTTCTACATGCTGAACCATTATAATTGCTGCTGTCGTTATCACAAGTTCACTTCATGTTAGCTTATCCAAACCAGCAACAACCCAGGACTCATATCGTCTATCATTGATACACCTGGTTTCGGATCTTTTCTGAGTCCGGCAAAAATGCATCAAATATCAGGTTTAACCAGTGCATTTGAATCTTCTAGGCGTAAGCGAGACTACTAAAACATTCCGATGGATGGAACTGTCTAATCCGAAGTTATTCACCATGACTCGATCCCCAGTATCAATGACCATGCTTGTTAGAACGGGTGCCTAGGACAGCAGTGAGGAAAGTTTAGTGTAGAGGTTGAAATTAAGTTGCACATGGAGAAAAATTGTATTTTTGTGCGAGGTAAAACTTTGGAAAAATAAGGCGGCTTCCTACTGGCTCTGAGATGTTTGTCAACTGTGACAGTATTTGCCACAGCATCAAGATACACTATACCACACAGTGGTAAAAGGCACAAGCATTTTCAATGTTCTAGTCGATATGTGTGTGCGGTCTTCAAACATTCCGAAACCTTGTTCCTTGTATCATGATATGATATCATCATATGATATATCATGATATCCCTCCCCTGACAAAGCTGTTGGGCTGAGTCCGTGGAACTTGGCCTTTTTGATTACGCGGGGCACTTTATCGATTTTCAAACCTTATCCGAAATTCTAAGATTCCCAAATGGGTACTATTCGGACTATAGAAAGCCTAATTTCGGTATGAGTTTTTAACCTTTGAGTGTGTTAGCCTTAGTAGGGGTACGCGTAACTGGAAGTCAGCACGTGATTCGTTGCAATATGAGCGAGTCACATGACTTCGTGCGCAAAGGGGGGGACGGCGTTTTGGAACTCTGGCTTGATGGTTTACCTTGGCTTGATGATTTAAAACCCATACGTACACTGCCAGATAGAAACGCCGTTTGATATCTTGTTGTTCAAAGCTCAGCTTTAGGATCGTTCAGTTTGCATCCCTCTCTAAGGCGTCATTTTCCCAACCCACGTGAAACATTCAAACATGCGCCTCATTCCATCACTGTGTGATTGGCAGATCTCGACAGTTCATCGCCACTTCAGCTGGATCCGTGTTTCCACTATCCAACACTTTCTGTAATTTTCCACCTACGCACTGCAGTGAGCGCGGTTCCCGATGGTTCTTCACAAAGAAAAGTAACGATCCAGCTAAGATCAATATCTAGCCATTTGGTCTGAAGGAGCAGCGCAGTTGACCGGAAGCATGTAGCTATGCACTTCGCTTGACAGATTATTTCCACTGACCTGGAATAATGAGCAAAAGGAGACTGCACATTCTGATTTGGTCCGAAACAGCCGACAGCAGCCTTGGAAATTATCCAGGCCAGTGGGATTCATGACATAAGCGTACAAATCCTGATCAGTTCATGTGGGTGAAAATTACACTAGGGAAGGGTTACAGGCTAGTGGAATGTAAATTGACGCGATTTGTTTCCGCACTCTAGGTTTTTGGGTCTCAGATTCCGGAAACTAACTATATTGTATAAATCATGCACCAGATCTGGCTTAGCAAAGGAAATTCATAGGAGGGCCTTAAGAAGTACTGACCAAGCATGAATACACAGGCTTTGTGTTGGTAAAGATCCCGAAACACTTTGTGGGATGCGTAGACTTGTTTTATTTTTATGTATCTTGTACTTTACAGACCAGCAGCGCTAGTTCTCACAGTTGTTGAGCGTAGGCTGCTCAAACTATGATAATGAAATTTCCAATAGTTGTCATAAAATATACACAATAATATTGATCGCACCAAGCGGCATCCATCATCCATTTTCTTGTCCATAAAAGTGATAATAATGATGACAACATACACTGACTTGCGGAAAAGTCGGCTCATGTTCGTAGCGCTTTATGCGTCTATGTATCCCCTGGCAACTTAGTTACTGGGTGATATACTAGACTGCGGGTTGCATCCGCCGGATCGACATCGGCGCTATACAAGAGTTATTCATATCTAGAAACAATTGTTGCGGTGCGACGTACTAGCCATACTAGCTTGTCAATTACTCAAAAAATAATGAATAATAATAATGAAACGAGGCCGGGAGTAGTCCGAAAACGGAATTTCGACTGTACCGTTTCACGAGACCATCAGCTATATGTTACTCAAAATTGCAGACATATGGTGAAGTTACTGAATTTCTTCTATGAGGGATTAATCAGTAGAATCATTAACACGCAGTGGGAAAATTCAGATTGTTCGGGGTAAATGTTCTGGGTTTCACCAAAAACATGACGTTAAAATAAACACAAGCCATGTGCGCTGTATGTCGATGATGAACTAAATTTATAAGCAATCCGTTGACGCAGGTAACATAAAGAAACATTTTAGGTCAATGTTCTTGGTGGCCAAAACCTAGAAATTTGTTGCGCTGTCATTTTTAGGCATTATTTGCACATTTCGCCTCGTAACAGACTTTTTCAGAAACAATATTAAGTGACCAGAAAAACGGGCTGCCTCTATTCTCAGGTTTTTACTTGAAAAACGAGCTATTCACAGTCATCGCAAAGAAATACAAACGATAAACGACTGTACTGCCTATCTATTAAGAACTCTTAACTTTGCAAGGGTTGACTCAGGAGTATCTGGCTGTATGAAATAAATATAACAAATTGAGTGGTAACCAATGACGCGTACATGATGGCTGAGAAATCAGACAAACCTTCGGTTGCTATCCTCCTAATCCGTAAGTCCGCAACCCGGAGTCGCGCGAAAATTCAAACAGAATGATTTATACTACTTGTAGTTTAGTAGAAGGTTTTACGACTCTAAAAACTGCATTATCTAAAACGGTATAATAAAGAGCAAATAACGGTTAAAGTCAGGTTGAACTGGTTCATGAGGTAAACTCTAACCCAAGAGTTAAACAGTACTGCATAGCCCGGTCACCGGAGAACAGCCGTAGAATGGCAACTGGTGATCATCGGTTTTAAAAGTAGTTTTTATTCCGTGGTCGAGTTAGAACCTTACTGATACTGAAGCTGTTGGTTCTGCCCCAATCGTTATTTTCCCAAGCACGGAGTTGATCGTACGAAACCGATGTGACCTCGAATTATCAGCAATAAAGTGTAGGTTGCAATCCATTCAAGTTAAGCTAACCACCCTCGAATGTGGCCTTTTTTCAGCTAGTGTCTGATTGATTTTGGACGTTAATCCGCTGGTTTTAACTATTTATTCATATCAGTTCGTTGGTGATATCCGGGGTGATGACGTGAAAATTTTTTGCTCGTTTCTCAAGAGTAAATGCTGTATAATATGAACGACAATTCTTAATCTTGTCGTCTCATACCCGACTGGGCAAACTTTAACATCAGCCTGCGATTTAGCCATCAATTCGGCATTTCTCATTTAGTTCCATTTAGTTCATAACGTTTAAATTTATTAAATACGCAACTTCCCGCGGAGCTACTTTCAAAATTCAATAGCTGGAAATCCATATGTAATGATTATTTTGTAATTTTTACACCACTTGAATCACAGGAATTTAGTTCGGAGCACCACATCGTTTGTCCAGGTGCTGTTTTCCTTACCCGGTAAAAACTGTACAATTTTACTCCACGCTTCAGACACCGGGCTGAAGCAAGACACCAGCTAACCAAAACCCCAGCGTTGGAGCGTAGATTAAGGTTATAATCTGGCCACCCTAGTAGGAGTATGTGCTTACGAGATCCCCATGGCTCTGGCGAGCCTGATTCACCACTGAAGTTGAAGTTGTTCCAGCAGAGCCTATATAGCATGGCCCCATTCACTGCTGCAACCGCGAATGGGCTCTCGAAATGTCTGACAGGCTCGAAAGACAAGTAGCCCATGTATGCAGTTAACACGAGAGAAGCAAGCATGAAACAAGTACACAACAACATAACTCAGTAGTAAGTAACATATAGCTAAGGTTAGGGACGAACATGGTTAACGTGGGCTAGACGCCAAATGTCGGCTTGAATGAGCGGAAACAGACAGAGATACAGAACGCGGGCGAGTGTGAAAGCTCGTGACCTGCTACGTCAGCTAATTGTACCGTTTCATGATCGTAGAACCCAAGTTAAAAGAATCACAACAACCGGCGCGCCGTGTGTCGGGCAGTCCAGACTGTAAACCGTATTGTTGTTTAGTGGTGGCTCTAATGTTAGATAAATCAAGGGTTGACAAACGCGACTCACTGGAAACCTATGGTTCCGAATTCTGACCTCATAAAGCGACCTAAAGCCGGGACGAAATGAAACCGACGCAGTAATCCGCTGAAAGAAAAGTGTCAGGTGACCACTTATGACCGGTACTCTAAGCGCATAACTATGTCCTCTCAGTACTTTCCAACAGGCTCCACCAATATGTATCAATTCGTGGCGTCTGACAGGAACCTAATCAAATTGTTGACGTAACACACTGCTCATAATGTCGCTGAAAACCCTTACTTCATCACTTGACAGTTGAATGTAATTCAGCAACCCTAGGGGTAGCATTCCGTCAAGAAAATATACTACGACATCTCGAAAATCGTTCCACCTGTAACATGAGACAGCTTTTCCACAACCTATTCAGTTTAGGGATATCACAACAGAGAGGTTTAACTGAGATGCAGCTGAGTCACCCAACTTATCTTGTAGATACATTTATTTCTCCAATTTGAGTTATACTGCAAATGTTTGACCTCGGATTATTTGTAAATAGAAGTAGCTAGTTAACCAGCCCAAAATCAAACTATCTTCCCGGGAACAGGAACCTTTCCAAAGTTCACTGTTTTCACATGTAACATGTTTCTAAAAAAACAACGTTTCACCGCTCCCCGTTCGAAAAACACTCATCAAATACCTAATTCTCAGTTATGTCGGCTTGCAGGGATAGATCTGTTAAACCTTCATGGCAAGTTATGGTAGCCTCTTGGGAACATATTTTCTGAATCCGCTTCTCCCCACGATGAAACTTGGACACCAACTTCATGTTTTTGCATAGAGCTTCTCACCGCACTTCCCGATGAGTGTATGTGTGGTTGAATGGCGCGTCCTGGAATATTCATCACAGTCCGATGATGCAATCAATAACTACTTATCCAGAGTACATTTTCAAAACAACCACACGTATGGATCCACTCGTAAAATATAAATCACATTTGGTCATTTGTTGATTTTCCACCCAGTTTTATGGACAGTAATTTTTTTGAAGTGATAATACGTAAATTCTCCCAAGCTATTGCATCAGGCTACACAAGAAGTTAGAATAATCAAATTTTCCCTTGCGTTTTCTTCAACATTTTAGGTTTTACAATACAAATCTCGTCTCAGTGTCCATCCACCAGTGATCGATGTCATTTTAGCAGCACAAATAATCAGCCCTTTTGGCTCTGTTCATCCTAGAAGGCCGGTCCAAACAAGAAAATTTCAGCTTGTCAAACTGCTTGGATGAAATCTTCCGAATGTTCAAAACATGTTCCTTGTAACTCCTTCCCAGGGGAGCAATACTGAAATTAACAAATATTGTCTGTGTATGCAAACTAGTGAGTGTTTTTTTGTTACCGAGGTTATACTCTGAATCACGATACAATATAATTATTTCGGCGACAAATTGTGCTGCGCGATTTTTCAGGGATCTATAAAATTTACGGGGGACTGACGGTCAGTTGGTGGCATGCCAGTTGCTCAGTGGCATTTAAGCGTTTTATTTGGATGTATACTATACTCTCAGGTTGCCGAAGTTTAGACATAAGCAACCGAGGAGATAAGGGGTTTGAACCATGAACCATCCGGTGAGTTTTCGCTCGCCTTAATCCAGTGGCAATATCGAGATGGACGGTGCTTCCACCGCACATTGCGCCTTATATGTTCCCTCGAAGACCGCATTTCTAAATAACCAATTCAGTCGAATGTGGCTTCCGTTTTGTGAATGAAGCCAGTCTACGCTGGAAAGTCGAGGAGCAGTGTATGGTTTTTTCATCTTTATTGAGAATCATCCACAATGCGCACCCCATAAAACTCCAGGAAGTTTCGAACTCGCGGCCTCCCGGCAGGTTTGGCTACGAATGTCTGACCAACAATGTGAACAGCCTTCAGTAGGGCAGGATGGAGCGCCACTCATCATTTAGTCGAGGCACCCAGATTACTTGTTGATTGACGAGTCCTCAGAGGAAAACTTTTCCGACTTGGCAGTGAAAGTTTAGTGACTGGTTTAACGGAGAACCACCATTACTCCATCGTGCCATGCCCGAGTGCCTCACGAATACCCAGTACGCTGAATTATGACCCCTTGAATACTTAGGGTGTGTCCCCTTTATAGGAAGGAAACGCGTCCTCAGGTGTGGCCAAATCGGTTTATCAACGCCGAAGAGACCGCATAGGTCATTTATTTCGATAGACTTCGAAACAGGGTTAGTTTTTTCGCACTTTTCATTCCAGTATGATAGATGATTTATTTGCTCACTAAAAGCTCTGTCACGTAACTCTATTAGTAACAAAAGAAACATATGGATTACTTAATGACTTAATCAAGTAGTTCCGTTTCCGCAGTAACAACACGGAAACTTTTTGGGCCAGGGAGGGAACACTAAATAACATGACGTGTATTAGCTACGCAGTGTGCTTTAACCTCTTACTTCTCACCGTTTGTTGTTTACCTCGGGCCAGCAATGAAGCCGCCTGAGGGAAATGAACCAACACAGTGCTTCTCACCTACTTGTCTAGCAAAGTTTTCAGGCCTTAGGTTGGCAACTTTGCGGTTTTAACCTCACTTTGTTTAGCAAGTCACTCATCTATGGGTTGCTGTCTACTGGTATAGAAACGCGGACTAAATGAAACATAACGTGACCTTGCTTAGGTTGGTGGCGTCACGCCTAATCACCAACAGTCACAAACATGATTGCCAGAAAAATTCCCATATCGACCTTCATCTATATGCAGACAGTGAAGACATAACAGTGTAGTCTAAATTCTACCCCAATTCTCTGTTTTGGTGTATTCTCCGTGTGACCCCCTTGTTTTCCCAAATGATTTCCAATTTCTTGTAAGCCTGTTCACAAACTTGGGGGATGAGTCTAAGCAGCCAGTTGGAGAACAACGAGCTGAGTGGTGTTCTACTTATCAGTCTCAGTTTACTGATGGGAATCGGTTATCTACAAAACCAGGCACCATCATTCGTAACTGAACATTTTTCACACGTCGGGGCTATTAATGTCGTCACTTCACAGCAATGGACGCCGTTTGTTCCGAGCAATGTTGGTCTGAGAATCGGCAAGACTGACTCACTGTACTCACTGGAAATCTCTGATCACTAAGCGCTCTCTCTTTGGCCAGTTACTGTCAGTTGGAAAGCAAAAATTGGCCCTCTTTGCTTTCATGAATCATCAACCATTGCTCGCCGTTGCTCAACAACCACTACTGTTCAAAGCAAACGATCAGAAAAAACTAACCTGTGAGGACAAAATCTCTCACGGTAACGGTGACGTCTCATGCGGTGAAATCTGTTTTCACAAAAGCTTATTCCTATAGCCACAAACGTTCGCAAATGTTTTTTTTAACTAACTGAAAAGGTTGCTCAACTCACTTGAAGTTGGGTTGCGTAAATTTGTGATTGAAGTCGAACCGCGGATATAGTGTAATATGATTTTGGAAGTGATAAAAAGGACAAGGAATGTAATAAACTGATCTGTGTGATTTTTAATCACACAATCGTTAGTAACTGAGATGGTTCTGGTAGCAACCCACAACTATTAAGGAGCACTTTCATACGATTTATCTGTTTGTCGGTTTTGGACTAGTTCAACCTTTGTATTTTCTGAGGTAGCTTACTGTATCCACCACACTGGATTCCGGACAACTTCAAAACCATTAGTGGTATCCTGACATGCACCTTACAGGGCGACAGATGTTATGGTTTATTTCCTTTCGTTTTAGTTCTGTTTTGGGCCACCTATCTTACTCAATGCGGGAACAGTGTTCTGCTGTGCATCTTCCGTCTACCTGGAGGTTGGTACTTTGAGACATTCATCGGGTGTTCCTCCACGTTTCACTTCAACACCCGCAATACCAGCAAACTATCAACAGCCTACACTAAAGCCTTTTTGGATATCAAGGAAATATCAGCGTATCTCCAAATGTAGTATTACGCCCAAGGCGCGTTCATCATTCTCGAAGATATCTGCAACTTATACATTAAACATAGGTATCGCGCCTCAGCTTTGGAGCTAAAGTATATAAGCATGAAGGTGTTGGCCTCGCCAGCAGTCCCATCGGAAGGGCAACTAGCCGGTAAGCTGGAGGTCAACAGTTGGATTTCACCGTCGTGCTTCATGCGCTTGGGCTACTCATCTCAAGGATTACAAACACTTCGATTTGTACAAACGTTAATATATATCACAAATTGATGTTTATTTTAAAGTCATACAGTTAACTACTATGTGATTCGAGCGAGCGGTATGACACATTTTCCGAATTAAGTAGGCACGGCTGTAGGTTCAGAACTGTGTGTATTTGACAACTTCACCCTTGATGCAAACAGTCTGTCCTCAAAACCCGCTAACGAGTAAGCTTCCATTTATGACCTGGTTAAGGTTTAAGTGTGGTGCGAAACCACGAAACGAACCGTGTAAATCAGACTGCCTGTCAGATCAACAGGCTATTGAAACTAGTCAGGAGACCAATTGGTAACTTCGTTTAAACATGGGCGAGATTCCCGTCCACATAGCGGTCGATATCAGACAGTGCCTCGTGTGTTCTCGAGGTCCGTCTTTTGTTGTGCTCCTGCTGGTCTTTGTTTCCGGGTCTCACTTTTCACTGGAAACTTTGATTACAGTGTCCGCGGTTCATTTGACAAGCGCCGAAACTTTCCACTTGCTGAAGCGTAGTGCACTACAGCGTCACGATAGAACCGCCAGGCCAGCATCTGCTCAGTTCCCAAGTCCACCTGTGAGTGTTTTGAATGTCTAATAGACCGATTTGTTCTCGGCTGACTTCATCGACCTGCTCATTTTGTATACTTTAGTTCACGAGGCTGAAGCCATACCAGACTATCTTTTAGTGGTTGTTCTTTGTTCTCATCGTTTGTTGATTACTCTGTAACTTGATTCCGCTGGCATATTGGAACACATGCTTGCATGCAAAACATGTGGTTGTGCACGAATAAACGAGAATCCAGCCGCGAAGGCGACATCTCTCCGTATGCTGTTTCAACGCGGAGCATTCAAAATAAAGTCCAATTTTTGCTGAGACCAGATGCATCAGAATGTCTTCCACAACTGTGTTCAACCTATCCTGTGTGGGTTTGCATCGGGGGACATCAGAATACGTCTATATTTGAAAAATAAGGCCCCTTTATAACCTAGTCAACAAATATGGGTTTCTGCAACTAAGCACCAGAAGAAACAAACCGATAGCCACCCATAGCTTGATCTCTGATCCACTGCGGTTCAGGAAAGTTTATGCTGACGACAATTTTGCAAAACTGAATTTTTGTGCGTTTCACAAGTGATAATTGCATAGTGCACGCTTTCGAACACAACACACAAAAGCTTTAGTAGTGGGTAGAGGTGCTGATTGATTTTTAAAGCCGGACAAAATCAACTGATATAAGATTTCAGTGCTGACCTGCTGACATGCGGCTTGATTTGGGTTGTAATATAGACATATTTGGAAATCGTGGTGTACTGGGCATCCAACTGCACATCCACATTGGGTTAGGACGATGTCACAATTTTCAGATTTCGCTTTTGCTGGATAACGGAGGGACACAGGTCAGTTTGTCGCAAAAGTCCAATGACACTTTACACCCTGCAAGATTTTGACGACATGTGTAGCAGAGAGGATATAATTTCATCCCGTCAAGAAGATCCCCATAGTGGTGACCTAAAACACAAGTGCATGTGTCTCAAAAATACACAGTTCCAACTTTCGCTGTCGTCAATATCTAATGCGAGCAACGCACCCCTAGAGGCTCAAAGAGTTGCTTGATGCAAATCATCAGTAGCTGTGCAGACGCCAACTAAAGAACACATTTCTGCTTCGTCGTAGCTGCGCTCACGATACATATCGCTGTTATTTACTGCGCTACCGTTTCCCGAAGTGGTTGGGTTTATACGAGCTTTCGACATTAATTCTAGGACGGATTTACCCTAGTTTCGTGATTTAATGGTACTACAAACTGACACGAAGGTGGAGTTACGATAAGCTGTCGAAGCAAACGAGGTCATTGGCAACTTCCGTTTTCTAAGGTTTGCACTGGAAAGGAAAATCCAGGACAAGCGAACGGAAAACCTAAATGGTCTGGCAATTAGGCCAATTTCCACAGCTGTTTTGAATCTCCTAAGATCTCTTACGGATCCCCCGACCTAAAGCTGCCACCTGGACATGGTGGTCGGGCTTGAGTCCTGCCACGCTTCCACGGGCCACACTGGCTTGAACTTCGTTCCATAAGGGGCAACCATGCTAGGAAGGCCAAAGGAGAGATCAACAGCAGCGAGACCCCGTACTGTGATTAATCGGGGCGGTCTGGGGTAGAGTCGTACTAATGATGGGAGTGTCAAGGTAGTAAGATGGTTCCTCCAGGCGACCAGTATATCCATATTTATGGAAACAGCGTAGCTGCCTTTCCCGAATATGGACGGGATAGAATAGGTTGGCCCTGAAAACCGCACACTCAAATCAGCAAACGGTTGACCGTGTTCACTGGTGCTTTAGTTAATACCGCCGAAATCCCTTTAAAACCATAGAGCCTGATGATATCAAATACACTTGTTGTGCGCAATCGCGTTAGAAGTAAGACACTTACTCCCCACTTCTTTGGGTTAGGTCAACCAACTGTGGCCAAGTAGGCCAGACTATTGAGTTGCCGACTCTGGACAGGTTGCCCAGAGAAACCCTACTGCCCGCTGCTTCACGGGTCTGAATTTTGAGACAAGGCTAGGAGCTGGGTCCCCGAAGGCAATCCCATATCCTATATTGCCTTGCGGGTCAGACTAAATCGACTTAATCCCCTTCGTCGGTCTATGAGGTCTAACATAGCCCCGAAGTATTGGTCTTGGCTAGCTGAACCGCCCTCTGCAGCAAACTAAAACTGTACTGTTGACCAGCAAGTGGACGAAGCATGGTGAAATTCGAAAGAAGCTACGCCAGCAGTGTTCAGTACTGTCTGTTCGAATTTTACAATAAGATCAAATGATCACTGAATATCGTCGAGATCGCTGGTCTTGAGTGATGCCAGGAAGTCTATACCAGCAGGCCACTGGTAGGGTAGCGCACACAGAACCCTCAAATGCCAAACAGTGAAGAGCCTAAGGAAAGGCCGAGTGCTTCTGTGGACTTCTAGGGCTCAGGAGATGGAGAATGGTTTGCCACCGGAAATAGCCGTAACTCATACCACTTAGTATGATTCGCTGGCCAAAACAAAGCAACATTCAGTGAGACGTCTCATCAGTTCACTCACAAGAACGCTGACTGGAAAAATGAGTCCAACATTTCGAGGAACAGTTAAGCTGGCCTACTGCAGCACAGCCTGTGCAGATAGTGCATACGGGCAAATGGAATGTAAACCCTAATCGCCCGTCGAAAGAAGAAATAAAGTACGAAATATCCGTACTGAAGCATGAAAAGGCATCAGAACTGGATGGTTTTATCCGGCTCTTTTCAAAGAAGGAGAACTCCCAGTTATGCACCTGATAATTCTTACTAGTCAGATACGGAGTGAAGGAAAAGTGCCTGGACAATGAGGCACGTCTACAGTTATTCTTGTCTTCAAAAGGGGTACGCGGATGCTGCGTGAAAACCACCGTGGCATTAGCCTTGTAGGTCCTCGTGGGTCTCCTCTGGGCTTCTCCTTCGAAAATTTACTGAACACAGATAGAGGCAGATCGGTGAGAATCACGCTGGGTTCCGTCCTGCAAGTGGATGTATTGATCACACTTTCACCCTATGACAGTGTGTGTTCAACAGTCGTAAAACGGCTCATGTAAGTTCTGCTGCTATTTAGAAATGACTCTGCTTCAGAAAAAGCGTTCAGCTTTGAAATTGCCTTCCTGAGTGTCCGGTGCTGTACAGATGAGAGTAGACTAGCAGTGGTCACTTGCTCATCACGAACACCAAACATAAGCCTCGGTTCAATGTTCCACCGCGGTTTGCTAGCATATGTTCCAACTGAGCACCTGTTTTAGAGACTCAAGTGGCAGCTATAGACTCACCGAAACCCTGGAGCGGCGAAAGATGTGACAAACACAATCTTCAGTCAGCTGATCTATACCGAACACCGAATCAATCTGCCTGAGTCATTCGGCGTAATCTACTGAGTGCCCAAAACTCGGTCAACGACCCCAACTAATCCTCGAAACAGCAGAAGCCATCGTCATTCGGAGAGTTTTCTTCTGTCTCCGGCAGGAGAAGGACACGCAAAATCTCCAGGATTCCTTTACTCCATTAGTTAAAATTTCCAATCCTTGCGTAGATAGTTTCGCTGCTTCATATCGATAGTGCAACATTACTTTATGGTAATTTAACCTGCCTTCCTGAAGTTTTCAAGAGAGTGGAAATGACCATTTGAAAATTTGGGTAACATCAGATTTCACTTGTTAAAGTGGAATAGTTGCCAAAATATTGGAGTACCGGATATCATTCGAAATTTCATTCTATAGAGAGAGTCATTGCCCAGGTGTTTCATTCTTTTTTGATGGTCATTAACGGTGATAATTTATTTGGTCTCTAGAATCATCTGAAACATCTAATTTCTGGGCTGTCACTTTCGTGAGCACTGTGATTAAATTACGATTCAACAGGATGTTGCAATGAAATTCCAAATCACGCGGTCCAAGTCACGTGACCCAATGTTCACTCACTTTTCATAGAGTGAACGCAAGCATCTTGCGTTTTTTTGTCTCTCAGTGAACTTATAACTCGAAATTCTTCTTGATAGTTGCTAATAGAACTTCTCAACATTATTAAAAATAGGTCAGGCTCAAAGTGTGCTATAAAATTCATGACGTTTCACCGATGCACTTAAGTCCATACAGGACAACCACATTCAGAATATTGATATAGCAAACTTTACCAGCGATTGTTGCATAGTGAATGCCAGTATAAAAATCCGTAGCTTGGGTGAAACCTGCTGAAGTATGTACACCAGACAATTGACTGAAGTGCTCCTTTACTCTGTACCTAGTAAAGCACCCAGAGCAAATAATTTCCTTTCCTGGATGAAGCAGAGCTGTTTGTGCCCAGTCCTGTGCTGAATAGAAGCAAGTAAGAGGTGGACCGCCTATGGTCTGGCAACAAAATACGAAAACACTAACCTGTAAACTCAGTCAAGCCGACAGCTGCCGCTTTCCTGGAAGGAGACCCTGCGACTCAACTCTCCAATGGTTAATGTAATACATGTCTCAGTCACACACTCGGAGGCGTCCGTGAATCAATGCTAGCACCTTCAATACAGAGTTGTCTAGTTCCTCGAACTAACTGATCACGCTTGGTTGTATCTTCCATTCTGTCCCATTTTCTGGTGACTGAAACTATCGCAGGTTGAACCAACCTGCCCCGGGTCCATGGTTTATAGCTGATAAACTTATAGCTGATAAACTGATAATCTGATAGTCCAATCGAGACAAGTAGTACGATTTCTGTAAAAAAAAACTTTTTTTGGGGGTGGAACAAGTGGCCGGAAGAATATTTCTTCGGTTGTATTTGTAGATAAGACCGTGTTCCACACGCGCGGTATGACAATCAAGGGTCAGTTTTCGTTCTGTATGTTGCCGTAGTGAAGATTCTTCATTCTGTTCTTGTCCTGCATAGAACTGCTTGAGCCACCAGGCGTCACCCCGCATTAGGCTAGAATTTTTCGCGAGTATTTGACTGAAATGTTCAGTTATCTTTAGATAGGTCATAGCTGGCCATATGAAGAAAAACATCGGACGTAAGTTTCATGGATTTCTTGCTGTGCGGTTTTCTAAAGTCAGGGGCTGCGTAAGAGCAGACTTGGAAAATGGAAGCAAGTAAATGTGACCATATCAATCTGCAACCTCCAGAGATTTGAGAGGAGGTTTGAGGTATCTGTAGGAGATAAACGGTGCCTTGCATTGTTGGACACTTCTAGCATCTACTTCGCCAACCGTGTTTCAGCAGATATCACTTACACTGCTAAGTGTACTGTATATTGTAGAACTGCTTTGTTCTCTTTCAAACATTATCCACGAGTTTGTACGATCCATCTATGTCCGAGAATGCCACATACGTATGAGTAGAGCTCACGAGTTCCATCCGGTACTACTTAGCTCTCATCTGTTTGGCTGTATAGAATCGTGCTGCATGCTCAGGCCGTGGTTCCAAACTGGCAGAAGTCTGAATTCTTCAAGAATCTAGACGGAAAGTTAGCAGATTAATTGTGTGCTTGGCCCCGAAGATCGTAAATATGGCTGCTGGTAGAGCACTATCGCAGGAATTACGTTTTGTACTAAAAGTTGTAAAGAGTCAGATACAGTGCTACGCACACAAACAAACGGGGGATACATTCATGCGATGTACACAATCACGAACATATATGGGTAAAAGTGAGGCTGACGTCGTTCGCTGAGGGTGTTATCCAAGGCAAATTTTTTAGAAGTCCCTAAGTACGATGCAGAGTTCGAGATATATATGGCATCTTAAAATGAGTTCAGACAAGTAAGTTCTCGATAGATGCTCACTTTCTTAATCGAGCAGCGGATGTATCGCAGTTCGTAAGTGGGCTATTAATTCTAATGGGCAGCAGTATTCCAATGGATTTATCCGGAACTGGTGAATAAAAACGCCCAATTAAGGCACAGCTAGGCTAACAAAGACTTCTTCTATTGGACAAGCATATTGTTAATCGGTGAGTCATATGAGCTCAGCGAGGCCTTATGACGATATCCCAAGAGTTTATCAAGCTCCGTTTGACATAAAGGAAGGTCCAAACTACGTTCTCATTGTATGTGGTTGCCATAAATTCACACATTGAAGCATCCAATATTTAACCTTCGTTCCACTCACTACAAGACAGCCTGTCCGCCAGTGTCACCTGACACAACGTGTCTTTCATTGCTCCCCCACTTCGCCTTACCACCTCCGCTGATCACATGATTTCTCTTAGCAGTTGGCTTCTCTTACCTTTCATCAGTGCCGCATTTCTTGTGATCAGGCGCACCCGGACTCGATTTTTTTAACGAAGAAGGTACAGCATGTGTAAAATCCAGTGGATAGGCAGTGCAGAAGCTGACACCCTGAGGACCGAGGAAGTCAGTCAAAGATACTGATAGCCCTCCGAAGCGTGCGTACGTTCGCTGTAGGCCAACGTAATCCGAGCACAATGCTCGGATTCCATGTATGTTTACGCAGTTCGATACTCCAAAGTATATGTTAAAAATGTTGAGAGATAGTTTTCAATACCGCCATTTATTGGAACGAAATCATTCATTCGAAAATGTGGGTGTAACTCTTTAATTCAGCTGATTGCTCAAGGTCATATTACTAGAAGCTATTTACTAACGAAACAAATATGAACACAAAACGATATTGATGACGCCTTTAGGTGGGTCCGAGCCCAACCACCTACCGCTAGGGTTCTCCTACAAACTGAGGCTATCAGTACACTGTCTACTTACGCCTATTCATTACTTCATAAGTAGTCTTTCACCTACCAATATAAATGGAGACTGCTGAGTCTCGGTTTAGCAAAATATGGATAAAGCTGCATTAACTTTGTTTGAAAGGGATGGTTAAGCTTCGGATTTCAGTCCCATAAACGCAATTCATATCCGATTCGATTTGACCCCCAAACTTTCTAAGCCCTGCTGGCAACTGGCGAGCGTCCGAATCCCCTTGCTCGACAGTGTCGACCGGCTCGGACGATACAATTCCTCATCTAGTTAGAGCTAGCTGACACAATCAATGAGCTATTTACCAGTGATTCCTAAATCAGGCGGAAACTGTTGATTTTACTGCACCTTGGGTCAAAAATTATGGTAATGTTTTCCCTTACTTTTCTCGTTTTGATGGCATATCTCATTCTGTTCACGAGGCACACCGTATTGTAGCCGTTGCCAAAAATTTTCTTCATTGTTCCGTCTTTTTATTGTTCGGTGTGACCTCTCTTGTAACCTCTCCTTAAGGCCTATCACACTAACTAGAAAGTGTCTTCCACTCGTGCTTTAGTCCCCTGTGCATTATGCTCCTTTCTTTCGTTCGACGGCTCTCTATTCCCTATTCTCAAAGACGGAAGCATCAGAAGACCTTTGCTCTTCCAAGGAATTCTGATGTTATTGAAGGTGGGGCTTTAACATCGTTTAATCTCGCATTGTTTTTGGTCAGGCTAGGTTATTTTCAGGTTGTTATTCTCAATCCAACATTACCAAAATGTACTTTTTCAGCAAAAAACCACCTTTCGTCTCTCAGAGTGCCTAATTTTGATTTCTATTATAAGAGAATCTGCATGGGTTATTTCTAAAGAATTTCATGAATTTATTTTACATCACCCACTACAAAAGTATAAGCAGACAGAAATCCCCCAAACATAGCTTGAACCGGTCACACTGAAAAGATCTTCATAAATCCTAAAAAGCTCTTTCGTTTCTCAAAAAATGGCACCACTTTAGGTTTGTGTATAATATATACTTGTTCATATGATTTTATATAATATATATAATATAATATATATAATATATATGTGTATAATATGTAATATTATATATAATATAAAATAACAAAATAATGTGTGTATAATTGTACTTCCTGTCATCCTACACTGCATCTCTTTGATACTACAGGACGTCCGAAGTAAATTCCAAATCTCCCTTGTCCGAGGAGTCGTTACTTCATTTCCAAGTTTCTACGTCGTCTACCGAAAACGATTTTTCTACTCCACCCATCCCATTGATATGTCTTCTCACTGTTATTTAGAACTAACACCACCATGGTTTTGAAGGCAATCCGAAAACAGCTTTAATCAAGCTAGATTTTATATATTTCATTCTTAGTCTATTACGTTAATTATTCCGATGTTATCAAGATCGGATTTAGGACAGTCTTTTCCACTTAGTTGCACTTGCGTACGCTTTCATGCATCCACCATTTTCTGCCGTTATCTGTTGCCTTTTCGAAGATAGACTAATGCACCCTGACAAAGAATGGACTCGGTTGATATCATTACCGATGTATTACAGTGGGTCGTTTTTGCCCAGAGAAATCATAAGCTGCGGTGGATTTGCAACGACATCCATTAGTACTCAGCAAATAATCAATTTTATTTATTTCTGATTAAGTTCACTGAGTGGTGTCCATCAGAGTAATTATATCCGAAGCTAATAGTGACTTTATGAGCTTTGCTCAGACAGTATCAATTTAGGATGATTGAGTTTGGCTATGCTCTGGCTATGCTGAGTGGGAAAATCCACGAATGGTTGTGAATCTGGACACAGGAGAATTTGACAACTTTTAGATTAGGTGAATGGCAACGGTTGCGTTTCCCTCACTAATATTAAGGCTGTATGTGTAAAAATACGAATACGAATGGTGAACTGGAGTGTGAAAATGAAGTCGAGCATTATTCAGACCTTCATCAACTGATCACGCCTTTCCGACCAATGTAATCAAATCCGCATTTCAAGCACGTCTACCGATATACTTCTTATAAATCACCGTCAGAAAATGAACGCGCATTGGTGGTGACTACAAAATCGTAAAACGATTACCATGCAAAAATATCGTGATATTGATCAAGTACGCTTCGCCAGGGTTTGGGAGAAGTTAACTGAGAAATCGGATCAGATACAGTGAAAAAATGACGCATACCCATATTTCTTTATTGTTCTAGTTTATTCGTGAATGTGAACTTCAAAATACGATTTACGAAGTGTCGAAGAAGCTATTTTTGATTTTGCACGATAACAACACACTCAACGGAATATTTTTAGTGTGCGGGAATTTCTGGATAATTTAAGCAAGTTTTCGTCTTGTTAGTGAGTTAAGTTTATGCCGCAGTGCTGAGAAATTCATTACAGCCTTTTTCCCCTTGTCGGAAAACATTGGCGGCTCGGAGAACTTTACCAGAAAACCATGGAGAAGAGCATAGCACACTGTTAAAATGGCCAACTGCATGCATTCCGCGAGAAATGTATATATATATATATATATATATGCTGCCACCAGAAACATGGAGATTTCTGTATAGATCGTGAGCTTGTCATGGGGTATTAGTATCACGATCAACCGATAAAGGAATAGATTAGGCGTTACTATGAGCAAGCCCATGTGTGGAGAAAATGGGCTTGTAGAACTTGGTGCTGATAAATTTGGAAACAACATAGTGCCACCAGGAAGGTCGAGCACCTTTGCATCAATGTGTAGGGAAAATGCTGTCTGATTAATCTGTGGTTAGTGTAGACTAGCAGCACTCAAAGTCATGGAGTGTTGAGTCAGAACACTAGTAATTCATGTCCAGTAACCGCATGAGACTTGTCTTTCAACAATGGTGAGAAATTGCACCTTGCGCCTGGCGGGCAGTCACCGACGGTATGCGCACCACCGATTGTGGCACTGTATGTAGGTTTTAGCTTCTCAAGTGTACCTTAAGCAAACGAGGCTTTAGGAATAACTTGCAGACAGCTATTGCAAGCCCCATCAAGGTATCATCCACCGATTTTGACTTCTCGGTTTAATACCGCAGTGCCTCTGCCCTCGAGTCGTTCTAAGTTAGCAATAGATGAATGCCAGTTGTCCATAAATGGCAAACTACTTGTTATAAAATAAGTGTTCAAAGTTGAGGCAAGGAGCAACTGGTTGTGAAGTAGAACCAGGTCGTTATTCGTATCGTAAATGAAGTTAGTTGTCTGATTGTTCTGGGAGCCGATGAGATAGGTAAAAGGTTTACCAGAATGAACTGTTTGTCAGGAGCAAACGGGACAATTGGATGAATAGTTTCAACTTCGCGAGCAGCACCAAAGGCCAGTATACTGGATCGAGTGGTGCGGTTGGAGAGCAATCATCCATAGTTATTTCTTCGTAATTAAGAGAAACCGGGGCGCAAAAGGAAACTGGTTGATGAAATTAGCTTAAATTTTCCTAGGCGTAAGATATTCGTAATTTGACGTGGCCTAGATACTGACCAGTTTGTTCGTGAATAAAGAACTGTCAGCAACCGGCTGACCACCCTAAAAAGTCCATTGATATGTTTTATTTCTGAATAAACAATATATACTTTATTGACCCTGGTGCAATATATATTTATACAGCCTGAGAGGATGGATATGGAAGGCACTTTGTGCATAAAAAAGCTTTTGTTATTTGAGTAAATGTAGTTTTGCAGGTGACACTTATGAGGGCCAGACTGGCAAAACGCGGCCACCCCCACCAGTTAAATGATATTGTATACCGTGCATGAATGTGCACGACTCACTCTACGAATGATTTCTAGCCGGCTGGCGAGTTTTACCTATTGCAATGCAGAACACGCAAACTTGATTGGCTTTGTTGTGGAATACACGGTGCTCGTGTGCGTTTCTTGGTTGTCAGTCTTCTGTGCGGAATGATTATGTCAACTCGACTGTTGACGAAAAGTCTGTAATCCAACTGCCAAGTTTAGCTAACAGATGAAAGACCAAACTTCCTCCTATCAAATTGTCTGGCTGAAGATTTTCCTGGTGACATCGTCATGGATGGGATTTGTAGCTTGAGCGAGAGTTTGTTTTGAAATTCACTCGGCTTGCGCTTAACGCTCCAATG
Source organism: Opisthorchis felineus (assembly GCA_004794785.1). Taxonomy (NCBI): domain Eukaryota; kingdom Metazoa; phylum Platyhelminthes; class Trematoda; order Opisthorchiida; family Opisthorchiidae; genus Opisthorchis; species Opisthorchis felineus. The sequence continues at coordinate 263,153 of SJOL01004514.1, read as the reverse complement.
TATCAAAAAGATTGAGTTGTTCGTATCAGATGGAAACAATTCATAGAGGAGACGCTCTCCCTCACCTGGAGGCGTACCATAGTTTTCGGTGTTCACCGTGATAAATGTTTTCGTTAACTTCTCATTCCAAATCCACACTCTTCCCTTATTTGCAATATATCACTGGTAATAGCCTCACATATGACCCACTCGTGTGACTCCGCCAGGCTGATCTATCCTATTTGAGCGGGTAGGCCAAACTCCTAGCTGAATGTGAAAACCGAATGAAACCGAATCAGAGCTTCAGTTTTATATTTACCTTGTATATTCTGTCTGTATGGGATCTTGTTTAAAGTGTGATTAACAGTGAAAATGAGGTGTTCTGTAGCACCAACATCCCAAAACCTGGCGGGGGTATTCTGTGATCATCAGTAACAGTTTAATGGCCAACAACGATTTCGATTTCCTTTGAGACTCTGGCGTGGTCGTCCCCCGATTTGTGGGGTTTCGAAGTACATTACCTTCGGCAATGCAGTAAGCATCAATCCATCTGGTAAACCAGTGTTGTATGATTGGTCAGTTGCAACATGCCGGTAGTTGAACGCAATCCCAAACTAGCAGGATTAGCTTTCATTTTGTGGTCAGGTAAGCTGACGGAAAGCTTAGCCGGTGATAGAAACTGGGTGAAACCGGCTTAACTGGTGACTATTTGATTCGGCATTTTATTTATATCATACGAACAATCGACAAGCTTCTAGCCAAAAGAGAATACATAAACTGGGTTTACCAGTTTTTGGTGGAGGACAATTAAGAATGATTTGCCCAAAATGAACTTTCATGCAAAAAATAAAACTGCGAGGAATAATCAGGCCTGTTTGGACATTCGGCAGAAAAACTATTCACCCTAGGTCTAACAATGTGATCCAGGGATGTGAGATCTCAGGCACACACAATCTGTGTTAATAAACTGGGGTAGCAGAAGGTACAGAGGTGGGTGGACTTCCTAATCTTTATCGCTACTGTGACCTGCAAACTGATGTCAGTTACAGTTTTAGTTGAGTTCATTCGCGATCCTTGGCAGTTTTTCGCACGGCTGATTGAAGGGGAACATCTTATTCCAAATGGCATGATCTTCTACAGACACGGACTAACCAAATAGGTTACAGTCACTTGACTGGGCTTTCACAGATGGGTTGAACTCAAGCACTTGTGGCGTTTAAGCAGCTGACTGGAAAAAACTAGACTAGCAGGAGGCTAGCTCCCTCTGTGCTCAAGATTTCGCGAATTGCAGATAATGTCACAAATGCACAAAACAGGCAGCCAAAAGTGCCAAGACTTTTCGAAATTTCTGAGTTCGGACAGCTAAACAGAAATTAGGTGTCATGACAAGGAGCTTCCTCACTTCCCAATTCCCCTCAAAATGGCCATCCTTATTGAGAGGTAGTAGTAGATGTGAAATTGTCTACATTTCTCGGGCCATCAGTCCTAATGTAGGGCTAACGAGACCGGGCAAGGTGGTCCTTTTTCGAGGGGACAAACTGAAAGAAAAATGTTGTTCCAAAAACTGCTGCTTTATTTTATGTTTACAAGCTCGTCTACCATTCACTCAACTCTAGATGGATCTAGTTTAGATATGACGAAAGATATCTAGGAAAAATAACGACTAGCTGGATGGTCGCGGGTTCGAACCTCCTCGAAGATTCATTAGAAGCTCAGTTCTACTGATTCTGCACATTGCACCTCGACATAGAGTTACTTCAATTCTAGCACAGAATCTTGAATAAAATGAACAAAGTTGAACGAGCCGTCCAAGTTGATAAACACAGCTGAGTTAAGCTCGTCATAACGCAATTGAATAAGTAACTTTAGGCAGTCGGCCACCAAATAGCCAAATCATCCAAACTGAACAAACGATATATCGATAATCGTATCGACTGAACCACGAGACGGTCCCGTGCAGCATATTCAGTTAAATAAGACCAGTATAAATGAGATATTCGGCTAGATTCAGATGAGTCTCCCGTCCAAGCCAACTCTATATATATGAGGGTGTTTTGCGAAGTTCAAGTGGAACAGAAGGATGACCAAAACTGGCTACCTGATGAGGACGAAAATGAATGGGAAAACCGGTCATTGGCTGTCGGTAACCTTACGCGTAGTTTCTTACGTCTACACAATGTATTGCGATATCTCAAATATCGTGTTAACTGAAACAAGAAATGGTTTTCACTTGAAGAAGACCAACATAAATGGCCGATTCAACTAAAGTTGTTCTAGTTCGACGTCAAAACCGGATTCATATGCAAATGAGAGTAACTGGTGAACACGTGCTTCACGCTTCGTCCACACGATCGATTATTTAAATTCTTCTACCACTTTTCGAGTTTACATTGGAGTGACCTTGTAGAACTTTTCTGAAACTTGGAACCATCTTCCCTAATCCGGGAAGGAACCTTTCACCAACTGGGAGTTCTTCATCTTGCGTGAACCCGAGTTGTGCATTTATGTGTTGCTAAAACGCAAAACCAACTAAAGATCTGGCATTTCTCCATTTTTCATGCACCGTTCTATCTTCCAAAAATAAAGGGCTCTGGTTCATCGCGACACCATTCCCAAACTTGAAAACCCTTTGCACCTATATTAAAAATGTTTGAAGCGTTCGTCGGTTTCCTGTGGATTATCGCTAGCAGCAATTAACCAATTGTTAGATCAGTATCTCCATAACATTTAGGTTTGAAGGCTATAAAAGACACATTTAACTTGTCAAAGCAAACGGTTGTGTGTGGCCATACAAAGGTAGCAAACCCATTCCAAATTAAACGACATCCGGTGCTCAAACTCACTGTCTACTGCACGCGACATTCCAAGATTTCCTAGGAAATTTAGCACGTTAACTAAGAGCTAAGAGGACTGAAGGACAGTCAGTGGTGAATCATACTGAACAATTCAGTTTCGCAAGCACCGACACTTGGATGTTTTAATATTTTTTTTTTGGTTTGCAATACATACATGTTAGTTCCATCTGATGTGCGCACTCTCGGCGATATATTGGGAATTTCCGACACGGAATACGCTCGCTGAAAAACAGCTACAAAAAGGCACAAAATGATATAAGGGTAATGACACTGAAGTAGCAAAAAAGGCTTCTCCTCGTCTGTTCAGACTACGAAAGTTGGTTGCCAAATTCGGAAAAGTAACCGAAGGCGAAACTACTCATTTTAGTTTCAATGATTCTTGGTCACAATGTTATACCCCGTTCTTTGCTTGCTTCTGTTGGTGGTGCTTCACTAGATACCCCGACGCGAAACGTATACAGCGTAAAACTGTGCCTGACCTTTGGCGTTATCCTCATCGTGGACATTGTGGTCGGATTTGGAAGGTTTTTCAAGTAGCGTGATAAAGAACCTGCAAAGTGGGTTGAGTGCAATTCTTACAGAGCACCGTGAAACGCTCTGCTTCGTAAGGAGCTATTCTACCGGCGGCTTGTGGTGGACTCGGGTTTTGCTAAATTGAACCGGTCGGGAGGATACATCTTGCGCGTGCAACGAAAAGACGCTAATTTTGGACTGCAGGTATGGTACATTCAAGACCCAGAGTGTCCAGATACTCGAACATAAACTAACTATTCGTAACCTCTCCACGGCGTACTTCCTACTACCAAAAGGAATAAACCCACGGAGGTGTTCAGGCGGTGGACCCATCCATATGGGTAAAATCGGACTTGTGAAACACCAGGGTTTCAGTCTCACGCATCGAGGTTGAGTTGGAGTGATTTTGTTGCATGTCCTAACAGATACGACTATGCTGTCAATGCACTGTTACCGTCTGTTCACCCATAAAAACCAAGGTGGCCCATCCTGGGCAGATGACGACAGGTCTTGTACTGGAACGTAAAGAAACGTACGGATGACACCACAACCTTGCTGTTTACTGCGGCGCTAATGCTGATTGTAATTATATCATATTTAGGCCAGCTGATGGCTGTCAGAAAGCTTCTGCAAGTTTTCCAGCCGACCTATCTGCCAAGAGTTTTGAGCCCAACCACAGGTCTAAACCTGGCAACATATACTTCCAGAAT